>JARKIC010000697.1:0-210150 GCA_029378375.1 Mycena olivaceomarginata | reverse complement strand
GAACTGATAAAAGGAATATCAAGCTCCTGTGGTGGGTCATTGCTGTGCAAGAGCTGTCGATACTGTTGAGAGTTTGGGCACCTATCAAGAGTACTTCAGGTGCAACCGGGAGATATGGCTTGTTGCATCATAGCGTAACTGGCAGCAGGTTAGCTGGTTCAACATACTGACTAGACAATGATTGTAAGTTGGCTACAGCACTGTATCAATGCAAATATGATACACACATGCAATGTGTTGGGTCTAAAATGACTTGACCAAGATCTTTTGCAATTAGGAGGATGTGGTAAGAAGCAGGTTAGTCGATATCACTGTTATCCATCAAGATACAATCAAGCAGCCACAAAGATCACATGATTTACCTATTTCTACAGCAAATTCAATTGTGAGTATAATAAAGCCTTTAATTAGTCCAGTTTGTTAGCTCAAATATTGACTTAGATTGTCTGCTTCTTGGGTCCTTTCATCAGATCTATCTGAATCCTGTCTATCTCTATCTTGATTTGGGCACTGGATAGCAAAGGGGACATCTCCCTCTGCCCGCAAATCTCCATCGGACCTGGCCCTATGCTAAGTCCTCTAAGAACATCATATCCCAAACTGAGTTGTCCTTGCACTACCTAGCTATAGGGCTTATCCTCACTTCCTGTCAGACTCGGTCAGACTTCTGTATGCATGTCTTGACATTTTATCACTAACTGTCATGAGGACTTGGCCGGATCAAAGAGAGGGGACCAACAGTACACTTGTATTGTACATGCAGCCTACACTATATCACAGATGGCAAAATAATAACAGGCATTGTGTGCACTGAAGACTGGTATATCATGTTTCAATCCATCAAGAAAACCAGGAATTAAGCCTTCTTCTCCTGCTGATCCTTGGGTCTTGTCCCCACCAAATATGGGGTACTCATAGATGCAGCGATAGGCTCAGAACTGGCCTGATGAGAGTAGATTAGAGACTCATGTGTTAATTAAGTGCAAAACCCATACCATGGCTGCAGAGGTCTGAAAGACCTCAACTGTCCTTGGTGATAATATGTGTGAGGGTTTCTTGGGCTGGAGCCCCGCCCGATCCTTGAGTACTGCACGGAGTAGACCAGGACCAAGACCTTTGCAGGTACTTTTTACCGGCATCAGGAATGCTGCCAAGGAACCCAGATACTTTCCTAGGACCATGATTCCACCCAAACCAATCAGTGTCCCAAAAAGTGTGTAGATGAGACGGTGTCGGAGCAGGGAATAGTAATAAGCTCTATCTGCTGCACAGGACATATAAATACCTTGGACAAATATGTTCTCTGATCCTTGCCGACCCAGACTGAAATTGAGTTTCCTCATACTGCTCTGATATCCCAGTCACAATAATATGGATGTCTTCTTGATATTGTGAAAGTGAGCCTAACAGATTTCTCAGCCAGTTTTTTTTCTCTTGATATCAGGTAAAGAACAATACCAAAGCTTGAACCATATCATCTATTGCTACTTTCAGCAGTGCTCAAATGAAGAATTCTATAACAAACTATTATGATCCAAGACTTGCAGAGCTGCAGGGTTTCCCAACTTGAAGATTGAAAACCTTTCCGGTCGCAGATCCAACCAGAATTGTGTTGGAGTTAGAGCCAATGAAGACCACTGGGAGTAGAACATTTGACTCGGGAGAAACCGAACAAATTGTTCTTGAAGTCATCTTCTGGGTTGTCATGATACCAGTCAATCCATCACAGAGATTGGTTGTAACCAGAATACGTGATGTAGCTGACAAGGCTGAGTTCCCACTATAATCTGATTAAAACCAGCCAATACATTGACAGTTCAAAAACCATAGGCGATCTGTATGGATAGCCCACTGTTGATCACCAGGTTTTTTCCGTACCATATGCACTAGAGAAGACCATTCATTACGATTTAAGACGAAAATGACCAGAATGAGCACATACAGGATTCCAGTATACAGATAGACACAACAACAAGAAGTTTCTTGGCAGTATGGAAATGAACGGATCTAATAATATCCATTTTTTCTAGCATTGCTTCTGGCTTTGAGATGGTTGTTTCATTGTTCCAGACAGCTGAACCATATTGGTTAAAATCAGATCTTGTTGAAACAAATTTTGATATATATACCACGGGAAGCTTGCTTGGCAATAAGAACTTCAGCATTGAAACCAACAGCATCAGGTTCCTGGGACCTGGAGGGCTAGACAGTGAATTGTTCCAGGTACACTGTGATCCCACTTCTTGTTGCTCTACCTTGAATCAGGATCTACTCCAATGGAAGAAGATAGTGCACCTTGATATCAATAGTATGAACTATCCCATTTTGAACCAGCAGTGATGACGTTGTCATTACCCTTGGCCATACAATTGCACGGATTGGAGATGTAGTTGGTACTGTTTATATTCTGTCCAACCCCGAGATTTGAAAATTATGATGTACCATCCTCCCCACCACTTGCGAGAACTTCCCATCAGGAGAACACAAGACAATTGATGCTGTCAGAGTGGGCAAGTAGCTGTTTGATCTTGGTGACACTGGAAAGGTAGGATTTGCAGACGACATGGTAGCAGAAGATTGAAGAAGATGGCACAGCATTGTGTGTAAATATGTACAAATCATGTACGTTGTGATCATGATATCAAGGATCTGGAATCAGATATAACCAAAGTAGAATATAGATCCCAGGCTCGATCTAGATCTAGATATATAATATAATGTCTACAATCCATCACCTTAGATCTGGATTCACCACCTGCATTTCATTCATCATCAGCATGGAATCTGAAGGACTAGATTTGTCTCCATTAAAAATGGATCTGCTACATTGTGTCCTTTGAATATCCTCCTTGGAATCCAAGTGCGATTTTATCCAAAAGCAACAGGTTAGTGTTTCATAGGAATCCATCTCTATCTCCCTCATAGATAGTGCAGAAACTATGTGATGTTCTTGGCCACAGGCGCAACAGAAACGTTTGAAGAGAATTGAGCTGATATCAATGAAGATAGCACTTGGGTTGACGATGAATGTTCGGTAAGACAGAAAGTCATAGCTTCAATATCTACTGACCTTGGGGAGCAGATAGCAAGGAGTAAAGGACCCACCATACCATCTATGTTTTTGGACTGTAAATGCCGCTGAAACGGCGTACATAAATGCGCGGCATCTAGGGCTAATTTTGCGATTTCCTATGACCAGTATTTATACAACGGGAAGCAACTAGCACTTCTGATGTTACTGGCATATCAGCTAGTACGCAGACCACTTGTTAGGTGATATAAAGGAGAGTCAGAGCGAGCCCTAACTGCTGACTGTAGCGCGAGGCTGCTCTAGTGTGACGCGCTAGCTGCTAGCTGAGTGTACAAACAACCAGGGATTAAACCACTGCCTATACATTCATGAGACATGACCTAGGAGACTCTAGTAGTCCAGAGATGACTTGGGACGGAGCTAGCGAGGGTCTAGCAGACGGATATCTACGATGGAGTACAGCTAGGGAGCTACGCCTTGAGCTAGGAAGCTCGGCGCGGTAACCGGTGGTACTATCTAATCTCTAGATAAGCAACTAGACGGCGCTAGGCGGAATAACCCTACTAGCGATCGGCTAGGGCTTTGACAAAGGCATACCACGACATACGAGATGAGGCAGCACGCGGCTAGTGCCCGATCTGGGCAGCTAGGGCGAAGGGGAATAGCCAGTCGGCTATTGGAACGGAGCTAGGGACGATCGCACAGCCTGTACCGATGTTCGGAGGGGGATCGACGTTCTGACCAACGAGCTATGACCATTTGATGTCGGTCGCAACACTGCGTCGCCTAGATGTAATAGATCGACGCTCTGACAGAGTAGAGATGACCTAGACCACCGGCTACATCGCCGGTTGGTCCAGAAGGGGTACTCGGCATAGACGGAGGGCTGAGGATCCATTGATATACCCACGGTTGAACACTAGCCGGTCAGCGAGGCTGACCTGGCATATACCAAACCAGTCCCAAAACCAAACGGCAGTCGTCTCATTGGCTGACCGTATTTCTTATCATCTAATATTGCTTATTGTATTATTCAGCTCGCTTTCACATGTAACTCACACCTAGTAGTAAAAGGGAGCGCAGGACAGACTAGGGTCTAAGAACATTACGCCCCAGACTTTGGACGAAGCTGGTGCTAGTGGACTCAGGCTGCTAGTGGAGGTTGATACCGAACTTCACTTGTAGTAGTCTTTATATTGGAATCAGTAACTGTGGACTCTGGAAACATCGAGTGACTAAGTTGAGGATTTCGTGTTGTTGGTCCTAGACCTCCACATAAAACAAGGGTGTTCTCTTCGAGACCCAACTGCAGTTTGCGCTAGTGACTTTGCCTTCACCCCGGCACGACGGAAGCTCTGTCGTAGTGTGTTGGATCGCTTGCTAGGTGGATTGTGTGTTGGCTTGAGCCCACTAAGAGAAGACGGACTAGGTGCCCCCACCTCTAGTTTGGCTATAACTTGTCAGTTACTTCGCCTTCACCCCGATATAGACGGAAGCTCTGTCGTAGTGTGTTGGGTCGCTAGCTGGACGCTTGTAGTGAACTAGTGCCGATAAAAGCGGAAAGGTTCCTGTTCTTGGTTAAGGAATAGGTCGGCGGTCAAGGAGAGTCTTGCCGTTTGAGGATTGAAGTCCATTTGTTGTTAGCCTCAGTAGTCTTTGGGGCTGCCCTTAGCGAGGATTTTCACAAACCTACATACTCTGCCCTGGTGTTCTCGACCTAGCGGTCCAGCCATCTTGTATCCACCCCATAAAACACACCCCCGGACCATCCCTAGGTTCCTAGCAGTGTTGTTGTTGGCGGTTGCATATTGCTAGTACGTTGTAGAGTGTGTTGTTGGAAGCCTATAAATCAAACTTGTGTTTGTTCAAACCTGCTGGTCGCATACTACGGCCCGGACCCGAACTCACAAAGAGAAGCACTTAGATCTTTGGAGGTAGATTGGTTGTGGTTGGTTGTTTTGGGTGTTTGTTCGCAATACCTATCAATTAGCTATTCCTAGTCATATAAGAAGTGCACCGTTTCATCTGGAGCCCACCGCGAGGGTCCAGTTTGATTCAAACGCATAGTTTGGAAACACTAGGCCAATACAAGTCGCTTTAACAAAGCACTGTGTAATAGGTAACAGTCGAGCACGTACTCCTGTGACCTGATCTGTCGAACGTTCAAAGACAAACCAGATCGAATCTGAACGGGTTGAATAAACCTGGTCAACGAAGTCTTCTAGAGCAGTACCATCTCTGGAAGCACGACCCAACTGTAACGACGGCGGAAAGATCAGCTAGAGGGCTTATACCCGAACCTGTCTCTTGGCCCAAGCGTACAACAGATCGGTCGCGTACAACTAGAAATTCTAGCAAAACAACGAGCTAGCTATTTCTACATCGGGAGCTCAGATCTCTGACGAGCAACCAAACCAAGGAAACGAAGAGTCGTTGCCGTTCCGCAGCGGATTTTTGTCCCCCTTGTCATCTCCAGAAGGAAACCTGGATCCGACGGGCAACAGCGCTTCGAACTCGCTAGCCAGTCAGAACGTAAACCCTGCGCCATTAACACCGGTACAGTCAACCTCTGAGACAGTAAACCCTGTTCAGAACCCCCTAGTGCAAACCGCGCTAAAACCAGTTGAAACTTTGGATAACAAACCATCTGCAATGGATCGCACTAAGCTACCCGCGACTTGGGGAAAGAACACCCTAAAGTTTGATGGAGAAGCGGATTCCCTACCGGGATATCTAGATGCCGTTGAAGATTTGATTGTGAAAACCGGGGCCACAACTGACGAGGATAAAAATGAAATTGCCATTCATTTCTGCGATCACAAAACGAAGCGAGAGTGGAAAGCGATACTCAATGAGTCGCCGGGCAGCTCTTGGCACGACTTCAGAGCTAGGATCCGCGAGAGCTACCCTGAGTTCAAGGAATTGGAAAAGGGATCTATCGGGGCCCTAGAGAAATTTGTTAAAAGACCCACAAAAAGCCCAATGACTGATATTAGTGGCCTACAAAGCTACGTACGTCAGTTCCGAGCGATGGTAGGGCAACTACTCGCACCAACAATGCGGATCTCCAACCGAGATGCTACCAAGCACTTCCTAGCGGGGTTGTCCTCCGAGTTTTCACAAGCACTGCGCCAGCAGTTGCGGGCGACGCCTCGGGACGCGATGACTTCGTACAAGAAGGCCAAGTTGGAGTGGGAAAGTGTAGCCGCCAATCGGGATAAACCCTATGAGGCCCCTGAAGTGGATAACGATGACAGATATATCTGGACGGATGTGATTGAAGTAGCGACCACCTTGTGTGAGGAGGAAGCTGGCTCATATTATGAGTTAGAGCCTTATACAGAGGATAAAAAGAAAGCTGCGGTTATGTTGCAAGGAACGGAAGTGGATACCCACGAACTAGTAAAGCAACTGACAGAAAAAGTGGGCAAGTTAGAGGCCGGTCGTGCGAAGGACGACGCACAACTGAAAGAGGCGCTAGCTCGTGAAATAAAGGGCAGCCTTGAGGAAGTGCTGACGGGACACCTGGATAAATTTACAACGGATCAGCATAGGGAGATGCAAAAGATACAGATGGCACTGGACGCTCGTCCAGCGCCTCCTAGTCACACTGCACCGGCCCACACGTATCCTAATCCAGTCCCAGCTTTCGCTAGGAACCGTGCCGCACCTCCTAGGAACGATAATTGTTTCTATTGCTATAGGGGAGGACATTTCATTGATCAGTGCGAGGACCGAAAGGCCGACCTGGACAAAGGGATTATCACCTTAGCGGGAGGGAAACTAACGTTCTTCGATGGGAAAATAGTTCCTAGGGAACCGACGCACAAATCTCCTAGAGAGAAGGCGCATGACCATTATAACCGTCGGGCTGTTGGACAAAATTATAACGGCCACAACTACGATGAGATTATGGACATTTACTTCGGTACTGAGGAAGTCCCAGAATCTGGATCTGCAGGCCAGTCCGCGTTCGCGCAGACTAGGGCTTCGGGACCAGCGGAGAATGCCTCGGGTTTTCGCTGAATCCAAGGAAGGAGGCTAATCCACGGAGGAAGCCTCCTGAGGAATCGAAACGTGTGATACCCGGAAAGCGGCAGGTCGAAGTGGTAATTGAGAGGCAGGCAAAGAAGCCTGCAGGGAAGAAAGAGACGAGGGAACCGGCGAGTCGAGGGAAACTAGGCCGCTAGAGGAACCCAAGCGCCCAGCTAGAGTCACAGTGGAGGATGTCGAGGACTCGGAAGATGAGCGGGACCTAGTTCCACCTGGAAAGGCGGTCAGATTTGAACTGCCATTCAAGGATGTTGAGCCTTTAAAGGACCCACCCACTCGAGAAGTTCTGCCTCGACGGCCGTCTGAAAACTCGACTAGCAGTGATAAGACCGAGTTTAAACGACGAACCCGAGCACCTAGAAATACGGAGCTTGAAGACCAGGCCACTGAAGGTCTGCTAGGTTCGATTCGTGAATCACGGTCCCAGTCAAGCTAGGAGACT
This sequence comes from Mycena olivaceomarginata, assembly GCA_029378375.1. Taxonomy (NCBI): domain Eukaryota; kingdom Fungi; phylum Basidiomycota; class Agaricomycetes; order Agaricales; family Mycenaceae; genus Mycena; species Mycena olivaceomarginata. The sequence continues at coordinate 202,624 of JARKIC010000697.1, read as the reverse complement.
TGATGGATAGCAATCCGAAGATACGAAAGGCGCTAGCTGTTGGCATATCCAAGTCCAGACGTCCGAATTTTGTGCAGAACACAGAAGGCCACGTACTGGCACCAAGGGTCCAAACCTTTGTGTCCCAGAGATTCTATGAGGAAAGTGATGAGTCCTCTGACGAAACCGAGGACATTGAAGAAGAGTTTGGCTCGAACGTCAGGATGGAAAAGACCACGCTAGAGAAGCTAGGAGATGACGGCGAGGTGCTAGGGGTGTTGATGCTGGACACGTTCCCTGAGATTGTGACGTCCTCTACCCATGAGCTGGAAGAGGGTAGCATAATCATGCAGGATCCTGTGGCGCAGTATTTTGACTCGCTAAAGCAGGGGGAAAAACCGAAGGTCATTCGGATGCCCGTGGCTAACACATCAGCGGCCCTACGCTGTTTGTACCCAGTCCTAGGGGGAAAGCACATAGAGGCGCTCCTAGACTCGGGGTCGCAGATCTTGTCGATCAGCAAACGAGCTGCGGAAAAGAGGGGATTAGACTGGGATGTCCCGCTCGATTACCATGCAGTCTGCAAACAGTGAGACACACTCAACGCTAGGAATGGCGAAAAACGTACCGATAGGGTTCTCGAAAGGGTTCCGTGTATACGCACAATTACACGTAGTCGCGGTAGCACCTTACGAACTCCTATTGGGGCGCCCCTTCGACATGCTAGTAGAAACCCTAGTGAAAAGCAAACGGAACGGCGATGTAGACATCACCTTAACGGACCCGTACTCAGGAAGGCTATTGACACTGCCGACCTATCCTAGGGGTCACATTTTGGATGTCGCAGCGCTAGATAACGAGGGAAACAAAGACGCAGAAGGAGCTAGTGGCGATCTGAAGGAGCCCCAGGATTTTTAGAACTCTTCGATGAACTCAACGAGGAGGGAGAAGTAATGACTGCTTGGGACTACACAGAGAGCGGGGAGCTAGTATGCGTAGGGTATGGGATGCCTAAAGAGGGGCTAGAGGCGGTGCCTGATGATCGAAAGATCGCGTACTTGTGTGCGTCGCAGGGGAGTTATTGCGGATGATAATGTCGCTTCTGAACTACTTGACCAATACTTGGGCAAGAAGGAAGTAGAAGAAGGCAGCAAGATCTGTTTATTTAATCAGGTCGAGCCGTCCCAACAAACCGAAGAAACCGAACCGTGAGAAAAGACCGTTTACGGCGGGCAAGATGTCCCGTAAAGTAAATGTCATGCATCAGCGGCTAGGAAAGTCGGAATGGCTTCATGAGCGAAAGGGAACTAGTCAGCTAGCTAGCGCACCGAAGGTGCCTTCAGTACCGCGACAGGTGTTGGTCCAAGAAGCGCTAGCGCCTCAGAAACCTACATCGGGTAATGTGGGAAAGAAGTACAAGCCGGTTGCGGAAAAGATAACGCCCATACTCGGTGAACTACCCGCGAAATTTCGTATAGAGAGAAAGATCATAGGGGATCCTCTAGCAAACATGCCTGTTCTAGAGACGCACCCGCCTGACTTCGCACCTAACGGTCGCTATACGGAAGAACGAATGAAAGTGGTTGATGAGACTCACAACACCGGGTTCCTAGAGCCTGAAGAAGTGAAGCTAGCTCACCACTTTGTTGGGGTACATAATGCGGACTTCGCTTGGGAAGAAGATGAAAGGGGACAGTTTCAAACATGAACAGTTTCCCCCAGTGGAAATGCCGGTTGTCAAACACACACCTTGGGTGTGTCGTCAGATTCCCATTCCACCGGGACACTTTGAAGAGTTCTGCAAAAAACATCAAGAGTAAAATTGATGCTGGAGTATACGAACCTTCAAACTCGTCTTACCGCTCACCCATATTCGCGGGTAGTAAAGAAAGATGGAAAGTCACTGCGGATAGTGCACTCGCTGGAGAGGTTGAACGAAGTGACTATTCAACACTCAGGAGTTACGCCGGGGACAGAGCAGCTAGCAGAACCACTTCGCGGGGAGAGCCTGCGGAGCCGCACTGGACATGTTTGTCGGGTATGACAACAGGGATTTAGCAGAAGGATCTAGGGACTATACGACCTTTCAGACGCCGTTCGGAGCGATGAGACTAGTTAAGTGCCTATGGGCTGGACCAACTCAGTACCCATCTTCCATGACGACGTGACCTATGTCTTAAGGGAGGAGATACCCCATGTAACCATCCCATACATCGACGATGTACCAGTGCGTGGTCCTGCTACGCGTTATGAAAACCCCAGATGGCGACTACGAGAGAATTCCAGAAAATCCAGGGATTAGACGGTTCGTTTGGGAACATTTCCAGAACTGAACCGTGTGGTTACTAGGATGGCCCATGCGGGTGGAACTTTCTCTGGGAAGAAGTTGATCCTGTGTGCAGATGAGTTCACAGTGGTGGGACACATCTGCTCATACAGAGGACGGATCGCAGACCCAAAGAGGATTGAGGTCATCAATAACTGGGGACCATGCGCAAACTTTTCGCAAGTTAAAGCATACCTAGGGACTGTAGGAGTATTGCGAAACTTCATTGAAAAATATGGCGATATTGTAGCGCCTATTAATGAGTTGACCAAGAAAGGCATAGTCTTTGACTGGAACCAGGCATGCGATGAAGCTCAAGCCAAAGTACGAGAAAGCGTTGAAAGACTGCCCGGCTCTGAAACCATTAAATTATGAGTGGAATTCAGATATAGTGCTGCAGGTGGATACGTCGTGGCGAGCTATTGGTATCATCGTGTACCAACTAGACCCGGACCGATCCTAAGAAAAAGTACTTCGCCAGGTTCGCGTCGATCACGCTAGGGAAGACGGAGGCTAACTACTCACAACCCAAGAGGGAATTGTATGGGTTGATGAGAGCCCTAGAGGCCATGTATTATTGGATCTTCGGCGCTAGGAAACTAGTGGTTGAGTCGGACGCATTGTATATTAAGGGAATGCTGAAGAACCCTGGAATGGGACCAAATGCAACGATAAACAGATGGATCGAAAAGATCTTGATGTTTCACTTCAAGTTGAAGCATGTGCCAGGAGAACGATTCGCACCGGATGGACTGTCTCGTAGAGATCCCCAACCAGGCGATGAGGTATTTCCGAACTCAGAAGAAGGTTACGATCAGAACGTACCTCCGGAAGACCATGAGGACGTGGACACTAGTGGTCCACAACCCTTGGAATTCGAAGAGTTCAAGCACTTGATAGACACTAGGGGTGGATACTTGCAGATTAGTGGAGCAGAAGCAAGCAGTATAGATGACTTCGCGGACGAAACTTCGCTAGAGGCAGATCTTGAACGTGCTGTGCACTACACTCGCACTAGGGCCTATAAAGCAGAGGGATTGGCGGGTACCGCAGTATATACAAATGCAAGAGCCCGTTATTCCTGGGCTTCCTGAGAAGTGGAACAAGGATAAAAAGGAAACCGTACGAGGAAGCGCATCGTACGGAAGGCATGATAAAGCAGGATAAAAGCTTCCGCTAGTTAAACTGTGGCTAGCGGATCCTTTAATTAGGCCTACAGGGATGAATGATGATCAGGAATACCGAGCCTTTAGCGGTACTTTCACACTTCTTTTTGAAAGAGGGGAGGATGTATAGAAAAAATATTGGCACGGCGCATCAGCTAGTAGTTGACAAAGACCACCGCATGTATATGATGAGGCTGCACATGATAGCCTAGGACATCGCGGCGCGTTTGCAACGAGAGAGTTGATAGCCCTGAGATTCTGGTGGCCAGGATTTGAAGCAGACGTAGTCTGGTATGTCAAGACATGTCACCTGTGTCAGACACGCCAGCATACGATGTTGAAAATCCCGCCAGTAGTCACTCATACCCCTAGCTTGTTCCAAGTAGTCCATATAGACGTTCATGAACATGGGTGTCATGTCCAACAAGTGTAGCCTAGTGGTTGACGCTAGAGATTCGCTATCAACTTGGGTGGAAGGCAGACCCCTGACGAGAGACACGGCACAAGCGCTAGGACTATTCCTACTAGAAGACATCATCTGCCGCTGGGGTTGTCCGAAATTATTTGTAACGGATAATGCGCCTCAGTTTAAAGCAGCGGTAGCATGGTTGGAAGAGAAATATGGCATACCGAATATACAGGTGTCACCGTATAACTCTCAAGGCAATGGGAAGGTTGAAAACGGGCACTTTCCTATGAGGCAGTCCTTGTTCAAAGCAACGGGTGGAAATCCATCGAAATGGTTCTATTTCTTCCACCTGGTGTTATGGGCAGATAGGATTACGATCAGGAAGGGTCTAGGATGCTCCCCGTTCTTCATGGTAACTGGAGCGCACCCAATATTGCCTCTAGATATCGAAGAAGCCACCTGGCTAGTAGACTTACCAGGGAGACCGTTGACGGATGCGGAAGTTGTGGGATATCGAGCCCAGGCGCTAGCTAAACATGTATCGCATGTGGAAGCAATGAGAGCTAGGGTGGACCACGCTAAACGCATATCTGTACGAAAGTATGAGAGATACCACGAACACACTATTAAGAACTATGACTTTCAACCAGGAAGACTAGTCCCTAGTGAGGTTCACGCAGTTCGAGAAGACTGTGAGCGGCAAAATGAAACCGAGATACCTAGGACCCATGGTAGTAATCAGACGAACCAAAGGGGGAGCGTATCTTGTGGCAGAAATGAACGGTGCGATGTTCCAAGAAAGGATAGCCGCGTTCCGCGTGATTCCTTACGAGGCTAGACATAGCATTCAAATTCCGGCCAAAATTCAGCGGTTCATAGATATCTCAGAAGAAACGCTAGCTGAGCTCGTGGATGACGACCCGATCACCTCTAGTTCAAAAGTATCTAAGAAATACAAAGGCAAAGACCTGTTGTTCGACAAAGTAACGACTACGGGTAACACCAGAGGATTTCGAAGATTCTGAGACGTCTGAAGAAGAAGGCGAAGAGAAGAGGAGTCGTTTGGCTTGGACGACGAACCCGAAGAACAGGGTCCTAGGAAGTCCAAGCGGGCACGATCCTAGCGAGTTGCCTACATGATAACTTGGCGGCAAGACAAGCTAGGAGGTCGACTAGTTAGCTAGGAAGCAAGAGAGTCGGAAGGCAACGCACTTAGCAGTGGATGGGAAACGGAAGACTTGAAGGCCGCCGTGCCCGGAGTCAACTGCTGCAAGCGAGCGACCACGATACCAGTGACGTTGGTACCGAACAAGAGACTCTTGAGTTCAGTGTGGAGCTCAAGGAGCTTGTCGATATCGGTCATAGACATGATACGGTCGTGGATGCGAGCGAAGTGAGTGTCGAAGTAGGTCCGACGCAGATGAGTGAACGCATCCCGGATGAACGGGGTCAGCTGATCTGGATGGTACTTGTCGCGACCGAAAGGTTGCACTAGGACTAGTCAGAAGGGTGGAATAACCCACTAGCTGTGAACGTACCGATGGGATAGGTGCGTAGCTGTGCATAGAAGCTGGTCTCGTTGAGCCCAAGGCAGTCATCGATCGAGCGACGCTCGCAATAGTGACAGCCACGACCAAACGAGTACCAGATGCATGGAAGACCAGCACGAACGCAGTGACGACAGGCAGCCTCGGGCTAGCGCGCAGAATTAGCACGGGCCTAGTCCTGGCTAGTACTGAAACGAACGCACCCGATTGTCCTCTAGCATAGCTAGAGTAAACTGTTCGAGCTCGTTCGTAGGGAAAGGCGCCATTTTTGGGTAGCTGAAGGAGGGAAAAGAAGAAGGAAACTGAGCGTCCTAGGAAAATTTTACGAGCTTGAAATACGATTGAGGAATGCCGATCCTAGTAGATCGAGATCTAGATCATCAATAGTCGCCCGATCTACCACGTTAAAAAGTCTATGTTGACAGATGACGAGATAGATGGGATCGACGGCGGCTCAGGAAAGTTCCTAGGAACGTGAAAACGGAAGCATGGACCATTAAAAAGTACTGTTGAGAGTACAGGACGACTAGTTGAATAGGCGACGGTAGAAATAAGCTAGGCACGATATCGAGGCTACTAGCTAGGGACCTTTAAGCTTCGGGCGACTGTAAAAAGCGCTTAAACAGCAGTGAAAAAGGCCTAGCAGCAAGCACGTACCGCTCCGGCGCAACTTTCGTCGTCGGCCATCTCGGCGTCCTGGTCGATCTCCATGCGAAGATGGGTTAGCTCCTTTTCCAGGTACCCGTGCATGGTGAAGAAGTGGCGCAGGCTGTAGCCACAAACATACAACTGGCGACGAAGGAAACGTTCGCGCAGTTTGGCGGACTCGGCATCACGGCTATCCAGGTCGGTAGCGACTAGGATGGCTTCGGTCTGATCAAGTATGCCTAGACTGAGGTCGGTAGTAAGGCCTAGGGAACGGTTGAGTTTCCTAGGACCGGAAATCCACGATGAGAAACGTACTAGGATGGCGTAGTCCTGCTCGGCGTCCGTGTTGTGAGCATGGCGTGAGCTGCGGCGGCGTTTCCTAGAAACGGGAGCGGGGGTTTCGACGATTTCGGCTTCGGCCTTCTGAATTGGTTGAAACAGCGTCGGGGTGTAGCGGAATAAATAACGCACATCGGCGGCAGCCTTCGCTTCAGCCTGTGTAAAATCGAGGATCAGGCCAGGGACTTGCGAGAACGCTAGCAAGACGACCTTGCGTTTACGTTTAGCCTCTTTGGCTTCCTTGACTTCCTCGGCTTTCTCAGTCGAAGAGGATTTCTGGGCGAAGCTGTCAGAAAGCTCCTAGGGGAACTAGGAAGGAGAAATCCTACCTTGGGCGGTGGAAGAATCGTGATAGGGTCATCTAGGATGATAACCTCGCGTTTCTTGTAATCTGCACGGGCGGCAGTATCCTTGGCTTCTTTGTCGCGGATTTCCCGCGCCTTGGCCTTGAGACTACAGTCAGCCTCGGCATGAACGTCGCTCCCGCAAAAGAGACAGACTGATGGCTAAGAGATAAATGAGAGCTAGCGCGATTGGGATCAAGCTAGAAATACCTTGTCTACGTTGGCAGTGTCGCTAGACGGTGCGGGCTTGGTCTTGGAGAAATGGAGGCCACTAGGAACGGTGCCAGAGCCAGCGCGAGACTCTGGAACGGACCCAGAAGAGCTAGCGTTGTTGACGGCTAGATCCACTTCCATCTGAAGGTGTTTGAGAGAATAAATCAACGATCGAAGCTCTAGAAATACCTCAGCGTCAGTAAGACTCTCCAAGTCTGGCAACCCGTCGAACGCACTCTCGCCCTCGGATTCGTCAACTGTGGCGCTAGACTTATAAGCCTAGGAACAGTTAGCACGAGAGAACGATACGAGTGTAAGAAATTACCTTGCCGGTTCTCTTGAGGCGACGTTCCTCACGTTTAGCATTCTGGGCCTCGCGAGCAGCTTCGAAAGAAGTCAACATGTTTTGAATACCGGACATGTGGGAGACGGGCAGTCGAAACTTTTGCTCGCGGACGGCTAGGTTGACTAGTTCACGAAGACGGTACAAGCCTTCCTTGACGAGCTTGCGGTCCTTGTGCAGCAAGCTTTCTTTATACGGCACGAAGCCGTGCTAGCGCAAATGTGAATGAGCTAGGAAGGAATACTTGAGAACTAGGACGTACGGCGCGGTCAATGGCAGCATTGAGCGTAACATGCTTTGAAGTTATGGACAGAGCGGGGATATCCATAACACCCTCATAATCCTGAAGGGCAGTAAGGAAAGAGACCCAGCAGTCTGCAAGGCAGATTCAGGGGGAGCAGGAGCCATAGAGAAATAGAGCGGGGGGATTTCTGACGATGGTTGGAAAAACCCTAGGACGTTTTTATAGCACAAGGATGAAAAATCCTGAAGGCTGGAAAAAATATCCATGGCGGACCGAAAAGGATTCCTAGCTATGTTTAGGCGACGCCTAGCTACTTCGTACACAAGATTTCGTCAACCGGGGACGGTTGATATTTCTAGTGAGGGGGAGAGGGCTGAAGCGAGAGCATTGCTAGTATGACATTAGTCGAGATCCACGAAGCTAGTACGAATTCCACAAGCCTAGGATGACATTTGTCAAAAGACTTAAGTCAGACAAGAGAATTTTGCGAAATTTCGGAGCTAGCGTCGGTTACAGAAGGCTAGATTGACGCGTACATCAAAGCGCGGTCCTAGTTTGGAAGATTAAAGTACAGCCGTATTGATGATGGAAGCCTAGGCATCAGTCAAGCACGCGTGACCGAGGATCTTAGAAATTGTCGGTCCGTCAGCTAGCTAGACAAATCTAGGATTTCAAACGATCGAAAACGCGCTAGGATCTTCAGAAGAACAGGATTATCCATCGAGCACCCAAAAGAAGATAGATTTGATGAAACTAGCACACATGGGCGTGTACAACTACGAGCTAGGGATTGCTAAAATGTGATGGCATGCGAAACAATGTGGTTTCCTGTGATGAAGACCCAATAATAGACCTAGCTCTATTCCTAGGAAGAAAGCAACGTTGGATTATGAGTCTAGATACAGCTAGGACAATCAACGAGTACTACTAGTGAGAAACTTAGTATCGTTGAATAAAAACTGTCCCAGTGATCGGATCACGGATGACTAATATTGATGACACACGCCTAGGCGGAAAAATCGCTAAGTCGAACTTCGAGTTCACTTAAGGAAGTCGCTAGAGATCACACAATAAAAATCCAAGAAATTCGAGTGTTCATTCTAGCTACTACAAGGTAGTCTAGGAACACAGACGGACGCTAGCGAATATGGTAAATGTACAAGGGCACTTTGGCCCGACGCGTAGTGGATGGTTTTCAAGAAAGAGTCCTGGGCACGAAGCCCGCGCAGTACACGAATACGAAACCCGTCAGCCCGACGCCGCATGCGACCCCTCCCCACCGACGACTCCTTCCATGGGCTGGACGTCTCCCGGGACTCGCTTGTGAACCGGAGTCGGCGTGAAGAACTTGCGGATGGAGGGTTGACGCGATCCAACGGGGGTGTGCGGGGCAACGGGATTGCCAGCGGACGATGTGGCGACAGGACGCGGAGGCGAGGCAGGAGCCTCGGGCATGGTGGCGATCGGTGGGACGTCGTCGAAGCGGACATGCGAGGAACCCTGCACAGACGAAGACGGGGGTTCCTGTTGAGGAACCGCAGGCTTGGCGTCTGGTGAGGGAGCGCGAGCGATGTCCGTGAGGGACGCGCCGGATGGGTCCGCAAAGATCCCATGAGAAAGACCTTGAACACCCGGGACTTGGTGAAGGTCGCTGGGGATGTCGACATGGTCGGGGTTGGAACGAGTGAAGTAGTGGAGCGCCGGCTTTCCAGCAGGAGGCGCAGAGCGAGGGTGGTCTTGTTGGTACAAGAGCTCCAGCTCGGCGGCCGACGCATGCTGCAACGAGCGTGCCTCCAAGTCGTTCAACAACTGGATGTCGTCGGGGTCTTCAAACATCTCCTCGAGGTGCGCCTCAGGCAGGAGCTCGCGCTGGCGACGGAACAAAACCACGACCTCTGTGCACAACCGATCGTAGTTGTGGGCCGCACGAGCCAACCAGAGGAAGTGTTCGTTGAGATCGCGGCGAGCTTGCACTGCCGACAAGACCGCCGAGCTGAGGGCTGGAAGAAGACTTAGCAAAAATAGAAACGAGAAAGAAAAAGGAAGACGTACCACCGCCTCCGAGACTGACCAAGGGGCGTAAAAACTCCAGCGTGCGATGGAAGTCCATGGGCTGCGCTTGAAGGAACAAGCTTGGTTCCCGTTCGAGCAGTGGTCGCAGGGAGTACCGAAGCCATCGCGCGCGCAGGTCTTCCCCCGGGCAATGCAAGTCGCGCAAGCGATAGAGCATCGGTGTGGCAAAGCAGGAGTGGTGAACTCCACGACAGAGTCGTGCGGCACGACCTCCAGCCCGAGCGGGGCGTCTAGGAGAGGTGTCAGCTAGCACTAAGAGACCAAAGAGACTGAACGTACCAACGTGGCGAGGGTTAGGCTTATCCCGCTCGCCAGCAGGAGGGTTCGCCTCGGCGCGCGTTTTGGCTGACTTGCGCGAGGGTTGCGGCGAGTGGGCACGGCCGCGCTAGGGAGAATAAGAGGATAGACGAGGCGAGAGGAAAGAAGCGAACCTTCGTCGAAGGCTTCTCGAGCTCTGTGAAGTCCACAGAAGGAGGACGTCCTTGAGAGGACAAAGAGTAGGCCGGGCGATTGTCCGCGGTAGTCTTACTGGACGAGGCGCGGGCCTCGTCATCGAAGAGCTTCGCGGCGGGAGGCGTCGTAGGCCGGGCGCCGCGATAGGCACCTTTAGGCTTGGGGCGGTCCTGCTTCGCGGGAGTCTTGAGGGTCTTGCTGATGGAGCCATCTTCCTTCTTGACGAAGATGGTCCCAGGCTTGGACGTGGAAGCACCGGGCAACGAAGGAGCGCCCTCGGGCTTCGTCGTAGACGAAGGAGCCGTTTGGGTCTTTTGAGTAGGACGCGCTGAGGACCCGGTGCGCAGGGCGCCGGACTCGTTCTCGGACGCGTTCCCCTCAGCTTCCCCCTCTTTACCCACCTCCCGGTCCGCCTCCTCCTCCTCGTCGTCGGAATCGGATAAGGTGTAGGCCACCGGCACGAGCTCGACGTGTGGGATCTGGAAGTCAGAACTAAAGGCGGAGGTGTTTTTCGCCATAAGTGGACTGCTGTGGAAGACGTTAATGCACCGTACAAGTCATTAAAGACGGACGTACCACGAAGGCTCGACGAGCCTTACTGGGCCGAACGTCAAGCAGAGGCGTGCAGTAAAAAGCGTCGACTGGGTACGGGTCGTCCTCGGTAGGGGCCACGGAAGGCTGGGCAGAAAACGCGCTGGGGAACCGTTGCGAAAGCGGGGCGGCGGCTGTCGAGACAGACCACAGAAAGCGGGTCCTGTTCAGCAGTGGTCTCGGGGGAAGCGGGTTCGGAAGTCTCGCTGAGCGAGCAATGATTGAGAAATATGCAAAGAGAGGGACTAAGCACCTACGAAGTAAGGTGCGGCGTTGCGCAGGATGGTTATAAGCAGCCGTTCCTCCATCTGAGCAGCTTCGGTCGCGTCGAACAAGCGGCACAACTGGCGACAGTCGTAGTTGTCGAAGTTGAGCCAGGTCAGCGCGCCGGGCGCCGTAGCCAGAATGGTGCGACCAGGAACGAGGCATTTAGGGAGACTGTCGTCCGCCACCGTGGAAGCGGGGCTGGTCGCCTTCTTTTTCGAGCGAGTCTTGGACTTGGCCATGGAGTCAGAGTCGGGAGTTGGCGAGCGTTGTCTGGCAGCACTGCGAGTGCGCGGTGACATGCGCGACGAAAAGAGTTAAGGCGCGCAAGGCGAGTCGGGTACGCGGTCGGATGAGAACGAGAGGCAAAAGTTGAGTGGGAAAATGAAAATTTTCACCGCACCTTAACGCCCGGTTTTCCCCGAGTACTGAAACGCGCGGCAGGCGACGGCTTGAGCTGCGGGCGGCGAACTCGAGGTCCTAGAAATAAAGGCAGAACATTAGTAGTGGAAGTCTCCTAAAAGGAAGCACGGACACGGACTAAGCCTTATAAGGAAATAGTAAACCTTATTAGAGTTGGCACGGCCTCGGACTTTAAGAAAGTGGACGAGCAACCCTAGGAATGTTGAGCAGAGTACTAGGCGAGCTAGGAACGGGTCAGAGTGAAGTAGAAGACAGGGGCAGTATGAGACGACACTCCTAGTGACGTCTCCTGTACCGGCTATTACTGAACAATGATCGGCGTTCATTATTGCAGATCTGTGGGTCCTAGGATGTCAAAATTAGGATCTAGATCAGATGTGCGTTTGGGGATTCGAGCTAGCTAGGACACGAGACATAACTCGAGAGACGAGAATGGGTCCTAGGGGGTTGGATCATTGAATGGCGTCAAATAACATGGGCACAAAAATAATTATAACGTTCTGGCGGAGATATCATCCGAAGGACCACTAGACATTGCAAAGTGAATGGCACTGCGCAACGACCGGGGACGGTCGAGATTTAGTGAAGGGGAGATGAAACGGCGTAACATAAATGCGCGGCATCTAGGGCTAATTTTGCGATTTCCTATGACCAGTATTTATACAACGGGAAGCAACTAGCACTTCTGATGTTACTGGCATATCAGCTAGTACGCAGACCACTTGTTAGGTGATATAAAGGAGAGTCAGAGCGAGCCCTAACTGCTGACTGTAGCGCGAGGCTGCGCTAGTGTGACGCGCTAGCTGCTAGCTGAGTGTACAAACCACCAGGGATTAAACCACTGCCTATACATTCATGAGACATGACCTAGGAGACTCTAGTAGTCCAGAGATGACTTGGGACGGAGCTAGCGAAGGTCTAGCAGACGGATATCTACGATGGAAGTACAGCTAGGGGACTACGCCTTGAGCTAGGAAGCTCGGCACGGTAACCGGTGGTACTATCTAATCTCTAGATAAGCAACTAGACGGCGCTAGGCGGAATAACCCTACTAGCGATCGGCTAGGGCTTTGACAAAGACATACCACGACATACGAGATGAGGCAGCACGCGGCTAGTGCCCGATCTGGGCAGCTAGGGCGAAGAGTAATAGCCAGGCGGCTATTGGAACGGAGCTAGGGACGATCGCACAGCCTGTACCGATGTTCGGAGGGTGGATCGACGTTCTGACCAGCGAACTATGACCATTTGATGTCGGTCGCAACACTGCGTCGCCTAGATGTAATAGATCGACGCTCTGACAGAGTAGAGATGACCTAGACCACCGGCTACATCGCTGGTTGGTCCAGAAGGGGTACTCGGCATAGACGGAGGGCCGAGGATCCATTGATATACCCACGGTTGAACACTAGCCGGTCAGCGAGGCTGACCTGGCGTATACCAAACCAGTCCCAAAACCAAACGGCAGTCGTCTCATTGGCTGACCGTATTTCTTATCATCTAATATTGCTTATTGTATTATTCAGCTCGCTTTCACATGTAACTCACACCTAGTAGTATAAAAGGGAGCGCAGGACAGACTAGGGTCTAAGAACATTACGCCCCAGACTTTGGACGAAGCTGGTGCTAGTGGACTCAGGCTGCTAGTGGAGGTTGATACCGAACTTCACTTGTAGTAGTCTTTATATTGGAATCAGTAACTGTGGACTCTGGAAACATCGAGTGACTAAGTTGAGGATTTCGTGTTGTTGGTCCTAGACCTCCACATATAAAACAAGGGTGTTCTCTTCGAGACCCAACTGCAGTCTGCGCTAGTGACTTTGCCTTCACCCCGGCACGACGGAAGCTCTGTCGTAGTGTGTTGGATCGCTTGCTAGGTGGATTGTGTGTTGGCTTGAGCCCACTAAGAAGAAGACGGACTAGGTGCCCCCCACCTCTAGTTTGGCTATAACTTGTCAGTTACTTCGCCTTCACCCCGATATAGACGGAAGCTCTGTCGTAGTGTGTTGGGTCGCTAGCTGGACGCTTGTAGTGAACTAGTGCCGATAAAAGCGGAAAGGTTCCTGTTCTTGGTTAAGGAATAGGTCGGCGGTCAAGGAGAGTCTTGCCGTTTGAGGATTGAAGTCCATTTGTTGTTAGCCTCAGTAGTCTTTGGGGCTGCCCTTAGCGAGGATTTTCACAAACCTACATACTCTGCCCTGGTGTTCTCGACCTAGCGGTCCAGCCATCTTGTATCCACCCCATATAAACACACCCCCGGACCATCCCTAGGTTCCTAGCAGTGTTGTTGTTGGCGGTTGCATATTGCTAGTACGTTGTAGAGTGTGTTGTTGGAAGCCTATAAATCAAACTTGTGTTTGTTCAAACCTGCTGGTCGCATACTACGGCCCGGACCCGAACTCACAAAGAGAAGCACTTAGATCTTTGGAGGTAGATTGGTTGTGGTTGGTTGTTTTGGGTGTTTGTTCGCAATACCTATCAATTAGCTATTCCTAGTCATATAAGAAGTGCACCGTTTCAACGGGTTATATCCACACCTCGGGTTTTGTACCTGAGTGGATATCACACCCTCTTCGACTCGTTCCGGGTTCCGCCTCGCATCCTGACCTACGACATACGGCCTCCTAGGGAGGACGCCGTACGACTGGTCCTACTGCTCGGGGAACACACGAGCTACTAGCGTCTATCGGGTTTCTCCTGGTTGGGGTTCTCGCCGGGTTACTCGCTGTTTAGCCGACCCAGAGGCCGTTGCTGACACGTTTTGTGGGTCTGGCTTCATCCAGTAACCTTCAGGTGATTCGGGTGCAGGCAGTTCAATTATCCACTTGGCGGGCCTTGCCTTTTTCTCTCTTTGACATGGTCATTGAAAGGAAGTTAAGCCAGGTTAAGCCATCGTGTGAATGTTTCAACAAGCCACAGAAATAAAAATAAAAGGAGAAGCCGAGCAAACACCAAACTCTCGTTCGGGTGGCGGCCAAGGCCTAGCTCTATTAGAATGCAATGATACAGGCATAGCAGGCTATTGTATATAGTTGTGGTATGAACGACGAGAAGTCGAGAAATGAAAATCGGAAGTTGGTCCAAACAAATCAAAGCGTGGACTTGTTGGCAACCGTATCCGTTTTTCTTCGCTCACTCAACTCAAGCTCGCTGCTCGCAAAAGAATATTACAATCCGCTTTTCATCTGATCCGGAGAAGTGCAAAGAAGATGTGGAAGCGCAAGCAATGACTTCTACATATAGAAGAAGACCTTGGATAGATGAAGTGGAAGAAGAACGGCGGCAACGATGATGCACCACCCCAAGCCTGCACCCTCGCATGCCACCCAGCGCAAGCAGTGCGTGCTTGAGACCGAGCAACCACTGGAGGACACCAAGCTCGAGGTGCTTCTTGCCACCTACTATTCAATATTCTTTCTTGTATTGATACACACATTGTCTTACAGGAACAAGCCCCTCCCTCGTTGTCTCCTTCCTGTTTGAGTGGGGCGGCATCGACGCGATGCGGTTCGTCCCTGGCACTACAATGTGTGCGCATTGCTATTTCTTCATTGATCCCCTGATCTACGGCTACCATTGCCAATTCCGTTTCCATCCCCCCGTCTCGTTGACTCGAGCTGATGCGTGCTTTCCTCCGCAGTCCTCTTGCACCGCCTCGCTGCCACCGTCGGCCTCCCTACCTGCACCCGCAGACACTGACGTGGGACCCAATCCGCCCGCCCACGCTCCCGCTCCAGCCACACGCCTACCCTTCACATTTGTACTCCCACCCATGTGTGCAGCGCACCCGTGCTCCTCGCCGGCGCAGTAGCAGCAAACCCTCACACCCGTCTCGAGGCGTTCGCCGTCCTCGCCAACGCGCACCTCGCATCCTTCGGGAAGGATGACACCATCTGTATGCACTGGTTGTGTGTTTCCCCTGCCTCCTACACCTCGCTTTCCATACACTCCATGCACATTGTCGTCTTCCCAGTATCACCGCACCGATACGCATCCGCAATGCTGCCGTATGTCAGCACCCTCTCGCCACCGACACCGCCGGGGATGCTGCCCATGGTGAGGAGCATGTCGTTCGTCACCAAGTCAGGAGGGAATCCCAAGTCTGCAAGGGCGAAGAGGCGCAGTCCCGTAAAAGGGCTGTTCCGATTCTCCCTGTCCTCCGCCTCCTCCGCATCGACGATGCAGACGACAATGCCGTGTCCCATACGCGTGCCTGCCACCGCTCATTTCCGTTGACAGGCCGGAGGGAGAGGGAGAAGATGACGAGGATGAGGATGCGTGGGTCGATGAGGATGACGACGAGGACGGGGGGAGATGGGGAGATGACGGTGGTAGACGAGCGTGATCTTGGGCCGGACAGGGAGGGGGGCAACGGCGACGCCCATGCTGTGGTGGTCTGACCTGCTTGCGCCTTGTATGCCGCCTGCACTCAGCATCAACATCCACGTCAGCGTGCCGCTCGCGCATTACGAAAGTGAGGGGGAGGGGAGGAGCCGCAGACACCTGTGCTAGGGCTGTGTTTGAGAGAGGCGACGTCAACGCCGACACCCTACTCCCTACTCAGAGAGGGAGTGGGAGGGGGAGGGGGAGCAGGTGGGCGGGAAGCGGAAGCGGTGACCTCCGCATTGACTCGCTATCGTCTCGGGCCACGTCACGACCCACCGTCTGACTCTATGTCTTGGAATACTGTATCCATTCATCCCCATTCGCTCGTCACGACCACTCAAGATCCCTTCTCTCCTCTTTCCCACTTCTCTCTAATGTTTCTTTTCATTTTGCGTATCACCAAGAATCTCTCTTTACGTTTCATCAAGTATCGCTGCCTTTCTTTATCCCGTATGAGTAGTTGGTTAGTTCAGTGCATATTCAATCTTGTATTGTATTGGCCGGCCGGATGCACTTTGTAATATTGTGAGTAGAGGAAGGGAAGGAATGGGGAAAGGAGGAGGGAAGTATAATAAAAATGGAATTTTGTTGTATTGATTTGTGTGGTGTGCGTGTGTGAGATTGGGTGAGGAGGGACCGGGGAGGCAGGAGAAAAGTCAGGGCGTACGGTGGGTGCCCATGCGGCCGAGGCATGACAAAGCAAGGCGGGGGAGGACAGAGTGCTGAAGTCAAAAAGACCAAAAAAAAAAAAAAACTCAATAATGAGTCCAGCCTGGGCCTGAGTCGAACGGGGTTCCCACTGGTGTGCTTACCAATGCAGGACGTGATGGTAAGTGTGGATGCGCGAGGTCTGCACTACCGGGCTTTGTGAGTCTGAGTTTGAGGGGAGTTGTGCAGTGGTTTTGTGCATCGCAGGCGTGAATCATTGCACTGACTTCCCGCTCACAACCTTGTTCTGAATGATCAACGTCAAAATACAGGATTATTTTGGGGACAGGAGTTTTCAACTCACCAATAATGTTCAATGATGTTGAGGCCCTCCCTGTGGCAGGCTACCAATTCTGCAAGTGGACTGTCCTCTGTCATTGCTGAAACTACAGTATCTGCCAACCATGTTGCAGCAAATTTCTGCCAGGATGTCCATTCTTTGTCTGGTGGACTGGTGGACCAATCCCGAAGTGCAGAGATGGTGTCCAGTGATGTTGCATTGTCCAAAACTTTGGTCTGCAGAAATAGAGCTTGGAGACTGGGAGGCAAGGTGGCCAGATCAACAATCTCCTTGAATGCTGGACATTGTGTATTTGTGGATTCAGTGCTGTGTAATTCTGTCAATTAGTATAGGCAGAATTTCAACACAATAAACACACAGCAAGGAATATTTCATGAGCTTCAAGCACCGCTTCTCGATCTTTTTCGAGACTGTGGTTCGAAGGAGCTCCAACTGTTGTATTTGGTGTTCCCCACCTCAAAAGTGCAATTTTGACCTTCCCAGCAATGACATGTCGACCGAGGCCTAATTTGAATGCAACACAGTTCACCTGGGTCTCCAAAACCTTGCCCGAAGCCGTGTACACCTGATCCATGGTGCGGCCTGGCGATGGCGAGAGAAGAGCATTGAGAAACAGTACCCATTTTCCTCCAGGGCACGAGTTCTCTTGCACTGTTACAGTTCCACCAGTAGCAGGGAGGGTCCAACGGGTGAGTGCTTGGCTTGAGGACATTCTCGTGCAGAGGGATTGAGTACTGAGTAGGGGATCAAGAAGAGGAGGACGAGTTTGAGGGACACACAGCGTGGATGCAGCGAAGTGGAGGGACACAACATACATGCAGCCCTTCATTTGCCGCACCACTCCGAGATCCGAGGTTTATTCTTGGTTGTTATTTGTCTTGCTGTACAACTCCCAAGATCAGACAGTTATTATGGTATACTTAGCTGTAGCTGCTAGCCTGTGGGGATAATCCAGAAATCAGTCTAAGGCCTAACTTGATGCCAACTCAAGAAGAACGAATACCGTGGCCCATTATCCGTCAATCAGTGGGTTCACTTGCCCGCCTTATGGTGCCAGGTTGATCACCTTACCCTTCTTTCGAAATTACCTATTCTCCCGCAACTTGAAGTCGACGACTGGAACGTAGCCCCCAGATTGAAAGGCAACACACGAATGCACCGAAAGAAAAACAAGTTTGGACTATTTCGTCCGCGCGTACAATGAGAATAAGCCTGTATCCTCTGGGTATGGAGGGGGACACTTGATGATTTTATACGTGGTGCAAATTCGCTACCAGATGTGGACCTCTGCAGGCTGCTGCGACCTTGTCACGCCGATGTTCAAGGAATTGCATGCACAAAGACGAGGAGCCTCCAGCTTTTTATCCGTGGAAAATGAGGATGTGTCCAACTTACCCACGAACAAACCTGAATACTATCCCGCATCCCCCAAAATCGTGGCAATGGTTGACTCGATGTGGCGGATCGATGTCCTATTGTCGATGTGAATCAGAATTGACAGGGAAGCTGGGTAGGGCTCGAATCAGGCTCACCAAAGATTCCTGGTGGTCCAAACCTATAATGTGATGACTTCAAGGACTAGTGTACATATAGACGTATGGGCGACATACTGTCAAATAGATGAATTTCATTTGAAGGGCGATAAAGGATAGCAGAGCAGAGGAACAAGAAATACCATCCATCCTTCTAGCCAAGCACTTCCCTCCTCCACGTCGGCCTCTCTCTTACCCTGCCAACTCAAATCCCTCGCGCGCTACGGAAGACCCACTGGTGCCACTCCTGCCACTCCAGCTTTGTCCTCATCGCTGCCTCGATGTCCGGTTTCCTAACGTTACTCGATCCGACAAGACGTCGAACTTGCTGTCGAAGTGCGTGTCCACGCGTTTTCTTCGCTTTACCTTCCCATCTCGGAAAGCCGTCCTGGTTCTCAGCTCAAATGGTGTCCAAGGCACTTTGAATTTTCGGAGACTCTCGAGGCAGGGAGGATCCTCGTGTTGTTTTAGCTTTCTTAACCTTCGGAGTGTGTGGGATCATCAACGAGTGCAAGTGCATTATCGACTTCTGCTGCACCCAGCGAAGCCAAGCCTGAACTTTGTTGTGCGAGGGTTAACAACTCCGCCTCAGAGAGCCCTAGAACTTATGTACTGCCGCCGTGTGTCCTCAACAGGTCGATGGAGTGAAACGAGGCGGCCAGAATGTCAGCCGGTATCAATTGGTGGACAATACAGTGGCACGGCCAGCACATGGCGGCGACCGACTCTTTCTGCTCGAGTGTGAAGGGAAATCCGCTCTTGGCTGCTTTTCGTACTGTCGCTCGTGGGTATAGGTGATGCGTGGTGATTTGGTCTGTCTGGCGGCCGCAGAGCTCACAGGGTCCGGTATGCTTGGCGGGCGTGTCCTTAGTCACCGAGAGCATCTCGATCCAGGGCGGTTCGATATTGTGGACGACAGCTTGAGAAGATGAGGCCATTGAGATAGGCTGGATGGAACAGAACATCAGCGGAAGTCCTCGGACTGGCATGATATTCGAGTTAGAGAGTACCACCTCTTGGAGTCCCCAGAAACAAAGAACAAGCCCGAGCAAACTGAAATAAAGTGTGATTTGCCGTCAGATCGCGATGTGGGAAGTGACAGAAGTGTGGTCTTGTGTTTACCGCGGGGATCTGATTACTTGTGTCTCCTTATTTTTGTAGACATCGTTGCAAACTTGGCCGCAAGTTCGCACGGTTCAATTCGTCCTTAGTCGTGAACTGTCAAACACAGATTGCCTCTGCAAGTAGTAGAGTGTGCCCCTATTATGGAATCTTATGTCAGCTTTCTCCGATTCTCTTCCCTCAGCACAGAGTCTTTCAAATTCTATAAAGTTTTGTAACAAATGTAATTTATCACCACGGTGACCTCCGAGTCTCTAACCCTTTGTCGCCTCAGAAATCTTAAAAACGGCGCAGAACCTATTACCCATCAACACTCTTCTTCAAACTCACCCGATTGACTGAGGAACAATCTTCTTATCGAGTACGCATTGTGAAATTGGCGTGACGGCACATTGCACATACGGGTATACGGTATATCAGATTAGCGCCACGTCTGAAATTAGCTGATGTAGACACCCCCATAAAATCAACAGGCGCCTGTTGAACTTCTATGTGGACTGACCCAATTGACAGGCCCCATCTTGGTTTATTCCGGCGAAGTGCGATCTAACGCGTTCCCGGGAGGCGCTAGTGGTTCATGTCGTGCTGTGAAAGTATACAGCACACAGCACTTACGGATGTGGCCCATCTGATAATATCAGATTCGTGTCACTCGAAGTTAGTCGATGCACGCGCAGGATAAGAGTCGAGGGAGCGCCGGTGAACAGACCGACGTTGAAGGTACATCCCAATCAGACGCCGTTGGCAACGTGCGATCCTCCCTCGGTTATATCGGCAAAACCCGCTCAAGTCGAACTTATTTACCCGCGAATCCAACCTCGCCTGAATACTATCCCGCATCCCCCGAAATCGTTGCAATGGTCGACTCGATGTGGAGGATCGACGTCCTATTGTCGATGTGAATCTGAATTGACAGGGAAACTGGGTAGGGCTCGAATTATCGTGGTATGATTCGTTTCGGCGATCTGGACACCATCCAGGTTCAAAGCCCCCAACGACAGAGAACACGTAAAAGGCAGTGAAAAAATTCCAGGCTAGGAGCAGTGGCAGAGTTCCCGCGGCAGACGCGTTGGAAGGTTGGAAGGAGCCTTAGTCTTGAAGTGCGAGGGCTACGCTTCGAGTTGAGTAAAGAAGAGGCCTGACGAACGGATAGGAGCGTACCAGGTTCGATTCCGATTATCTTGTGCGATCTTGAGCCATTGATGGCGTCGAGTTCAGCTCCGAAAAGAAAATAGTAGAACCAAAGAAGGAAGGCCTTCGATCGGAGAGTGTAGTGTTCTTTTCCAATCCTTGAGCTACCCGCCCGCCCGGGACGTGGAGTCTTGCCTGGTGGGCTGGAGTGCTTGAGATGCCGCGACTGGAATCGGTTTGTGTAAACTCGAGAAATAAAGGCGGGCGGGCGACGAGCCGCTACCTTGTCGCGCGCTAGCTAATCCGACGCTTCCGAAGCTCAGCGCAGGTGGACGAAAAATAGCGGCACTTGGCTGTAGCCTGAAGCATTCTGTAACGAAAATCGATCGTGTTTGCTGCTTTATTAGATATATTCTGTTGGTAAATTTGTATGAGATAAGGGAGCTGGAAGAAGAAGAGGAAAATACGAACCAGGACAGGGGACAGTTGCACAAGCATATAAATACGGGCGCAGATCTAGATTGAATGAACTCGGATGTGAACTATTGACGCGAGTCCAGTCACTGGCGCAATAATGGCGAGGTATTCTGGTTAGCATACATAGCCGTGGAGGCAATTAAACTCAGAGCTGGATCCGCTGGCCTCAAAATCCCTCGATTTTGAATCTCGGTTCCTCCGTGTCAGGTTACAAGAGGGACAACTGATATCCCAGATTATCGTAGATTGCAGAAGATTGGTCGGGTTAAAGACAGCTGGGTATGGTTGGCTTGCAAGTGTTGGCCCGGATACGTCCATCCTTGTCGCTTGACAGCAGAGGCCCGCGCTTGGCAGTAACACGAATAGAGTCCAGTTGCATCGCACGAAGCCTCACGAAGCGGAAGGGGACTTTTGTGCAATTGAAATGAATTTCGTGTTTTTGTGCTCTATAGCGGAAAGATTTCCAGAGATGGGCAGGGAAAGTCCAAAATCGACTCGAGGCATCGCAAGCCTGATGAGGCCGTGACTGCCGGTCCGCTCTTTGGCTCTGCTTTTTGATCGCCGGGCCTTCCGCTTTCCTTTCCTTTCACTGCAAAAAATACGATATCGAACTGGATGCTCTCCTCAAAACTCGGATGCGACGATACGCGGTCCCAAGGCTTCTCTTTGCAAGCAGCAACTGATCTGAACGACGAAATTCCAGATCTCTGCAGAGTAATCTCGACTTGATTCAGGCCAAATCCAAGCCTTTAGCCGCATTCGATACATTCCGCCAACGTTCAAGGCCCTGCTATGCTGGGATCGTCTCCTTCGTTGACCAATTCACAAGCAAGACCAACCCGATCGAACCTGACTCGAAGAGCACTTTAGACGAGCCAGGATCCTGAGGACAGGTTTTGTGCCGCACAGCGCATGGAGGACTCGGATGCGCCTAAGCTTCCTGGTGTCCGTCTTCTGCATTCTATGCCACCTTTTCTCCGCTTAACTCATATTACCATGCAGGTACAACGCCTCACGCATTTGCTCGACTTCTGGGCGTCAAGTGTGAATGGAGTCTCAATGGGATGCGCTCCGTCTGCCCGCGCTACAATGTGCGTCGTTTCTATCTCTTCCGCCTTAGCCAATTCTTTTTTGCACACCGTTTCGTCTGGCGTACTCGGACTGATGCGCGTGCCTCCGCAG
This sequence comes from Mycena olivaceomarginata, assembly GCA_029378375.1. Lineage (NCBI taxonomy): Eukaryota > Fungi > Basidiomycota > Agaricomycetes > Agaricales > Mycenaceae > Mycena > Mycena olivaceomarginata. The sequence goes on along the minus strand of JARKIC010000697.1, from coordinate 180,423 downwards.
TCCTCCGCTCCGCGCCGCCATCGCTGTCGGCCGCGCACTCGCCCCACATCCACCGGCAAACACAGCTCTACACCGGCAACAGGGACCCAGCCCGCCCGCGCTCCCGCTTCCGCCCCACTCGTAGGCGTAGTCCCTGCGCCCGCGTCCGCGCATTCCTACTCCTATCTTCTCCGGCGCAGTAGCGCCAACAGGCCCCCGCACCCGCACCCGACGCGTCTTTTGCGTGCTACCCATCCTCACCCGCCTCCATATGCTCCGAGGCGTTCCCGGTCTCGCCGTACCGATACACCTCCACGCTCATACCTGCCCCGACGTACACGCCGCCCGCACCGCCGGAGGACTATGAGGTCCGTCTCATCCCCACCAGTGTCACGGTCCGTGTCCGTGTCCGCACGCACGCACGAGTCCCGCGCGGGGAGGGAAGCAACCGAGGGGAAGAGGATGTCGCCTATCAAGGGGTTGTGTGTCTTCCTCCCCGCCTCTGCCACATCTCCGCGCACTCTATGTCGGCAACCCTCTCCTCATCGGTGCTAGGCGGGGTGTAGCGTCGTTGCCGTGTCCAACTCGGGTCCCGCTCCCTCCGCTCGTCTGATCCGTCTCTTGTGGGGGTGCGGGTGCGGCTATGAGGGGCAAGGGAGGAGGGAGATGATGAAGACGAAGCCGCGTGAGTGGACGAAGACGATTAGGGTACGGTCGTTGAGGAGCGGGAGGAGGAAGGAGGGGAGATGTCACGCCCCTCGGTCTCGACGACGACGCGTCGCCGACGCCCGTGCCGCGCGCGCTGTGGGCTCGGGGCGAAGGCGAGGTTGGGAGCCGCTTGCGCATCCTGCGCTGCGCTGTGTGTTGACGTCCCACCGGTGTAATACGAGAGCGCGCGAGGCGAACCGCAGGCGTCCGTGCGCGCGTGCACGAGCGGGAGGGGACGTGCCCGAAGCACTTGCCGCGCGCTCCTCGCGTCCTGTGGGGAAGGACGATATCACCTGTGCGCTCTCCGGTAGTGCTCCCCTCTCGCGTTCGCCTGGACGAGACTGCTCCACACCTACGCCATACACTTCGATCCTCTGATCGCCCGAGCGACCTTGCATGTCCTCCCCACCCGCGCCTACTTCCGTTTCCGTATCTACGCACCGCTCCCCACCGATGACGCGCGCGCCGGCAAGAACACCCAGGTCGCCGGGAGAGACGTTCGCGCGCGCAGGAGCTGTCCCCATTGTCTCTGTCCGCGTGCTCCCTCGCCGCATCCCCTGCCGTTGTGGGTGCGGCGTTGTCGACGCTGTGTCCGACTCGGTCCCGCTCCCTCCACTCGTCTCCTATGTCTCTCACTGCAGGGGTGCGGATGGCGATAGTGAAGATGATGGGACGCGTGAATGGACGAAGAAGATTGAGATACGGCCGTCGACGAGCGGGGCCAGCGCTGTTTAGTGGTTCGGGGCAAGGGCGAGGGTGGGCGAGAGCCGCTTGCGCCTCCTGCGCTCTTTGCCAATTTCCCGCCCGTGTACTACAAGAGCGAGCAAGGGCGAAGAGCTGCAGACGTCCGTGCCGGGACTGCGCGCGCGCACGAGCTGGAGGGGACACCGACTCCGAATTTGAGGAGGAGGGGGAGCAGGTGGGGGGGAAGCGGAAGTGGTAACCTCACTTGTAACCGCCTCCACCTCGCCGCTTGTTCGCCCTCGTCTGTCCGTCGCATCGCGCACACGCGGCACACAATACTGCATGTATCCTCGACGTCCTCGCTCGCCACGACCCCGCACGATCCTCCTCTTCCCACCTTTCCACTACTTTTACTTATTCCGCCTTGGCTCCCGAAAACTTTTCTCTTTTACCTACTTGTCGAGATACATCTTCTATCGAACGGTCCTTATCCCCGTATCCTCGGAATTTTAATCGTCTCGTGGTTTCATTGTATTGATCCCGGATGGAGTGTATAATGTAGGTAGATGTTGAATTGCGGAGCCGGAGATGAGTGGGTCATCTGCTATCGGGCTTCCGTTGCATTGTCCTGAGGGAGTATTCATGCGATGTTCATCGTTGGCAAGTAGTAATAGTACAGTAGAACGGCATAGCCCATCAGGAAATTTGCACACATCCGTCTCATCAGCTGTCGTACTGCTGACGGGTGATCTGGCGAGCGCGGATCCCAGTCATATCGCCGATAGAGACTTTCGTCCGCGCTGATGAGGAAGTCGTCCGGCGGGTGTATATCCGCCCGACGATGGGATCCTGACACCGCAGGTATGAACCCACACGGCTTTAACTGAATCAACACACTCAGTGGAAAATATAGAATGGAATGGATTAAATTGATTCATAGCTAGGTAATACAGAGAATAGATAGACCGCGCACATAGAACTTCGAAGTGAAGGGGTTACCTGTTACCAGGTGACGCGGCACGCCTCGTGTTCAGCCAGGGTGCGTCTCACACCGAAAAATGAATAATTTCACAGGGTCACGTGCAATGGGAGTGTGTAACTGAATCTCTGAAAGTCTCTTGGCTTTAGAAATTCATTCACAGTTTCACGAATGATGGGGCTGAATCTCAGAACTTCAGTTACAGACTCAGTGGATCACGTGTGCTGTGAAATTATTCATTTTCCGGTGTGTCTGTGATGCTGGTGGAAGCATGTGCCGGTAAAGTTGGCTTCGGGAACGGCTCAAGTGAAGCTCTTGAAGAGGATATGGGGACTGAAGGTCTTGAAGTAGTGTCATCACGGTGCCTTATTTTGATGCACTTGAGACAGTGCTTCAGGGCCTTGTGAGGTGTGCCACAGGTCAACGGGAACGAAAGGGTATCGACTGCTTGAGATATTTGACAGGCTTGAGGTGCAGTAACATGCTGGACAGGCTTGAGGAACTTGAGGCAACGTTTGAGGGTTTTGGAGATGTTTTGAAGGGCAAGAAGGATTTGAAGGGCTTCGAAACAGCGTCTGAAAGCCTAGGGGACTTGAAGGTACGCACAAGGGAAGCCAGTAGTGAGGGATGCAGGGGAATGGCGGTGAGAGGGTTGTGGGGCAGCGACGCGATGGGGGTCAAGAGGAAAGAGTGCTTGATCATTTGATCAAAACATCAACATGGGCACGGACCATGGCCCGTGCTGATGCAGATCTCTTGTGTTGGTCCGATTCCTTCACCCTCAAGTAATAAGTAAATAGCCTCAGGTTTAATGTTCTTGAAGGTAGCGGAGAACGTAGATATACAAGAACATGAAATTGTACACTCGCAATTTTTCCGTCTTTCTTTCTTGTAAATCCCGTACACACTCAAATGGTTCCTAGCTTGGAGCCAGCCAAGTGTTCCAGCTGGACCCAGAAAAATCACTGTCCTGGGGATGACCAAGATGCCAGACGGATTCTAGCTGGCAATATCACTGGAAAATAATGCTAGAATCCTGCAGGGTATGACCTGGAATCCAGCCAACCAGTTTAGATGGTAAACAGATAGATCCCTTACTTGATAACTGACAGCTAATGCCAAAACCCTAGAGCACTTTCCAAAAAATTCACTTGGGGCTTTTGGCATTGCTTACTGTGTTTCGATGGCCCAGCGGTGAGGCAACATGGAGCAGAGCACTAGAAAAGGTAATTGACATCAGAAATCACCTGAGAACTTTTTTTGAAAGCGCTCTAAGCTTTTGGTCTTAGCTGGAAATAGCACTATTCTTAGCTAAGATGGTGGTTTTTTTGAAACACTTTGAAGTAGGGAGACATATGAGTGTGAACAACCTATGTTGGAATTTCTAAGTCACCCAACACGACATGTCTGCGGCACAGTGAGCACACAACAACAAGGCATTGAAACTCCGCTGATCTGTTGCCGAATTCGATCATCAAGAATCTGACCATTGTGACAGTCACAGTGACATCTCTCTTTCTTCCCTCTCTCATGTCCACCGGCGCAACGGATGGTCCATCTCTCACAAGCATTTAGAATTCCTACCTGCAAGCTCTGGCTATCCGGGACAAACTCAAGTAACTCAAGCAACTCAAGCCTTCTCAAGATCCTTGCAAGATCCCATCTCACAATTTTGCAATGCCACTTAGCCCTCTGCCACAAGCTTTCTGCCAATATCCCTCCATCCCTCATTCTCATGGATCTGGTTCAGGTACTCATTGGTGTCAAGTCTCAAGTCTATGCAGGCCTCTCCTGTTTTTTTAATTGAGATGCCACCCATCTCAAATACATTCCAATGCAAGACTGCCGGTGCAATGGCACGGAGCCCTCTACTTCGGTCTCAATACTATGTTCGCCCGCACTCGGTGTTTCTGCTCTCCACAATGCCACTTTTTCCCTGTACTGCTCTCACGCAATGCCACCCGCTGTCAAATCATATAATGTCCTCGGTGTCATCGGTTGTTGGCTCCTAATCTTGTCTGCTTATCAGACTGGTAAGCATTGGTTTTGTCTCATGGGTAGGCAACCTGTCGTGCTTGTTATACTACCCACTCCATTTATATATGTGATTTCTCGATTATCCGAAAGTGTGATTGATACATGTATAGTTGGATGGCGCCAGTGTGCAATAATCACTGAGACATGGAAATATGAATACCTGTACACCAGATCCTCCATCCAGCTGGAACTAGGGGGAGGGCTGGATCCAGCTGCAATCCATTTAACGGAAACTCTGGAGTCCAGGCGATAGCCATGTCACCTGAACCTGGGAATTTCATGTGATCTTGACATCATCGTCAGGTGGCTTCCACATGGGTTTCATTTTGGTGTGTACATTAGACCGATTAGCTGGAACCCGCAAAGCTCACAAAGCTCAGAGATGCTGAAAAGTCAAGGAAGTTCTCCGGAAGGAACACCAAAGAAGATTGAAAAACACCGAAGATGACCATAGATACTCGAAGCTCATCTATCTGATAGTGGATGTGTGATGGTGGATCTGCCCTCATAATGCATTCCTCAGACAGATATTTGAATTGCAAGTGCCTTGCCAGACTGCGACAAAATGATCAGACGCTCGCAAGCCGGATAAGACGCGGATGAGACCAGATATCAAAAGATGCGACCATATCAGCTGAAAGCCGGCGGCAATCAAATCACAATCCTTATCGGGCTCAAACCGGTGACTGCAAATTTCCTGATGGGCCAGCGCCACTGTCACGGACGGGTACTTTCCCCGACATCTTCCGTGTACACTGCCTTCGCTGGCTTCCTTTCCACCCTCCACCATGGCCTCCAATGCGTATTCTAGCGGTCGCCGACATGTGCGACCCGGCGACGACAGGTAGGAGTGCTCCGTTCAATGCATCTGATTAACGCAAGCATGATCCTAGACTTATCAGTACGCTGCAATCATGTTTTTCCAATCTCGTGAAGCAACAGGAGCACCAAACGGAGAGGTACACCTCTCAGATCCACCTTGAATGCTCCCTGACGTCCAAATCACTCCAGGCTCCGTCAAGCTGTCGAAGAGCTCAAGCCAAAGCCACCGCCCACCACTGACAAGAAGACTGCATTTTGGAACGCTTACAAGACCCTGGCAGATGAGCATGACAAGGAGCTCCTTCAAAGATATAGCACGGATCTGGATACCTCTCTCATTTTTGTAAGTTTCGTTCATGTGCTCACATGGTTACATGTATCAATTTCTTCATCCCAGGCCGGTCTTTTTTCCGCAGTCGATTCTGCGTTCATCATCCAGATTCAGCCTGCATTTCAGTCGTCCGACTCGGGCTCCTCTCATCCATCCAATCCCTCGCTGCTCGTGTTGGTTGCACAAAGCCTGCTCTACGTTAGCCTAGGCTCAACCCTCCTCGCTGCACTCCTCGCTGTCCTCGGGAAACAGTGGCTGATGTATTATTCCGCAGCAGGGGAAAGGGGAACGATCGAGACGCGTGGGCTCGAGCGCCAGCGTAAACTCGATGGCCTGCGTAAATGGAAGTTCGACGCAATAATGCAGATCTTTCCCTTGCTGCTCCAATTTGGATTGTTCCTCTTTGCTGCCGGTCTCTCCGTTTTCCTGTGGAGGATAAACCTTGTCCTGGCACTTATTGTGCTGGCATTGACCTGTCTTGGAACAGTTGCATATATCTTACTCCTCGCTTCCGCTGTAGTCTTTCCGGATTCTCCGTTTCAAACCCCTCTGGCACCCCTCATCCCTCTGCTCATTCCATCTTCTATGCGGAAGAAATCAAAGGCTGCATCCATACGGGTCATCAGCAACCTCGGTGCTTCGATATCCCGCATTCACACGATTTGTTTCCATCACATCCGTGGTTCCCTTGACCTCCTTCCACGTTTTTCGACGCGTAGAGTGCAATCGACCCAGTCGGTGGTCGAACCTGATCCAATCTTCGATTGTTCGCTTTTTGAGCCGTCCCTTGAAGTACCCGCCGTATCATGGGTGCTTGAGACCTCAACGGATCCGAATACAGTAACGTTGGCCGCCGATCTCGCTGCCGGTTTGCAATGGCCAAGCACGATGGACGTGGTACCTCAAATGATTAGAGTACGCGACCAGTTCCTGGGCTGTTTTGTGCATTCTTTCGAAGATGGTGCGCCAGTCATTCATGGCGTCCGAGACGGGGCGTCCACACGTGCCATTCAGCTCGGACGTGCCTATGGCACCTTGCGTTGCATTACCTCAATTTCGGACCCAATCCCAAGGTTTACCGACTTTTCCAGTCTCAGCACGGACCTGCAACAAATTATTGACGTTCTACGCGGACCTCTCCACGGTCTGAGCTCCCTTCTTGGCTGCGTAGATCGGAAACCACTGGCCCTCAAGTGGGCGTTACACGTCATCCCATCTCTCCTTCCCCACGGCAACGGCGAGGAGGTCTCCCAGGGGCAAGTTGAACACTTCCTTGTGCGCGACTTCGACAGCCAGGTGTCAACCCTGTCCGAGCCTTCTAGCTTTGCTGACTATCTTTTCCTCGTCAATACCTTCTTGTCTGGGAGTATTCCCAACAGCCGTGACGCAGTTTGGATCGACAAAAGGTGAGATGCGATCCATCTGAATGTGCAAAGCAGGTCTAATGTCCGAAGTCAATTCGTCGACGGGTTATTGCAAACTGTATTGAGAACACTCGCATTGGGTCTAGAAACTGGTCAAATCTCCGTGCATCTTGCAGCCCAGGTCATACACAGCATCCGCCGGCTAGGAAGCCGTTTTGAGCTGTGGTACGACTCTGAAGAACAACGCCGATCCATAATATACAATTTTTGCGACTCCATTCCCCGAACCGCAGGATGGTTTATTCCCGTACTGGCCGCGTGTCGGTGGACGATTAATCACTTTGGAGATCCCCCACACCATGGCCACCGGCAAAACGCTGCTTGGGTACACAGCGCACTGAGAGATATGGATATCTCAGTGACGAGCTATGCACAATGGGATAGCGACACTGTGGACGGGTTCGATGCTCTTTTGCAGGCACTGAACTATTACGGTGAGCCTCCCAGCAAAGAGAGCATCAAACCTATTCTACGCGCGCTTTCGGAGCATGAACATGTTTCTATACATGTTGTCCGCAGCTTGCTACGAGACGACGTATTCCAGGACGAGGAGTTACGGCCAATCCTCCAACATGCACATATGTGGTCTTCCATAACTCATTGTATCATCAAGTCGAGGAAGATTTTGAACGAGACTCTATTAAATCACCATGCGCCGGCGATCTCGGTGAAGCAGTACCTCATTCTGGGAAACAACCTGTCCAGCACTACCGGTTTTCATTCCGACCTTCGTAGAGAACTTTGCTCCTGGATCAACATCTTTTTCTCGTTGAAAACCTGGACTGGCTTTGCAATGATAAAATACAGCTATGTCCTCCAGAAGGTCTGTGGACTTACGACTCAAGAATATATGTTCAGGAGCCACGATGAGAAAGCCGTTGGGCTCACCCTTGGTGCTCTGGCCAATGTCTGGGATAAGGTTGATTTCACTGCACCAGGAAGCTTCAGAGAAGCTTTGAAGTGGCTGGACTGCAGCGTTTGCGTTCTGTTACGCTGCAGATATGGAAACAATACGGATCAGTGGCAGATGGAGTTTGGTCCGGCATCCACCAAATTCGATGCAAATTTCTCAGTGCCTTTACGAAATTCTCTTGCCCATGCGACAACAGCTGCCAGACAGGAAATCGAGATTTGTCGCTTATCGGGGCTCCACCGGCCGTCGCAGGAAAGGATGCAAGCCTTCGAATCCATTGCCAAAATTCTGGATGACATGTCCAATATTCTTCCCGGATCAACAGACACAGAGAAGGATTGGGATTATTGGTATACCATAGGACATAGGTTGAAAGAAAGTGTTCAAGCGTTGAAAAAGTCGGGATGACTGGGATTGTTGGACTGTATATGAGTTTCCATATTCGATCGGTAGAACGGCTCAAACCCCGTAGCACGGCTTCAATTCACCATTGATTTTTTTTTTTTTCCAGACAGATAAAATTGAAAGAAATGGTTGATTACGCCCGAATTCTCGCACAGTGATACTCTTTCCTCTTGATGAAGCATGTTCGTGAATTACAAACCCGAAATAGATTAACTCGCCTCAAATCCCCTCGATTTTCGACTCGGATGGAAAGATGAAAAACATACCTGATGTTGAACTGCAAGTAATGAATTGGAAATCTCGCGGTTACACCTTTATCAAACGGCCTTATCAATTGAAGCTATTATCAGGAACTGCCTACTCGGCCACCTTAGCATTTTTGACGTCGTGCACGCACATCCATTGGATTAGATACATGTTTATGGACTCTCAAATGAAGGTATGTATCCTGGGAGTGAGGTCAGATATTTTCCGCGAATTTACGCGGCGATTTCATGGCCTACCGATTTTCTTTTCTGGCGGTATCCCAAAGTGGAAAAAAAAACGGCCTAGTCGGCCACCTTGCAAAAGTGTCCGTTCTGACTCAAACCAGCCATATCAGTGTATCTCATATCGTTGAGGACACACAATTACATGATTCTAGACACTCAAGATGTACATCTGAGGTATATGAAGACAATAAATACTTCGCTTTTAAGTCACTGGGATGGGTGAAAATGTGATCTGTGCAGAATAGCGTGGATTACAACCTACAGAGGGCATCAAGACCTCAGATGAAGATACATATGATTCCATTGAATGTATTAGGACGTATCTATTCGCCAGGGATGCCGCCCACATGCCAAAAACTACTCGCAAAAATTTCACTTGTACGTGCAACTGAATTTCGGTGGTTTGCGGTAGTGCTCTGCTGTTATCAGGACATCTGGAATTGAAAATGCTGAAAAATCCGCAATAATGCAGGGTGGATTACCCCAAATGCAGTCATCAAGTTCTATGTGCGTAGTAGCCTTGTGTCACTCGTTGTAGAGGTGGCCAGTGTGTGGAACTTAAGCTCAGGCAGAAGATCTCTTGCAGGACACACAATACGAGGGAGGTTTATTTAGGCATATTGCATGAGAATGGGTCATTCACAGAAACCAAGAGAAAAGAATGAACCCAGAAACTCCTCATCAGTGTGGAATTGGTGGAGAAATAAGGAAAAGACGAGCCAGTCGGTCGTTTGGAGATAAGAAATGATGTTCACATGCCGCCATCTTGACAGAAAATCTCCCACAGTTTCTGATCGCCGCATCAGCTAGCCTTCAAATTTGATGTACAACATCCTTACAACTCGTGCTCCATCCCACAGCACCAAATCCCAAAATCATACATCACAATGGCTTATATTATGCAAGTGGCTGACTAGCTAGTTTGGCCGACTAGGCAGTCACTGATAATAGGAGGTGTGCATGTTGAGGGAACAAACAAGGTGGCCCTAAAATTCTGCCAGTATACCCCTTTAAAGCTCCCATGCACACAATTATTATAACTAAGTGAATAGAGCAGTATCCAGTAGGTGGGCGTCACATTGAAGTCCCTGAAGCTCCGATGTGAGGGCAGTTCTCGGACTCTCCCCAGTATCCTTGTACCTTCTCTTTGGAGAGACAACAGGTGGATGCCATGGAGGATGAAAGGAAGGTAAGACACCACATTGATGCTCGGAAAGTTAACCGGCTTACCGGTTTGATAGCTCTGCTTTCTTCGGCTGGTCCTTGCTGCCAAGTTTATAGTATTTTGGAAGACCATATAAACTTACCTATTTTGTGCTACACGGTGTCATATTTGAAAGCATGAACATCGTGAAAGACATGTCAAACTTGATCATACACAAGTATTATATGTACTGTGGCCTGCATGTGAAATTCCCTAATCTGTGCAACAGAGAAGGGTTCTGTTGTTATGAATGGACAATCAGTCTGCAAACTCAAAGCTATGATGTGTTGATATCAATTGATCATATGATATTTGAGCTCCACTTATCATCAAAGTTTTTCCAATTGCTGCGGCACTTGTGTTTGTATTTGTATCAATTTGTTTCTAGCACATCTCTTTTTACTCCACCATGTCTTTCTTGCACAGAACAAATGAGCCTCCACTTGTGAATGATTTGGCATCTGCCTCCCTTATGATTAGAGAGCTTGAGCCCAAGCGGCATGCCGCTTTTAGGTTGTGCAAAAAGCGGTATGCCGCTTTTTTTCTTTTTTTCTTCTAAAGGGCATTAACAAGGTGCAATAGCATCGGGGTGTGTGAATTTGAGGTGCACACAAAAGTTGTAAAAAAAAGTGGCATGCCGCTTTTTGCGCAACCTAAAAGCGGCATGCCGCTTGGGCTCAAGCTCTCTATTGAGCAGCATCAACTGAAAGAACAGACATCCACCACGTATGATCAGCCTCCACTGATAAACTCGGCATCTGCCACAAGCAATAATGATAAATGAATACCACTGAAACATTTAGCACCTGTTACTATATCAAATTCAATTCCATTGGGTTTGCACATGAGCATTTGGAATATTCTCTTTCACTTTTGCCTCTGAATGATCTGCAACCAGCAGCAAGGAAATCTGTATTTTTATATGACTTCAGTATATTTATAGTAGCACTCAGGCTGTTTACAGCCTATGTGGCTACTTTGCTACATGCTATCCACAGAGTACATATAGTGGTAGTGCATTGTCCTTTTGGGCCCCTGCACTGCACCCCCTAACAGAAGCCAGGGATTGATGTGAAAGTGTCTGTACAAAGAAGATTCCTCCCACAAAGTTTGTATGTTGGTAGTGCATTGCCCTTTTGGGCCCCTGCACTCGACCCCCAAAATGGAAGCCAGGGATCAATGCAAAAGTGCCCAAATGAGGTCAGAGGGTGCATAGAGCAGTGAGCTCAGTGTGCAAGAGTGATATGCAACCATGAGGTGTACTAGTTGTTGAAATTGGTCGGAAGTGAATAGCATGTTCCATCAATGGATTATAAAAGCATTTTTCGCCATAAATTATGCACTTTTGTTAAAACTACAATACACACTGCACTGTGAACATCTGTCAGTACATGTTGGACTATTAGAAGTGCAACAGTGGACAGATTCATCATTTGTCCTCAATCCGATGGAGTCTTCCTTGCGGCAGGATAAGCCAAATTTAGACCAGTACAGAAAATGGTGATCATTCTATGGAATGGGTGGAGTTGATCTTGCTCAGCCCCAATGCCGGACTGATTTGGATGTTCACATGGTTGAAAAAAAAGTTGATCTGTGGGATCTGGCATTAAGTAATGAATGGACCTGCTCATATACCTTTAGAACTCAAAGAATTCTAATGTTAAATTATGTCCCTATGCTGTCACATTTCAGCTTTGAACCGTGGGACAAACAAGGGAAGGAGGAACTATTTTGACGCAATCAATTTGGAGGCGCTCAGTGTGCACACTGGATTGGGCTCAGTTAGCAGCACAAGGTGCCCAACAGAGGTGAGATCTAGTCCTTGAGTCCCTGAGGTGGGCAATTATTATGTGGCTGTATCACCAGAAATGTACATTTTAAAGTTTGATGTGCCGAAAAGATGTTGATTATGCATTGTACATTATTCATCAAAAGTTAGTAGATAATTTTTGATGATGAATACCGTCATAATGGATACACCGGAAATGGGAAGTGGTCCTGAGGATAAAAGAGAAGAGGTGGCATAGGTGGCATAGGTGGCATAGGTGGAAGAGGAGTGCATAGACATAATGGAACATGCTGGGCCATGTGGCCAAGTCTTGAGTGGGATGGGCCCCAATGTAGGGCAACTATATCAAAGGCCCTTTGAAATTGAGTGTGGATGTGTTGAGTGGCACTGCCGATGCTAACGTCTCTGGCCCATTCCACTTCCGTCTCCATTGCACAGGGGTGCTGTAGAGTGCTGATGTCAATATCTGATTGGTGGATGAAGGGTTATTGAGAGTGGGGGGGTGTCGTTGGCAGTGCCATCCAATTTGATTGTTGTCATTTGTGATCAAAAGGAAATCTGTAAATACTCGGGAAGTCTGTGTTAGTGGATGGGATTTTGGATGCATGGGGATGTGTTCTGTCTGCAGGCGCTACAATGTGTGTCAATGTCTTTGTCATTTCTATGCTGCTTGCTATGGCTCATTATTTTTGTGCCCTATTTCGTGTTTGTGGTCTACCCAAGATGACATGCACCTTCCTCCGCAGTCCTCCTGGCCTACCTCACCACCCCTGTTGGCTGTGCACTCACCATACCTGCACTCCCATTCCCATAACACATGCCTACCCCTTACACTCCTACTCCCACCCACTGCCCCCACTGCCAGCACTGGAAGTGTTTGCTGTCCTCACCAACACACACCTTGTGCCCTTTGGGAAAAATGACACCATCTGTGTACAGCAGCTGTCATATGTCTCCATGTGCATTGTCACCTTCCTGGTGTCACCTCAACCGTATGTCTCTGCACCCACACCCACACTGATGCTGACAGATGTCAGCACCATCACACTGGCAAGACCTGGGATGCCACCCATGGTGAGGAGTGTGCCATCTCCACCCGCTGGTCTGTGTCCGTGTGCGTGAGCCCCACGTCAGAAGGGAAGTCCAAGTTGTTGGCATCAAGCGTGAGGGGGGAAGAGATGGAGTCCTGTGAAGAGGCTGTTCCCATTCTCTTTGTCTTCCTTGCACTCCGCATCTGCTGGATTGACACCGTGTCCCATACGTGTGCTGCTCCTGCCCTTAGTGTGCATCAATAGGGATGTCCCAGAGGAGGACGATGAAGATATGTGGGTCAACAAGGACAATGATGAGGAAGAGGGGGAGGGGGAGGATGGGGGAGATGAGGACAGGGAGATGACCGTTATGGATGACCGGGAGGGGGAGGGGGATGAGGAGCTGCCGGCACCTGTACTCTGGCACTCCACTAGCATCTTTGGAGGAATAGATTGTTGTAGTGATGGTTTTGTGGTTGTCTTGAGCAATCCCGAATCTAAGTGATTTCTAGTCGTATATCAAGTGTACCATTTCAGTGCCTGGTTGCAACACTGCGATAAAAATTGGACCTCGGAAATGTGATGACTGGAACGGAATGAACAATGAGAAACAGGGCAGGGACTTGCCACGGACCATGGTTAAAATTAGAGCTCGGAAATTTGATGACTGGAATGGAATGAGCAATGAGATACTGATGCAGACTAAACACGGACCATGTTACAAATCACCGAACACAAAATTGGATGTGGGGCACCATCTCAGAGCGTGCACATGTAAACAAAATGCAGCGAAAGAAAAGAAACAGAAAAAGGCGTGAAAACTAATGGGACGGTTACCAGATAAGGAATAATGGGATAGTCAAAATGAGCACTGTGAAGTGTAGAGGCAAGTTGAATAAATTATCATGAGTGAACCTGTGTATTCACACACCGAGGATACCATGATTTGAAAAACCGTTGCAAACTGAATCTGTTTCGACAGCGGAATCATTAGCATTGAACTTTTCAGATTCAAACTTTGTGTGAGAAGTAGACGAACAACTCACAAATGGAAAAGAGGTGCAGAAATAGGTGGAACTGAGCATAGGACTGGCGAGTTCTTGAGGGGCTAGCTCCCTGCTGCGGGCATGGAAGCATGGGATCGGTTGAAGGTATTGAATGGCTTGAGTTCATGCCAGGGTGCATGAGTCTTGCATGTCTAGTGTCTTCTGAGGCCCATGATGTTGTTGGAAGCAAACAAACAACTGCTGAGCCACATGGAGTGGGTTTGAGCCTTCGATAACAGTTGTGTTTGTGTGGCCATGGTTTGTGTTTGTGCTCAGTGAATCTGAGGACACTTGATACGCTTGTACAGTGAGGGTAGGAATGTTGAAGGCTTGAGGCAGAGAGCGACTCGCAGTGGGGTATGAATTGCTATGAAAAAGTATTGCAAGATGAGCGGAATGTGAGAGGGTTTGACCGTGGCACATTTAACAAGCTGGGTTTGATCCATGGGCAATTACAGAGGACGGTGAAATGATCACAAAGAATGGTGGAAGCCAGGGCAAGGTCCAGATGTAACAGTAGCATGATAGGTAGTGCAGAGGTGGCCACAGAGGAATGTGATATACCAGGACATGATGGGGTTGTGAAAAAAAGAAAGATGACCATTCCTTTTGTACGGAAATTGAGTGGTTGATTGGATAGGACATATTGTAATAATAGCAAGGAGGGCAGATTAGATGGAAGAGGTAGTGTAAGATTGCAATAGCACTGTTGGTTGGAAGGCTGCTTTAGAGCAATCAGATGCCCTAGCAGGATTGTACTCTGAGCTTATATACTACAAAAAGGTATCTAGAATATTCTACATGTATCTGGTTGAACTGTCCATTACTAATCTGATTATCAATCAATGCCCAAAGGCTGAGCTGCATTATTAATTCTAACACTCTCCCACAGTGAGGTTATACCTTTACCAAATTACTTATGCCCAGGATTGACCCATGCTTGACAGTTCCAGACTTTGTGGACCAGCCCAAATGCCCTGCACCCAATATCCTACCGCCGCGACATGCTAACCACTGCATCAATTCCATCAATCAATTTTTCGACAGGTTGCCGACAGATCTAAAAGTCAAAGTTGTTAGCTGCTTCATCATCAACAGCATCGTAGGCAAAGTTTGCCTGGTCCGGTTCTTCATCATGTTGTGATGGGCAGACACGGTCCCCAGAAATGCTGTTCGTGTCGTGTACATGTTGTGGAAGTAGCATGGCCTATGTCAGATTAGCAACGCGTCTGAAACTAGTCGATGTACACACCATGAAAATCCAACAGGCGCTGTTAAACTTCAATGTACTGACCCGACCACCCTTGGTTTAATCCACTGAACTCTGGTTCATTCCGGTGCTGTGGAAGCAGTCACGCAGCACATACGGTTACGCGGTATATCAGATTAGCATCGCTGCAAAATTAGTTGATGTACAGGAGGTGCTGTTGAACAAACCTACTTCAGCAAGTATTTCTCACTCAGTCGGCGCTTCTGCAATCACAGTGGAAATTGAGGTCGAGCTGAATGCACTGTAAAATGATGAATCCAGCGGACTGCAATATCGCTGGACTTGTCCAGTCGATGTGAGGCTGTGCGGCGAATCGCTGCAAAGAGAAAACCGTAAAGGGATCCTTTTGTCTTGTTGTGGAGATATCTAGTACATTGTGAATAATTCATGTGACGCACTGCTGCAAGTGTCAAAGCCAAAAAGCAGCAAACGAGTGAAAAAGCACAGGAGGTAAGTTCACAACTCGCCAGTGTGCAGGAACAAACTCCGGACAGGCTAGTGTGATCCAGACGCGTTGGAAATGTTCTTCAAGTCTGAGACGGAATAAGGAAGCAAGAAGGGGACGAACGGATAGGTCAGACCCGTGCTCCCGCTCCTGTCGCATGCACCCCACTCTTACCCCTCCTCCGTGCGCCCCGTACTGCTCGCCGGCACAGTACCAACAGTAGTGCTGGCCAAAATATGATATGAATACGAAAATTCTGTACCATATTCATATCCATATCATATTCACCTTAGAAGCCCCATATCATATTCATAGTGAATCATATTCATATCCAGATCGTTGAATACAATATGATATGAATATATCTGAATATATCCTACTTTTTGTAAATTTTGATGAAATCCATATAGTTCACCCCCTCCGCAAGTCCCTGATTTTAACCATTCCTTTGTAACAATATCCACTGACGCTGTTTCTGCAGTCATGGACGACTGAGCGTCAGACAAGGTGTGTTTCAAGCTTGAAAAAAGATGTTCGACAGATATGCCGACACCAGGGATAGCAAGAATATCCCGCGCAACGTGCCCCATGCATTTCAATGCACCCGAAGGCCGTTGAGTTAGTGTTTGGGTGAGGCTTTGCCTGATGGTTCTGAACCTCCTAAATCAAGAACCCTGAGCCCTCAAATAACTTGCATATATACATCACCGCCATCGGCGACAGCTTTTTTCGCCTTCTTTTTGGGGGCGGCAGTGTTTGCTGCCTTCTTACGCTTCTAGCCTCGACCCTTGAAAAAACAGTCACATATTCATGTTGAATTCAGAATCATTACAAAATTATCATATACCTGATTCTTGTCCGCGTCATTCTCTTCTTCCCTAGGTGCAGGCACCCCTTCATACGCAATATCAGAGAAAAAAATGAATGGAAGGACGCTCAAGGACACACCATTGACAGCAGTTGGAACAATGGCGCCAATGCTACTGTGATCAAATTTTTATCAGATCTGCTGGCAAACAGTCCCGGCACTCACGACTTCATGATTAAATACAGCGATAGTACATGAGCCTTAAATTGAGCAGGGTCTGGGATCAGAATCTCCTCATCCGGCTTCACCACAGTCACATAATGCGTGGCCCAGGCATGAGCCAAGATCAAGCTGCGCTTCCCACGGCCATGGGACACGCGGACAATATCCGGGCTATATCCGGGGTCCGCATATTGTCTGGGTATTGCCTGGATATTCTTAATATCCGGGCAATATCTGGGTAATATCCGGGCCAGTTATATTGTACATTGTCCCCAGTGATACACGCAATACAATACACTTTATGCGGGTGGCAGATTAATTATGGGTCCGATTATCTCACCAATTGGTCAACGGCGCTTGCGTTTAATCTTCAAGCTCAACTGCAATTATTACAGCTAATGTCGGAACCGAAGGCGCAGTCAAAATTTCGTGTTTTGGGATGTTTTCAAAGAATTGTTAAAATCTCAACCAGTTCTCCGCCGATTTGGATGAAACCTAGTTAGATCTGTCGGGCTAATTCATGCGCAATTAGTGACAGAGAGCGATTCATAAAAATATTCTATATTAGGTAATCTGTGCTTTTGGACCATTTTCGTGCCAAATACCATTTTGCATGTCCAGGACATATCCTAGTGACCTAATATTTCGGGAGGGACAACTTATATACCTGGCCAAACACGTGATAGAGCCGTAATTGCGGGTATTTTAGTTGCAGTCCTTGTAGCTCCATTGGATATATTTAGCAATTTTGGCATTCAGAAATATTGCAAGGATCGCATTTATATCGAAGTTTTATATGATTCTGGCTCTATCATATGTTCCCTTAGGTATACAAGTTGTCCCTCCCATAATACTAGGTCACTGGAACATGTCCTGGACATGCAAAATGGTATTTAGCATGAAAATGGTCCAAAAGCACAGATTACCTAATATAGTATTTTTATGACTCGCTCTCTGTCACTAATTGCGCATGAATTCGCCTGACAGATCTAACTAGGTTTCATCCAAATCAGTGGAGAACTGGTTGAGCTTTTAACAATTCTTTGAAAACATCCCAAAACACGAAATTTTCGACCGCGCCTTCGGTTCCGACATTAGCTGTAATTCTACTCCGATTAATCTCATCACAGAATAAAATACTGCATAGTACATGTTGTAGAAGTGGCATGGCCTATGTCAGATTAGCGCCGCGCCTGAAATTGGTCAATGTACACACAATAAAAATCTAACAGGCACCATCGAACTTCCATGTGGACTGACCTGATTGACAGCCCCACCCTTGGTTTAATCCACCGAGATGCGATCCAGCGCGTTCCCGAGAGACATCGGCGGTTCCGAGTTTTGCTGCACAGCACATATGGGTGCGCGGCATATCAGATTAGCGCCGCTTCGAGATTAGTCGATGCACTCGTAGTATAAGAATCTAATAGGCGCCGTTGAGTAAACCTACCTGGTAAGTGTTCCCAATCATCCGAAGATTCATCCGGCGAATTGATGCATTATTCTGGGTGCGAGGCCGGAACGGTCAAGGCTGCAAGGTGCTCTGATTTCCTCGCATTGCTATAGAGATTCATCGTGGGTTCGCACGTGTGCAAGCGTCGAAGACACCAGACAAGAAAGCACAACTTGCCAAGGCGAGGGGCCGAAGGGCTAGCGCAAGCTAGACACGTTGGAAATGTTCTTGAAGTCCGAGGCCAGTGGGAGTTGAATAAGGAAGAAAAGAAGGGATGAATGGATAGGACGGATCGGGAGTGTACAAGGTTGGATTTCCATTACTCTATAGAATTACGGAGTTGGAGTACATTGGGCTGGGATGAGCAGCGGCGGCATAGCGGCAGCAGCGCGTTGCAGGAGCCAGTACAGCCGGTTAATGGTCGATGCAAGCCGAGGAGTGAGGTAGGATGTGTATAGATCAGTCCAAAGAGCTGAGACTGGCGGATGAGCAAATGGTAGCAAGCAGAAGGGTGCTGGTGGTCAAAAGCAGCCAAGAGGATCTGAAAGTAATATCGACAAGCACCTGTCATTGATAGGGTCTTGTTTATAATTCCTGAGGGGGTTATAAACAGTTTTTAATTTTTGGTTTATAAACAGGCTGTTTATAAACATGTTTATAAACCGCTTCGTGTATAGGGCCCAAAATACGAGTTTTTCGGCTTGCCCGTCCCAAATTTTCTTCTTCCCTGCTTTCCTACTGCCCCAGGAGTCAACTATGATGCTGTCTGACCAATGATTGACAACAGTCTTGACACAGCCAGTGTCGACCACCTTCTCCCGACTTGGCAGTCGGCACGTAAGTATGCAAGAAAGTTGTGAACGTCTCCAACCAGAATGCTCTCGGATAAGGCTTTGAACAAGTGATGCAAATACTTGAGTTCCTTGCTGCAGTATGTAACCTCAGCGCCTGACATACACACCGGGCAAAGCAAACTATTAAACTAAGTTAATAGGGTAAGCGATACTGCTTATTTCAGTAGAAGAAGAAAAAAAGAATATACTTGTTGTCTTGATGTATTTTAAAACCAACCCCGAAAGAGTGAGTGTCAAATTCCCTATTGGGAGTAATCTATACTCTTAGTGTCAGCGAAGTATGAAAGGACTCTCGAGAGGTGGAATCTTAGGAGCACAATCAGGGAGAAAAATACCTTGTGTCAAACTGTTGAAAGACGTGCCGAAATAATTTGTTTCAGTGTTGTGTGTTGAAACAAAGACTTTTAGAAGAACAAAGCAAGAACAAAGCAAGATTTTGAAACTCTTTGTTCCAGGATATCTGAAAGCATCATCGAAACAAGCTGTGTTGGCATGTCTTTCCTAATTTTGAATACAGACTGTTTCTTTCTTTTTAACTGGGCTTCTGAGAGTTCACCTCTCAGCAGTCCTTTTGTACCTTACCAACACTAAGAGTCTAAGTTATTCTGAATAGGGCATTTGACAGTTGCTCTTTCCATATTGGTTTCATATGACTGAGGATTGGGCCTCTTCGAGGCGAGCGCTGAACCTTTAGGTTGAAGCTGACGAAGGAATTTCTGTATTTTTTGAAAATATGCGTAAAACAAGGGGTCCGAAACCTTGCCGAAACCACGCAATTCATGTACCGAATTCACCGACAGATCAGGGAACATCAGAGCTCGTGACCTGTCGTCACGCCCGGTGACGGCACTCTCTCCCTCTCTTTTTTTTTTTTTTTTTTTTTTTGTGGAACGTTTGGGTAGGAGGAACAGGAAACGCTATGCGTTCTCCTACCGGGTTGTTTCTTACGTCTCCAGAAACCCGCCACCCAGTCCCAGGACCGACCAAGTCGGCCTGTCCTCCCCGTTAGTTGGTAGCTAGGAATAAATATAACCTAGCCGACAGAGTGCCACCCGGGGAAATGCGCAAACGCACACGCACCCGAACTAGTCGCCGTGCGCCGTGTGGGGCTTGAGTTGGTCGTTCCGGCTCACAGGCAGCCTTCATCACGATCAACCCACACCCACTAGAACCCCGGTCACCCCGGTAAAATCCTCAGGGTGTCTGTCTTCGTTCATTAGTGTCCCCTTCCAGGTGGTTAGCACTAATGACTTATTTAGGGATTTCTTGCCCCATTTCCTCGCGTCCGTAAGTAGGCAGTCTATTTCGAGCCTGTTGTTTATGGTCTTTTTCCATCGGTTGTAAATCTCCCGTTCGGATGCGCCGTCTCTTTCTTGTATGACCCGTTCGTTCCTCAATTTCCAAATTAGGTACGCTGACTCCGATATGAGAATCCGGTATAGTCTGGACGCCCCGGCGTCCTCTTTCTTGATGGCGCCGCACGCCATGATTTCTCCGAAGGACGGCCTCATCTCTTTTCCTGTTTTCATCGTCCACACTTCGCTCGCCAGATCCCATATTTGGGATTGACCTGGTGCGTCGCATCTTGTTAGAATGTGTTCCATGGTTTCCAATACTCCACACTTTCTGCAGTTCTCCCGGTCCTCAAAGCCTTCGATCTTTTTCCAGTGGTCTCCTACCTTGTAACCATTGTGCAGGGTCATCCACAGGAAGTAACGTATTTTCCTGGTGAAATCTTTATGTTTCGTCGCCTTCCAGATTGCCGTCGCCGGCGTTGACTCGTTGTTGAAGTCACTGGCTGCTCCTTGGGCTAGACTCATGTTTCGTCTCGTTGCAGGTCTGTCTAGCGCCTCTTGGTAGGCCATAGTTTCCGCTCTCCTTTGCCTGATTATTTTATATGCCAGGGATTGGGTCATTACTTGAAGTTTTGCCCCCGGTAAGACTAAATCTTCCCTGATTGTCATGTCAATCATGTCTGGGGAGGGTTTCAAACGCCCCCTGTCGGCGAGCCTGTCCGCCGCTTCGTTCCCTTCGTCGCCGGCATGTCCCTTGACCCAGCCGAGGTATGTCTGCGCTTTACGTTCTCGTAATCTAGCTACCGTCGTTTTGATTAGATCGCCGTTTGCTACCGTCATATAGCCTTCGTCTTCCCATCTCCTCAGGTTGGTTGTGAGTCCCTCAATCATGGTCAGTGAGTCACTTTTAATTGTGAGCGGAACGTCTTTTGGGCAGCTTTCGACACAGGTTTTTATTGCTAATATTTCAGCTGACTGGTTCGACGGTCCCAGTTCGTCGGGGATTCGTATTTCCATATTACGGACGTCTCCCACGCCAAAGAAGACTCCGCTTCCGGCCCTGGCGTCGTCCATACCATTGTCGGTGGCCGAGCCGTCTGTGTACGCTGTGATGTCCTCCTCGTCTGGCTCTGGCTCTAATCGGTTATCCGGCGCCACTTCCCCGCTTATCGCTTTGTCTGTAAATATGCGGAATGCATCCGCTAGCGACCCGGTGGTTGTTACCCGTCCATCAAAGACTTTCGTGTCTTCGTCCGGTGGAGGTATGTCTTCCATCTCCGCCTCCCAGTCTTCCGGCTGGGGGAGCAGCGGGTTCCATTTGGGGAGAAGGGAGTTGAGCATATCTCTTGCTCGTCTCATGCATCGGTTTGGGTCCCGGCAGCCGATGTTCCGGAATTCCACACATGTTATGCAGCGGCAGTTTTTGCCATCCTTGTGCCTCGCCGTTCTCAGCTTTAGCGCGAGGTCCTCTGCATCTCCGGTTTTGTGCATTTCGTGAGTTACTTTTAGGCATCGTATCACGTCTTTGTGGTGTTGACCGCCGGTGAACGGTGTTCTCGATGCCGTTGATTTCTGGTGGAACCAGATTGGCATTTCCCGCTGGATTTCACGGGAGATGGCGAGTCCATCCAGTCTTAGCGCGTGGTTTGTGGCGGCTTTGACCATCGCCGCTAGATCGGGTTTGAGTTCAGTTACCTTCGTGTCCCAGGATTGCAGGTATGTATTGACCCTTATTTCCATGTCGACGTTTGAGTCTGCCTCTTGTGCTTTTCTAGCTAGGAGTTCGTCGGCTACAAACACCCACAGTGGTCTTTCATCACCGAAGCTCAGGTACGACTTCAGCCACGTTACTGCTATCGCTTCGTTCCTCGCAACAATATCTAATAGGCCTTTTCC
This sequence comes from Mycena olivaceomarginata, assembly GCA_029378375.1. NCBI lineage: Eukaryota > Fungi > Basidiomycota > Agaricomycetes > Agaricales > Mycenaceae > Mycena > Mycena olivaceomarginata. Next base: position 158,337 of record JARKIC010000697.1, on the reverse strand, counting down.
ACCCTGGTCCGCGGGTGCGTAGACAGTTTCCTGATTTACGGTGACACTCGTCTTCTCTGCCCACAAGAACTTCCTAATTCTCTTTTCCAGTCGGGTCTCGACCTCTTTCGGCATCCCTTGGACTTTGGCCATGTATTGGGTCATACCGCCTACCACCATGAGGATGATGAGGCGCCTGCCCTCCATTGTCGGACTCCCTTGTTCCCATTGTTCCAGGGAGGCATCTATTTTTTCGATCGTACGTGCCCAAGTTCCGACCTGGTCTACTCCGTTGCCAACCCACGCTCCTAGGGTTCGTATTGGCTCTTTTTCTGCTGCAATTTTTATGTGCTCAGGTATGGCCGTGCCGTCTATTCCGTTGACGAAACGGTTCGCTCGGACTCTATCGCGGTGAGTGATCGAACCTATTGGGATCATTTCTGTCTTCCCAATATTAAATCTAGCTCCTGACGCCATGCACCATTCATCGAGTATATCGGTCAGCGTACCAAAGTCGTCGCTGGAATCTAGATACACCATGGTGTCGTCTGCAAACAGCGTTGCAATTAAGGGTTCGTCTTTACCTCTGATTTTTACCCCATTCAGGTTTGATTTGCGCAGGGATTCCGCGAGTGGTTCGATGGCTAGGTCGAACAGCAGGCAGGACAGGGGGTCTCCCTGCCGTACTCCTCGTGAAACACGGAAGGGGTGTTGGCTCTTCTCGCCGTTCACCATTACATATGTGAAGGCGTCGCTGTAGAGGGCTTTGACTGTGTTAATGAACTCGTCCGGTATGTCGTAACTCTTGAGTGCTCTCCACAGATAGTCGTGCTCAATTTTATCGTAGGCCTTCTCTTGGTCCAGTGCCACTATCAGGCCGTTTGTTTCTGTAGCCTCTGCCAGCTCGATAATTCGTTTGTGAGCCAGATCTGGTCGTAGATGTGGCGTCCAGGCACAAATCCCGCCTGGTTCGGGCGTATCAGGTCTGGTGCAATTTCCGCCAATTTCACGGTGAGGGCTTTCGTAAATATTTTATAGTCCGTGTTAAGTAGCGATATAGGCCGGTAGTTCGCAATGTCTGCTTTGTCGTTCTTTTTGTATAGAGGGCACATCCAGCTTTCGGAGAACGCAGTGCCTTGTACCATCCCGTGGACTTCAATGTCGTTATACACTAGCTGTAGCGCTCTTAGAATGTCGAAGCCGGGCTTTTCCAGAGAAATTGCGGTCTCATACCTTGCATCCAGAGTCTTCCAGAACTCGTAAGTGAACCCGTTGAGGCCAGGTGCTTTGTTATTGGCGGATAGTTTAAGTGCCTGCTTGACATCACTGCGCGTCAACCTTCTACTAAGGGTCTGTTTCTGGGATGCGGTGACTCGGCGGGCCGTTCTTTCCAATACCACTTCTATCGTGTGGTCTCGAATGTCAGGCGCTGATTCCCTCCTGTCCTTCTGGATTTTATTATGGTAATTCCTTGCTAGCGTCGCCATTTTCTTTGAGTTGGTCTCGTAGGTGTATTGTGCTGGTTCTAGGCCAGCCGTGTTTTTCAGTAGGCGGTGTATTATATCCCTTGGTTTCTTCGGTCTGTTTATCATTGACCAGTACCGCCCGATGACTTCACCTTCGAGTCTGTTGCGTACTTGCGCTGTCATTCTGGCCTCCCTGAATCGTTTTCTGTGTAGGGCAGCCAGTTTCTCCGTAAGTATTGCCCCGGATAGTTTGATCTCTTCCTCTGACAGTGCGGGGTCTTCTAGGATTATTTTCAGCCTTGCCTCTGTTTCGGCGATCTCCTTGTTCATCTTGGGTACTACGATCTTAGCTAGACGATGCGCCTCATTGTACACCTCGTCCTTCCAGCTTTTCCAGATGGTTTGTGCATTATGTCCTTCGTCACGGATTTCCCAGATAGCAACCGCCTCAAGTCTCTGTACCAGCACTAGTCCTTTCTCATGAGCGAATTTTTTGAAGGCCGGGTGTTGTATTATATATAGTGGGCATACCCATCTCCCGTGTCCCAACGTTGGTGCTTTCTCAGTGGTTAGTTTCACCGTAACCATTCTGTGGTCCGTCTTGATACCAACAGATTCTATTTCCCACTCATATGCCTGTTCCATTAGGCGGCATTTTATATATATGCGGTCGATCCGAGACTGGGAGCCCGTGTGTACCTGGTGGTACGTATACGCCTTGGTCGTCGGGTATGTGTCTCTCCAGCCATCCGTGAGGCTAAGGTATTCTTTAAGACTATCAAAGGCAGAGACAGCGCTGTCCGCGTCTTCGTGCGCGGGAAGTCGATCGAGGGAATCCTCCACGAAATTTGTGTCGCCGCCTAATATGTCTGGTTTATTTATCCTCGGGTGAGATTCAAACCACTGCTGTATCGCCGTCCAAAATGCCGCATTCTCTCCTGGCGCGTTAGGTGCATACACACCTAGGATGGATAGCGGGGTCCCATCGTGTTGTGTTGTCTCGAGGATCATTGCACGCCCAGGTATTATTTCCCGGGTTATAATGCCATCGGTCTTCAGCTGTCCTTTGCTAATAACTATCGCAACACCGTTCGCGTTCGGGGTGTTCGGGTCTCGGGAGAAGTGCGCCAGCAGCTGTCTCTTGTAGACGCTATTTATGCTATTGAGTCGTTCCTCGTCCAGGTGTGCCTCCCCCACTATGAGAATACCTATTTTTTCGTGGCTCATTATCTGGTTCAGTCTCCACCATTTGTTGTCGTCGTGGTTAATATTCACATTGCCGTTCCCGCGTATATTTAGTGCGGCCAGTTTGATCGAGGCCTTTGTCGTTTTCTTCCCTCTCTGCCGGGGTATTGCAGAGTTGTTTACTGCCGTCTGCGGCGGTTCTGTGCCCGCGGCGCTAGATCCCATCATTCGCGGGGGAGGTGGTGGAGGTGCGTTCCCCAGCTCTCGTCCTGAGCGTCTATTAACATGAACGTGGGGAGGTCTTCCTCCGGTGCCGAGCCCTGGCACGGCACACTGCCTGCTACTTGGGTTCCCCTGACTGGGGATAGCATGGCCCCACCGTTCCGGTGCGCGCTGCTTGCGTTGTACGCATGCGGGGTGCTTGCAGCACCCTGATTGGCCTCGCCAGATGCACCTCTCCCCGTGGGGTCGGTCATCGCACTTGCAGTGCGGAATCCGCTTGCAGCGGTTTCGTCCAGACGGACCGGGCCTAGTTGCACTGGCCCGAGGGGAGCGTGCAGCTCCCCCGTATCGAAGATACCACCCCTTGCAGGGGTTGCGGTGGTCAGTTCATCATTGGGTATCCTAGGCATGCTCCCCGCTGACGGTTCATCGCAAGTAGGAATTTCCTCCGAACTTCCCGCCGCGTGTTCCCCACCCGAATGGGCGCCGTCATCAAACGTATGGTCGCAGGGGCCTATGTGACCACCGTCTCCTGCGCCCATCCTGCTGTTCGCCATGCCTGTGAAAAAAAGACCGTTAGTAGTTGAATTTTGGGGGTTTGGAGTTACTATAATTTTTGGCAGTGTCCTTTCTCGTTCTGCTAAACGAGAAGCTCGACTGCCGGGAGGGGTTAGTCAAGATTCGATCCCCGTGCCTCTTGGGGGCACGGTTCTCTCCTCTTGACCTGCCAGGACTGCTGGCCGGCGGACCCCAGCCTAAATAGGCTCCGCCGTTGCATGGTATTTTGGACGGTGCAGTGACCATCCCTCGGGACCATACAGACCGAAACCTTCCCCGTTTCCTGTCCCGCAAGTAGCAGCAAGCGGCGGTAGATTTGGCGGGGTCGGTTTGCGCTCACCTTGTGGGCGTCTTCTTCCAGTCCCAGAACCGGGATTTCCCTTGCTCATGTATGATCACTCGGTGTCAAGAGAGAAGCAGGGAGAGGGGGTTTATTCACAAAGATTTTTTAGTAGTTATGGCGAACTACGGTGGGTATAAACTACGTGGTGTTGTAGTTACTCCGTATATATATCGTCCATGTTGTACGTGCTCGCAGTGAGGGGGGTAGTAGTGAAGTGGAATTAAAGATCGGTTTGCTCACGCAGCGCCTGGTTAGAAGCGGCGGCGACGTTGGTTGCGTCCGCGCGAGGAGGAGGGTGCGTCATCGTGCGGGCGCGCCCCAGGCTTGCCCTTGACCAGGGAGAGGATGCCCTCCCTTCCAGGCTTGAGTACATCCTTGGCGCCGACGAAGTCAGTCAGACTACGGTAGGGGCAGGTGTCGGAGCGGTGGTCCTCGAGCTTGCAGATGTAGCATAGCGCGAGGCGGCGAATGTTGTCGCCGGCGGCTCGATTGGGGCTACCGATGGGGGTGAACTCGACGAGACCGGAGGCAAATTTGGTGTTGCGGAAGAGGTCGCGGAACCTCTCCCACGTTGCGTGGTCCTTGGTGAACGGGCGCCCGTAGATGACCCAGATGGGCTCGGTCGGGCTTTCCAGGTACTTCGCATGGAGTGTCTCCGCGAAGTCGAAGACGCGCTTGTCCGCTGAGCCAGGTTCGTTCTGGGTGGCGTGGGCGATGGCGGTGCGCAGTGGCCCCTGCTCAAAGACGTGGACAGCGACCGCTCCACGGGGAACAGCTGCGGAGAGCGGCGCGATGGAGTTGCAACGAAACTGGCCGAGGCACCAGGACTGTTGGTCCATGTCGACCTTGTTGACGTGGACCGTGAGGTCCTCGTTACACGCTATGAGCTCGTGTCTAGCTACCGAGTCTCGTACCTCCTTCGTGGTGCACTGGCCGACGAGCACCCACGGCGGGTGGTAGAGAGGGTTACCGGCAAAGTTCGCCTTGTTGGCGTCGTCGGCGGACGGGGGGTAGATCGCGATACCTCCGACGCCGGTGACCTGTTCCAGCTGCTTGGCAAGGTCGGTCGCCGCGTTCCGGTATCGATTGTGGAAGTGGTGGCCGCCCAGGAAGGGCATGAAGAGTATGAATCGTTCGGGGTCGCTGGCGATGAGGTCGACAACGCGTTGGAGCGCGTTCGTCATCATTGTTTCGTGTGACATGACGAGGCGGGCGCCGCCGCCGGCGTGCTTCTGGAAGGGGACTCCAGCGTGGTCGTCGGGGCCGGTGGGGTTGAAGCCGGTGTACGGGACGTGGGGGTTTTCGTCGTGGTGGGTCGGGGCTTTCGCGCCGAAGCCGGGGTCGCGTACGAGCGTCCCGTAGTCGGTGTCGTCCTCCATCGAGACGTCGGAGTGTGCAGATGCTGCGGGGGATACGGAGCGGCTCACAGGTGGGAGCGATGCGTGCAGGGAAGCTGCCGGTGAGATGGATCCGGAGTGGTCAGGCAGAGATGCTGCCCGTGCCCGAGGGGTGGTTGGCTGGGGACGTGCACTGTTAGTCTCATGTTATTCAGAGGTACATGGGTTTTTACTTGTTCTGTGTCCGGGGAGAGTTCTCCCTCCTTGAGTTCTTCCTCCTCGGTGAAGGCCAAGGGGGTCGCGGAGTGGGTGACGAGGCCACTCTGAGTCCTATGCGCGAGCTGGTACCCAAGGGTGAAGGGGTCGTCGTCGGCGTTGAGAGCGGAGCCGCTGGGGAGTGAGCTCTTGCGAGTGGCAATCCGGTCTTCGGGTGACCGGAGGTGGCGCTGGGTGCGTGCAAAGGAGCTGTCGTCCGTGTGCTCGACTTTGCGGGTCTTCGCGGGGGTGGTGTTCTGGGGGCTGTCGACCTCCAGGGCTGACTGAGGAGAAGGAGGGTGGGTGGGTGGTGTAAATTGGGCGGCGAGACATTTGTGTCCGGTCGCGTATCTTGTATTGGGGCACTCGTTGTGAGGGGCGGGTTTGCACGGCCTTTGCCGGTTATTAGCTGCGTGTATGACATTGGAAATTGTGCAGATTCTACACTATTTTGCACGCTACGCGCCCGGTGTTACTCCCCGTTCCGTCTTCTTGGTCGCTGAATTCGGTTTAGAATGGATGATTGTGGTAATGGGCTTGAGTATCACCCGGTGAGGATATGGTGCGTCGGGGTCGCTGCTTTTGTATGCTTTGAAGTCGACTTCCGCTGATATCGCGTAGCGGCGCCCGTCGATCTCCTCGTACACGATGGACACCAGTGTTCCCGGACTGCCGTTTGATGCCTAGCTCCGTAGCCAGATTTTCGGTGCAAAAAACGGCCATCCCCGGCAAATACGGAACCTCAGGCATTTGGTGAGCAACCACTGCATGAATGACTATAAACACAACCTCATACCTTGCCGCCAAGATCATTGGCTTCTTTGACAGGTACCAACCACGCAGCCTCAGCTGCCAAGCCAGTAAGCTGTTTGCGCCTCCGACCGCGTCCCCTCGTGTCGCGTGAGTGGTAAACATGGTACTCTTGACCAGTCGCAGCAGCGAAGGCCTCAGCCATGCTGCTATTGTGACGATCTCGTGCGGCATTTATATACACAATCAAAGGACATGCATGCGCTGGGTCGTCGATCCATCTGTTAATGTCGGTGAGATCTTTGGTTGCATCGCTGCAGTCTGCATTCGATAACACATATCTGTCTAGGATTGCCTTATCGTCCTCGGTACATGTACCTTTCCGTAATCGTTTGAGGATGCTCATCAACAATGGATCTCCCCTCTGCCGCATTATTTCTTCGAGTACCACAACATGCTCAACTTGGTGCCAAATTTGTACGCCCTTAACTTCCTGACGAACCTTCTCATGTAGGTCATTCAGATCATCGTTCGCATAGCATTGAACTAGCTCGCGGGCAAATAAAGAATTTCCTCCCGGTGGTGGTAGCTGACAAGGATCGCCACAGGTCGCCCAATTTAAACCGCCGCATATAGTATCGGTGACGCCCTTCCCCATGCAGAGATATTCAGAGAGTTTAGCAAGGTCTTGGGCGCTCAAGAAGTAGACTATCCAAGATCAGAGTTTCCAAAGGTGAGATTCGTTCCTCCAGATTTGCCCGTAACGCCGGTGTAGATCTCATTTTGGCAGGCGGAACTCGCAGGCTGGCTTCTGAATGAATCGTACAACCACCGATATCGCTAGCAACAACACCCGTCGGAGCGGTTAAGCACAGCCGTTCAGGGTGGCCAGTAATCTCATAGAACTCTTTCCAGGCTCCGAAAATTACTGACTTCCCTGTGCCACCAGGTCCGGTACATAGCAGGGACATAGGTGAATCCTTACGGCCTCTCTCTATTTCACGACCAATTTTATCAGCTAACAGCAGGAATGCCCGAGTTTGTTCATCGTTCAACGTGTGTTTGATAATCAGGGCGAGACATAATTGCTGATAAGGATGCAGGGAATTCCAACGGGAGTGCGAGTCGGAGTAGGCATGACGTTTCTCATAGAGTTTGCGCGCTCTCTTGGCTTCCTCCGCCAATGTTGTGCAAAGCGCTTCTGGTATCCTCGAAGATGTCTGACCACGGTGAGCATTATGTTCCTCAGGCTCTGTATGCTCTGCAGCTCTCAGACGCCGTTTGATGAGCAAATCTTTTTCCTTCAAAAGATCCTTGGCAGCAATACTCGCTCTGACAACGTCGTCCTCGTCCCCACACCGTGTTTTTCCTTCGAACTTGGTACGTGTCTCACTGCTCGGCATATTTTGCACTGAATAAAAGCCAACACGATCCGCTTGTAGAATGATTTGCTGCGCATCTCGTGTCGCTCTTGTATCTTTTGCAAGTGCTGGGTTTTCTACGTCCAACTCGTCTGGATCGACGGCGGTTTGCATCGCATTTTCCCATACCGGGTCAAAATCCTCGTCGCCCTCAGTCTTCCGCAATTCCGGTATCTTTCGCCATTTTCGTTAATTCAGCGAGCCGCTTACTGCGTTTCGCTGCATAGTCAAACTTTGCATCTCGAATCTGATACAACAGCTGCATGTTGAGTAAATTTCTTGCATGTTCAGGGGGCATGGACAATTTGAACTCGTCGAGGGCATCTGACCAATCGCAGTCTGCAGATTTGAGAGGGGAAGCTTTTGTGTCCGACCACAACTTGAACAAGGTGAGAATGACTACGGCGTACTTTGTCCGGTTATTTTCCGAATCATTCCGGGGAATACGGTAGCCCATTAACACGGGTATTATAGGCGCGTCCAGCTTTTTTAGGCAGGTGAGTGGTGTACTGCGGATGTCCCCGCTTGAAATTCAAGTATGTCTTTCGCTGAGTCTTTGACCTGGGCTTCTTCTCTTTGACGTAGTTTCTTAGAATATCCCAGACACACATCGAGTCAAGCTCCGTTGGCCGGTAGAACACATCATTGAACAAATTTGAAAACCGCTTCTCTCGGGCATCTTCGTTGCAGTTCTCAGTTTCAGGAATTTTATTGAGGCTCTCCGACGTGAGCAGCATCATACTATCATCCTCATCGTCCGGAATGATGACACGCTGGACCTCATCCGATTCTGGTTCTTCTGTTGCTTCTGCATCTGGCGTAGAACCCTCAAGGTCGATGCTGAAAATGTTGCGTGCAATATCTCTGAGCATTGAAGACCACCAGTATTCCTGGTACTCATCCGATGTGTAATGATTTTTCCTTCCAAGTAAGAGGCTGGCAGTTTGTTGGCCCGTTAATTCTCGCTTGCCGACCAGGCTATTCGTCGTTTTAACCATCATTAACCGTGTCATTTCCGAGGTGTCGACATTTCCTTCGGCATCCTGAGGAGGCTTATTCTGAAGAGCTTTGATTGACGCGCACAGAGCCGAAAATACAATTGCCGTGTCCAACTGCAGCTTGATGGTGTAATTCCCCATATATTCAACCATAGCCATTGCAACAGAACCGGAAGCCATTTGCTTGAGGTCTGTATTACAACCAAGACAAAGGGTAGCTGTAGGATTATGACCATTCAGGTTTCCGTTTTCGCATCGTATGACAAGATCGTCGTCATCGTCAAAATGTGTTTTTTCAACAAGAGGCCGAGGAAGTTCAAACCAGCAATCTTTGTCCGGATCAACAAGAGCGTGTATGCGTCGTGGGATGTACTTGACGCAGGTTGCATTGTGTCCGTGCACTAGTCCAGTAGTCTCACATAAATCCCGGTGGTGCTGCTTCCTCTTCAACTCATAATTAGGAGAGTCCGGATCTAATGGGCGACTGAGAACAGGGAGTTGCTTCGGAGCACCTTCAGCCAGAATATAAGGAACCGTATCTTTTGGAAAGCTCTGGCAGATAATATCGTCGTACCATGCCGTGAGTTTCTCTTTGAACCCGGGATCTGAATTCAATCGTTCTTTCATATCTAACGGTGAAGCAGGAGCACCGTCACTCCATATGAGCAAATGACCATGCAGTGAGCCACGGATCTGTGCTTCGACAACTGCGTACCACCCTTTAACCTTCCCAAGAACACCAATTTTCGAAACCCGTTTCGCACCCAGAACTATATCGAGGAACTTCGTCATCATTATTATTAGATGGAAGAACTGGATTTTCAGCCAACGTCTTTGCCCGGGTACTTGGTTCTTTGTTCATACTGTCCAGTGCATGGAAAATCGTGTCCAGGTCAATTTCTCGGCCAGCTAGGACTTGTGCAATTGGATTATGAGAGTCTGCAAAGTTTACTGTGGCGAAAAAATGGGGTAAGCCGTCACAGACAATTTTGCTATGCATTTGTTGCTTCATGCTGTTCACGTCGCCCACTGAACCAGGAATATGATCTGAAACATAGCTGATGTATCTCATTACTTTAGCTGCTGCCTTCTCGCCTTCACTTTCAGGCTTTGCAAAAGGATTTTTCTCGAGCTTGGCCTGGTACGTCTCCATACAGTCAGTGTCAATCTTTCGCATTAAATTTTGTACCACCGGAAACCATGATCGATTTGTAGCTAGGCGAGATTTGAATGATGACTTATGGCACTGGATGATGTTGCTCATGCCAAAAATGAAGGACTTATGAATCTGAAACCGCGGATCTCTCATGGTCAACAAATGTTGTACATGCGGCAAGGTATCAACTTGATGAAAAGGAATCTCCGGCGAAATTCTCACATTGTTATTGTCAACCATCCCGACACCGTATGGGAAAAGAGTGGGCCATAGCCAACCAAATACCCGGGGATTTTTCGACGTTGATAGTGGTGTATTTCCCGACGGAAACTTCACGAATCCAGCTTCTTGTCTCTTCAACTTTCGGAGAGCCTCCAGTTTTCTCTGCTGGTAGGTCGATGCGACATTGTCAGCATCTACGAGAGTCGAAGAAGTGAGTTCGAAGGTGTTGGCTCCCTCGAATAGCTCGGCATTCGCCTGATCTGAATACGATGTGTAAGACGACCCTTGATTATTCGCAGAGTTTGTACGTAGAAAATCTGTAATCGCAAGTGGGCAGTCATACGCCGGGTATTCCTCCGAGTTATGAAGCACCACATTTCTGTCCAGGTCTGCGTAAAGTGGGTTATTTCAATCAGCCAAAATAGAGCTGTCCGGATCTTCTCGCGACGCACAAGCAGCGGCGACCTCTTCAACATGTCATGAGTGACCTCGGTGTCAGGCGATCCAACGAGAATCACGCAAATTTCGTCCCTTAATCTGAACAACGGAACTGGCATCGCAGATATGAAGGAAGCCGTATCTTGAGGCAATATACAAACATTTCCACGAGCAGAAAACTGACCTGTGGGTCCCAGGGTGAGCTTGTACATACATCTTGTTACTCGGGCTCGTGCGATACATTGCTCTTCCAAAAATGTGAGATCCTTAAGCTCTTCCGGAACCTCTCCTATCCAAAGGCCATTTGCATAGCTGCGTACAGGAATAGAACGAAAAGTGTTTTTGCTTACAGCAGAATTGCAGAGATGGCACAGGACATACGATCCGCCGATCACAGAGGAAGCGCGGAAGGATTCAATTCTAGGCTGACAAGAAATTGCACGAAGTTCTATGACCGCTTTTTCAAGCAGTGAGATATCAAGGTCCCTAACACCTCTCATTTTTATAAGGATCGCCCTTTCAAATGTACCACAGAACGAACATTCATATCATTTCAATGATGCATTGTCAGTAGCATGGCGAAACTCGCGAACAATTTGGTCCTTCTCACCCTGAGATAATATGATGGGAAAGGCAGTCTCCGATGTCTCAACGGATGAACGATGACGCTTGTTAACATTGTCGTCTACGGAAGTTGACTTTCTTTTCCGAGGGCTAGGCCGGAGGTTTGATTTGCATCGTTCTAGTTCACTAGGTGAAAGAGGAATCGGACTCAACCCGGCAAGCGCAGCTTCTGACCGGAGGATAAGACAGAATTCAGTACATTGATGGGCCAGAAATTCGGCGCGAAGAGTATCTGCACTTTCCAACTTTCCATTGGAATCTCGGGCGTAAATATGCTGGTGACGAGAGGCCATTTGTCTCAATGTAAGAAGAGCAACGTGTAAATGGATGATAAGGAAACATACAACGGTTATCTTCTCGTGCTCAATGAGACGGACAAAAGTATCAGACAACGGCACGGAACAGTCGTTTGACAGAGGATTATTCATTGGCATGAAATTAACATCGTCGTTCATATTAACATTCGAATTCGTCATGGATGAGGGCGTAGATACTACACCAGGTCCACCCTGGGACACTGGTGAGGAGGACAATAGGTCTACCCCGATGTCTCCCCGGAACACCGGTGCAACAGATGGTGATCCTGGGAATGAATAAATAAATAGTGAGCGCAGTACAAAAGTTATGATGTACCGGCACTTGTCAAAGAATTGTGGCGCAGCTCAAGTGGGCCAGAAATCAACTGCACAACAACAGCAGAGGTGGGATTGGTGGAGTTACAGACAAACTGGAACCAGTCCAAGCCAAGTACAAGATCAGAAGGCAAGGAAGCGGCCACAGAAATGCCGTTCAAGAACATCAACAGAACGCCAGCATCGCATGGAAGCGACAGGAGACCAGAAGCACGTGAGTTTTGGGTAGGAACACCGGAGTTCATTATCCAATCAAGGGAGACAGAAAAGCTTGTAGCCTTGTCGTTGAACGCAGTGGAGACAGGAACATTGCAGAAGGTAGCAATGGAGGTCATGGAGGGCGGAAGCAAGGTCGGTGACGTGGCAATTGTTTGACATGGGAAATTGATTGATTTCGGAGGCGAAATATTCCGAATCCGATGCAGTCGCACAAATCTCGAAGAGAAAATGACGCATCGAAATGAGAAGCCGGCAGCTCTGGTAGTGGTAGTAATTCGTGAGAGCTGCGATGCTCCTGGCATCTTGGCAAGAATAAGGAGGCCTGATTCACATTTAAAATCCCACATTACAAACCGGAAATTTAGAAAACTTGCGAAAAACCTATACAGGTTCAGCATGATGACCAATTTTATATTACGAATTTCCTGTTTGTGCATGTTAGGAAAATAGATCGTGATCGAAACCCAAGTTCCCCTGGGTAGCCAAACCTAAAGGTTCAGCAATTACATCAAGACTTCAAGTATATTCCTCTTTTTTTTTTGTCTGCTGAAACACCTAATATTGCTTACCCTTTTAACTTAGGTTAATATTTTGCTTTCCCTGGTGTGATAGTGCCTCAGAATGGTGTTGCTAAGTGAAAATTTAAGCGGCGATCAGTGATTGGCGGCCCCGGATCAGGCCCGAATATAATTAAAAACCAGGCATTTCACCCAATCCAATTAAAAACCGGTTTATAAACCGGTGTTTATAAACATGTTTACAAACAAGCATAATAAACAAGACCCTACCTGTCAAACGCGACAAGCATCTGTCAAACGCATTGCCACACGCCAACGGGCGCTGGCAGCGAGTGCACGCGAGCCCAGCGGGGAGCGGCTGAACACCCCCAAAGGTTTAGGTAGATCGACCTGATTTCTTTGATGGATCACAACCAGAAATAGAATGAGCGGGAGTGCATAGCCATGCGCTACGGAGCGGCGGTGAGCGGCAACCGGGCACGCGGTCGGGAGGCGCGTGCGCGAACCCGCGGGAAAGATTTCCTAAAAGGTCAGAGTCTCTCGAATGATATATCATGCCGTCTCTGGAGGAGAGACGTGGATATATCACGGACAGTCTCTCGCTAGAGACAAGTGATATATCAACTCCCCAGTGGGGCCTGCACGCCATTGGTGCAGAATAGATGGTAAAAATCAGCGGTTTCAAATCAGCCCAGACTTTCGGATGAGCGCTAAATGAGCAGACCATATGCTCAAAAACAGACGCCCAGCGCGCTCTTGTATATCAGTGATTACGCAGCAAGTACGTGCGATGAAGTCAACTTCTCGACGTGGAGTGTGCGTACCAAATAAAGCATCCAGACTCCTGTAAGGGCCTATTAAGATCACGTAGCTTCCGGGTTACAATTTGCAGACGAGATTATTTTTATACTTCAGAATCTACTCCATAAACCGGTGACCAACAGCGTCAACGGTATCATTTCAGAGCTTTGACAGGACATCAAATGTATCAAATATCGCACCGCATCGAAAATATCTTGCCTAATATATAGATCTCATGTCGGTATAGATTCGTGAGATAACTTCACATCCTTGTGGATGCCCCCGAGATCCACTGCTACAATTGATACGATTCTTGGCTACACTGAAGTGGCGACAAAGGCACTTCAGGATGTCACAACTGCAGCTCAGATACCGTTCCTCGGCAGGGTTTGCTCGCTCACTTTAACAATCATCCCTATGGTACAGGTATACAATTCATACATTTTCGGATCCTCTTGTTTAATGGGAAGCGCAGAATACGAAGGTCCAAAGGGAGCGATGCCTTCAGATTGTGAAGGAGATTCACTACACACTCTGTATCCTAACAAGCTTCTCGATTCACTCGGACAACATTCAAGCTCCGAAGATGCTGGACCTGATTGCGCAATATGCCGCGTAAGTCTCGTCAATCACTACGTTTGCGTGCATATTATCTTAGTTACAGCACTCTCCAAAAATTCGATGCATGTTTGAGATCCCAGCAAGAACTTGGAATATTCAAGCGTCTTTTCAAGCAAGCTGAAATCACTGCCCAATTGGATAGTTGTGACACAGATTTGAGGGCATTGTCGGCCATTTTTACGGTTAGTCCTCAATTCCCGCAATGGTAGCAAAACGTAACTGGTGTTTGAAACTTGAAAGGCAAAACAAGGAGCTGGACTGACTACTGCTATTGCCAACTTTAATATTGACACAGAGAAGCGCCATCAAGCGCTGCTTGAAATGATTTCATCATTTGACACTGTGTCTTCGGTGAGCATGATCCACGAAGGTTATGTTCTCTGATATTATTGCTGCTCAGATTGGACGAAGTTCCTTAAGTGTCAGGTGAATGCCTCTCAATTAAAAGGAAGTCTTTTGTTTATTTGACTATCTGATAGCTCCGGATCATTCTGCTTGCTGCCCGCCTTCCCGAAAATCTTTCACGGCCGGGAGTCTGAGCTGGGAGATCTCGTCGACACCCTTCTCATGGATCTGGTCCGGGTTGCAGTATTAGGCCCAGGTGGAATGGGAAAGACAACATTAGCGAAGGCCGCCCTGCATCACCCGAAGGTGGCAACTAAATACCAAACTCGTTACTTCATCTCCTGCGAGTCTGCTCACACGAAGGACTCTCTGGTTGGAATTGTGGGGGCTCATCTTGAGCTTGATACCTCCAGCATATCGGAGAGAGCTGTTCATTCTTTATTATCTGCTGGACAGCCATGCCTCATGATCTTAGATAATTTCGAGACACCATGGGAGGCAATGGACGGTCGGGCACAAGTGGAAGAATTCCTTGCGCTCCTAGCGGATATTCCGCATTTAGCCCTTCTGGTATGCTCCCTTTATACCAATACATACTGACTGAATGATACCTTCCCAGCTCACAATGCGCGGGGCCGAGAGACCCGGAAGAGTCCAGTGGACTCATCCATTTTTGCGTCCCTTAATGCCTTTGGACCGAATCGCTGCCCGCCAAACTTTCGCTGAAATTGCGGACGAGATTCATGATGAATTGAAAGTCGACCAGCTCTTGGACATTACAGACAACATACCTCTCACGGTTCAGCTCATCGCATCAATTTCAGCCTCTGAAGGCTGTGAGTCTACTCTGAAGCGTTGGAACCTTGAGAGGACTGCCCTTCTCTCTCAGGGTTACGATAAACAATCAAACCTGGACATTTCCATCGAAATTTCTCTTTCAAGTCCTCGCATGGTCACTTCACCTCATGCAGTGGAGCTTCTCAGTCTAATGTCGCTCCTATCAGATGACATTTCCGATCTTGACTTGAATCAAAGCAACATAGCTATCTCAGATATTCGCAGTTGCAAAGCAACACTCATCCGTGCTTCACTTGCATACGTTGACCATGCCGGGCGATTGAAAGTGTTATCACCGATTCGGGAGTACGTTCGCCTGGCCAGACCACCCTCCCTGCTATTGGTACGGCCTTTGCGCAGATATTTCATCGATTTGCTTAAAATCTATATGACCTGGATGGATGGGTCCTCAGTTGTCGTCGACCTGATTCCCCGCCTGGTTTTGAATCTTGGGAATCTGCACAATATACTACTACAGGGATTGGATTCAGATCATACTGACTTGAGGGAGTCTATCCTGGGCGTAACGATGCTCAGCAGCCTCAATGTCACCATGAATCGAGGACTCACCCCACTTATGCTTCGCCTGCCAGAAATATTGTCTGGGATGGATGACCACGAAATTCAAGGACGGTTTATCACTAGTGCCTTTGAGGCTAAAGAGTTCTACACCCTTCCCAATCCGGAATTGGCCATAGGCAAAGCCATAGAGCATTTCCGCTTCATTCAAGATCATGATGAGGAAGGTGGGTATGACCACGTACTTCACGGATCAACCTTTAATTGTGTACACCTCCAGTTCGACTCTATTGTTCGATAGCGTCATATTATTACCAGTGTACAGGACATCTCAAAAAGGCGGAGGAATTCTATAGCCTTGGCCTCTATATGGCAGCACAGTGCAGTTCTGATGCGGCCAAAATCAGACCATTGGCTGGCCTGAGCGTGATCGAGTGTCATCGCGGTAAACACTCCAGAGCGCTGAACCTGGCCCAGGAAACGTACGAAATTGCTCGCGTATCAGGGAACATCAGAGGCCAGTTTAAACGGAATCCGATTGCAGGCTCAGTGTTATTCATCTCTGGGAGGCTTCAAACAGTGCACAAAGTGCTTGGAAATAGGGAAGGAGCTGGTTGTCCAAGCAGGTCTACAAGGTGGATTGACGGAAGTTGTGCTAATGAACCTTGAGGCTGATTTGTACCAGCTCAAGACTGAGTATTCTAACGCCCGAAATATCCAAGAGCTCATCTTGCACCGAACGTCTCCTGTGCTCTCACCTGTGGACCATACATATGCCCTTGCCAGCATTGCAGGGCTCAATATCTTGACTGGAACTTCCACAGCTGCTGTGGCCCGCAATCTCGATGCTGCGATGACGGCTTTCCAAAATGCACACCATCCACGTGGCATATCCTGGTGTGAGTGCTACTATGCGGACCTACTGTCTCGGGAAGGAGACGCGACAATGGCCCGAGCCAAGTACATGCAGCTTTTTTCAGCTTCCGCAAACAGCGACGATGAAATAGCGTGCTATTGCCTTGCCCGGCTGGCTGACCCAACAAACCCTGTGCATGCAGACACAGAATCTGCACGATGGGCGGTAGTTTTTCTTGCATACGCTTTATGTCCGTTGGTGCGGAGTCGGCTGCTGGTACACCAAGCATTGAGGTGCCTTGGAGACGTGCTTGTGGGACAAGGCATGGATGATACGGCGCTGAGCGTTTTGATGGTCACGCTGGAGGGATTTACAGGGATGGACGTGCATCAGGGCAGAGCTGAATGCATGCGCACAATGGGTGATGTATATGTGCGCCGTGGAGACCTTGGTAGAGCCAGAGAAATGTGGGAGGCTGCACGACCACTGTTCGAGCGCTCAGAGCAGAAGAAGGAAGTAACGAGAATCAATGCAAAGCTGCAGATGCTGGGCATAGCACAAAAAATTTCACAACATCCCCAAAGTGGAGTAGCTAACTAGACTGACTTCAAATAGTGAAGAATAGAAACATGGGTTGATCCTAAACTTGTAGCATTCATCTTGGCCAAGCCTCTACGAAATATTGCTTTCATGTTGGTCATGAGGGGATGAAAATTTCCCACCGGAATGGACTTCTTGAGTGGAACTGTGTAGTTGCTGTGATGCGTCGCTCAGGTTCGACTAATAGCATGGCCATAAACACTTTTTCTTCTCCTTTTTTTCCTTTTTTTTATTGTTTCTCGGTATTGTCGTATTTCAATTACGAAGCCAAGAAGATAACGTCTGGTGAGATGATAGCTATGCCTGCATGGCGTGGGTTCGTTCCAGTGGGATCAGTTGGAAGAGAGTGAGAATGTGCGTCAGAATATATGGGGGAGAGCAGCATATATACACGTCCCGCCTAAAATTTATTAATTATTAGCAGAAACTGCCTGAATAAAAGCAAGATGAGAGAAAGGGTGGGCGCCACCATTGCGTGCATCGGATTTTGGCATTGTGCTCCCAATACAATACTGATATTGGTTGTGTGCTGTTCGCTTGCCTTGAACGGTGGGAAACCGTCCCAATGCCCAGAGCCAAGCAGTTCTAGATTCGATCCTACTCCCTGAAGAAAGATTACAGAGCCTCTAAATAGCTCAAAAATTGCAGACCATTCCGCCGTGTAATCTACCTACCTACCTACCACAAACGCATGCAAATTGGCAGGACTCTGGCACAGTTAGCAAAGAAAAGAAACCGGTCTTAATTCCAGGTCTCTGAAAGCTGAATTATCGTCTGCCTTTGAAGGTGCCCATGAGACCGGTGACAAAGTTATCGGCCCTCGTTCAAACACGGGTTAACTCGGTGGTAGGTAGGTAGGTAGGTAGGTAGGTAGGTAGGTAGGTAGAATTAGATGGCATGGTCCAGGTCACGAACGCCGCTTTCCGAGAGTTATCCCGACATACATGCAAAATTGGTTTATCAGAGGCCCGACGTCCACACAGATCTCACTTGAGCGGCAATTACATAGGTTGAAACTGTTGTCAGAAGTGCAAAGTATGGTCTCCTTGCAGTGCTTGTATTGCGTGACAAAAAACATGAAGAGCATCTATTGACAGCGGCAGGGATATGAGTAAGGAAGCAGCACCGAGAAAAGCCGCTTTGCGCAATGAGAATATTAGCACAACATTGAAGGGCCAATACAACGGGCGGGATACAACAGCCCGAGGTGGACCTGCTAGATGGGTGAGCGGACGTGGCTGCAAGCCTCTGACTCTCGAATGGTACCAGCATCGCAGAGTCAAGACTCCAGAATCCAGGACACGAGGATTAAGGAATGGCGCTCTGCGACTCTGATCTCGATGGTAAATCTCGCGTGCGGATTTCTAGCATCTAAATATCCATCTATATCAAACCATGTATCATGACACGGCCACAAGCCCGAGAGCTCAGAGACAAGAATGGGAAAGACGGCAGAGGATGACGAAGAATACTTAGTGCCATTGTCGGGCATAGCAGAAATCGTGACAGTACCGCTTATGGATTGTAACCAGGAAAAATACAATAGTGGCGGTCAGAGTAGATGATTCTGGGCGATTCTCGCCTCGATTCTGACAACGATTCTGACGTCGATTCTGGAATTCTTTTTCCCATCAACATCGTGTGAGAATCGCTCAGAATCGGCTTTTAATTAAATTACAGCCAGAATCGTGTCCAGAATCGTTGTCAGAATCACCCATTTAAATTCTACTCTGACCGCCACTATTGTGTCAGGGCGATTCTGCATCATGACGATTCTCCCCACGATAAAAGAATTCCAGAATCGTGTTCAGAATCGTTGTCAGAATCGCCCATTTGAATTCTACTCTGACCGCCACTATTATCTGCGGCGAAATTAGAAATCAAGGAGGGATTCACTTGAGTGAGTTACGGGCAGTCGCGGACGGCGTCGAGTTCAAGTCCGAAAGAGAATAACAGACACCATGGGAGGAAGGTGTAGCACCAATGCGATCGGGGAGAAAAGGGTTTTCAATGCTTGCCTCGCCCCCGCCCACTGATGCGATGCCAAGACATAGACTCTTGCCTGGGGATCTGAGGTAAACTCGCAGCCACGGGATACACGAATCGAATCTGATTTGGGATCAAAACCGAGTGTGCGAGAAGTTGCGCGAACTTATCGTGCACGGTAATCCGAGGCTCCTGAAGCGCAGCGCAGGGGGAACGAAAAATAGCGGTACTTGACATGTAAGAGATAATGAGAGCAGCTTGAAGCATTCTGGCGTGAAAATCGAGCGTTCTTAAACGGCGCTCCTGTGTATATTCTGTTTTGGAGTCATGAACGGAGGAAGTCGGAAGAGGAAAAAAGAAACGAACCAGGACAGGGGACAGGTGCACAGGCATATAAATGCGGGCGCAAGATGAATGCGGGTCCAGGCTCTGGGAAGTCACGCCTCGTAATGGATGAGCTGGATCAAACAGGCGCAGAAGCAATTAGACTCGGAGAGCTGAGTGCGCTGAACTTGAAATCCCTGCATCCAAACACTTCGAGTCTGCGCGGACAAGACCGATAAAAACTTGAAGAGACATCCCAGGCTATAGGGATGCACTTGATGTTATAAAAAATGAGTCGAGTTTGACAAGGAGCTGGGCATCGTTCTCTTGTTGGCTGCCCGATATCTCTGGTGAAGCGTCTACGTCCCCGGCAGTAAAGGCGCTCGCCGCTCAGTGAATAGAATCGTTGGTATCGCACCGCTAGCACGAGCGACTTGTGCGCAGTTGGAATGAATACCGTACGCATCGGTCTAGAGCACAAAGTGATTCGGAACTGGGGCAAGGAGAATCGACTTGAGGGAGGGAAGAGCGAGATAAGAGTTGAGGACGACCCACCGGTCCGATTGTCCCGCTCTTTGGCTTTGCTTGGCACTTGCCGATTTGCTGTTCCATTTTGCTTCGCTTGCTCAACAACTCAAGCTCGGAACGAATACAAATGGAAATTCCCCCCACACCCCCGTATCAATTGGAGGCAGCCAAAGGAGGTCTGGTATCACGGTAAACGAGGTACGGGATATAGGATATACACATGCACAATGTAACCGCTAAATCGGGTATACAGAACGACGAGGGGGCGCAGGATCGGGTAATCCCGAGTAGGACCAAAATTACGCGCAAAGAAGGCAGCGCGCGCCCGGGTACCGAGGGGCTGTCACAGGAGGAATTGGACGAGATGGAAAACGATTCCCAGGCTGACATGGAGGAGGACCAGTAACGGGGCGCCCGGAAACGCGGAAAGCGCGGGGGAGGTGCAGACCGCGTGGGAACCGGACGAGGACGGATCGGGTGCAGGGGATGGCACAGGTAGCGGGCATAGGTGTTAGTTAACCCAGGGGCATGCATCTGGCCCGGGAAAACGGGCCAAATAGGGCGCAAAATTCAAAAATTTCCCCCACCGCATTGCGCTTTGGGGTCCCGTGACCGCGCGCTAGTCAAAGTCCGACAGTGGCGGAAACAGATCAGTGCGCATCAGCGATCAGAAACAGAGATGCCGAGGCGTAGAGCTGTAGCCGAACAGTAATACATGTAAGCAAGGTGACTATGAGGGGCCTCCCGGAAGATAATGCATTATATTTGTGGTATCTCCCCGGAAGATTGTGCATTACCCTGAGTATATGAGCTGGGACGGCGAGGTTGACGAGAAGCACACCTAATACATATAAACCACTGAGAATGTATCTATATTATGCAAATTCTTTCGGACTTTAAAGCCCTTTGAGGCCAAATTGAAACATTTTTTGCGAATTGTTGCCCGGTATACGACCTCGAAACCATCCATAAACAAACTGAAAATTACAATGCATTGGATGTACGACCACGTGAGAGCAACTCAATTTAGACTTGGATACGACTTGAGTATAACATTGTTTCGATGCTTCCCACCAGAGGCCAATTCGAGGTCAATGGGTTGCAATGATGTCTGATCAATTGGCGGATCGCCTTCATTTCTGACATCAAAAGTATAGTCAATTGAAGTCATCGAGAGACGGCTATCGACTCTCACTTCCGACGTCAAATTGATGTTCCTTCTGTATGGTGGTGTACATTGGTCTACTCAGGCCTCCCTACCTTGGTCACTGTGCTTTGTATTGCTGTTCCCACATTCTCATGCATTGTATCGTAGTGGGAACATGGGAACAGCAATACAAAGCCACCTGGGTGGCTCTGGGTGGCTTTGTGAAAACTCTCTAATGTTGTGTTTCACTGGTTGCCAGGATCCCACATAGCCAATCCTATCCTATCCTATACTTGACAGATTATCACGTGGAGCACGTGATAAAGTCACGCACATTGCACGTGTTTGTCCCACGGCTCAGGGTGGCCGCGTCCGAGAGCAGGGAGCAGAGCGACCAAAATGAGGGGTGCGGCCAATGAATAAAGCCTCAAAACTGTGTATAAGCCCTCTGTAGTTGTGTAATGATTATTATTGTTTCAATTGTAAACATGTCCCTGCGCCAAAGGCATGGGTCATAAACTTGTTCTATATATGAAGACACAATGTGCACAGCTTGAAAGAAAGTCACGAGAATTTGACAGGAAGTCACAAGAATTTTGACACAAAGTCACCTGAGAATTCACATGATGTTGTTGAGATGTTGCTACTGGCTGTCGAGATGTTGCCGCCGTGTCCCATGGGTCTCGGAATCTGCGGGCAAGCTCAGAATTGGACCTAGCAACCTCCGTGACAAAGGTGATAATATCAAGATGTTACTGCCGGCTGTTGAGATGATGCTACTGGGTCCCACAGCTCGGAATTTGCTGTATGTGGGCACTTGTGCACCGATCTCTGATCAGGTTTTGCGAGCTTTATTTTCAACTGATATATATCAATTGTCTGTAACTGTTTGACTTTCCTCTCCCCCCTACATCCTCTCTGGCTCTCACAGGTACTTTAATCAAAGGCTTTCAGTTGTATGTACAGGCTCTTAATTATTGTGCTGCCTGGCACCATACTTCTGTTCCTACCCCTATCTCTCAAATCCTATCTGATCTGTACAGCTAATTTGGCAGGAAATTCGGGAATTGGCAACACCGACAAAGCGACCGGCAGCATGATCGGCAGCATCTGATCGGAGTTTGAACTAGCTTTGACAGCTACAATATGCTCGACAAGCCGCCCCTCCGCTTGCGCCTGCCCACACCCAATATATTGTTATTGTTGGCCGACGCCAGTGGGCATGCATCACTCAATGCTCCTGCCTGGTGTCAGGTTTCGGTTCTGCCATGTGTGCGAGAGTGCACCCGTGCCGCAGGATGCCTGCCTAGCTCCCTGTTCGCCGCTCAGCTGCTCTTAGCGGGCACACAGGCATGGCAAACGAGGTGCCGACTCAGATGTGAGTGACACACTCCTCACCATGGCAAACACCGATGGCACGTTCCCCTTTGTGAGCTGCAGCTACTCGGAGTTGGCGTGCTGCATTGAGAAGCGTTACAGCGGCTTTGGTTCGCAAAGGCACCGCCAATGTTGACACCATTTCACATTCATCTCGCACCTTTCCTTGCCAGCCGCTCGTTGTCAAAGTGCTTCAGGGGCTCTGAATTGGAACTCCGACATGACATAAGCTGGCCGGCGGTTGACCGCCGGCCACTTTTGATGCCGGTTTCACCAATTCCCGAAAGCTCTCTAATTTCGGAACCGAAGGCACAAACAAAAAAAATCTGTTTTGGGAACTTTTTCGTCACACCAACCGATTCCCTCATATCTCCCTGAGTTTTGGCCAGATTACCTCGAAACATATACCATTCTTTCAGAATAATTCATGCAGAATTAGTGATGTAAAGGAAAACACGAAAATGCATTTCATTTCTCCATTTGGCACTTGGGCCCCAGTTTCTGTTCAACACCTCCTCACAGGGTGGGCACTTGTTCAAACACATTAAATTTTTGAGAGGGAAAGATTCCATGCAATATGAAGAGGGTGATGTCGCCTTTTTTACCAGCGTTCGCAACTATGTCGCCGTGTCCGGAGAGGAAGCGTTCCGGCAGGAGTTCAAGTTGACGCTCCCGCACGCGACTGCCCGTGGACAGATCAACACCCTCATCCACGCCTTCAACCACTACAACGACCCCAAAATGGCCCCTCTCCCACTCAAGCCGTACAAATTCTCCGACGACGAGAAGGACGACGCCGGTCCTTCCAAGTCTCCTAGGAAGGTCATTCTCAAAACGAAGGAGTCCGCGGAGGAGGAGAAGGAGGACAGCGAGATGGACGAAGACGCGGAGGGCGAAGAGGATGCGGCAGCCGAGCGCGCAGACGAGGCCCCCAAGTCCTCTCCTTGCAAGAGGCACCATCGGCCTCCGAGCGAGTAGACGAGTCGCCTGTTTCCCCACACCGTGCGTTCCTTCCCCATTTCCGTACTTTTCCACTTCTGACCACCCTTTGACTCCAGACATACGCTGCATTTGTTTCCGGTTCCTTGTGTTCCCCGGTGCGGTAGGTATCGCGTAGATAGCCTGCACACACGGGACGAAAATCAAATACTGTAAATTCTGTAACGAGTTGAAAAACGACTCATATCCAATGAATACAAATGTTTCTCATTTCTTTCGGGTGAACGAACTTAAGACAATTTTGACTTAAGCAAAACACGGAAACATCTCAAAAGTCCGGAAACACAGGACTTATAGCAGATTTTCCTGTTAAGTCCCTTGTTTCTGAACTTCCAAGTATGTTTCTACGTTTGGACCAAGTCAGAAACAGCCAGTTTCGCTGGGCTAGGCGTTTCTCTTAATAACCGCACTGAAACCCCCATGCTGTAGAAACACCTGAATTGGCATATTTATGTCCAAATCCTTTGTTTCCACACTTCGGTTTTGTGTTTCTGCGCGACTTGAAGTTAGAAACACCTTATCCGGCTAAGAAGGAACACAGCCGAGCTCAAAGGAGCAATCTCCACTAGCCGACAGATCATCAATATGTACCGTTTCCGGTCGCAAGTCAGCATCCTTTCCATAGCTTAGAACTGCTAAGGTAGGCTCCTGACTTTAGTTCAGGAGGATATGTGTCATCCTCACTCCAGTGGCCATATTTCTGCCTCCAGCCTCGCTGTTTCTCTGCTCCCAGATTTCCATCGAAATCCAACCCCTGATTCAGGAACCGGTTTCAAAGAAAACCCAGTGATGGATCCGAGACCACCATGCGGTACTCTCCTCCATCCATTGATTCCAGTCTCCACAGCTTTCCTTTTACAGGGTATTCCGCGTTCTCGGACATTAGTCAATGCGAGAAACATGGATACCCTGTTCCTCTTCGGTCATCTCCGGCCAGAAACGCGTGTTCCCCGACCACGAGTCGTGCGGAAACACGCAAGAATCGCGAAAATTGTTTGCCAACGTTCGGATCCTATCCGCCTCTCCCCATTTTAAAGAACTCACTGTCCCCAGCGAGTCGAAGTATCGCCCAGAAACACCTTAAATGTTGGTGTTCCTCTCGTACTTCTTCCCCAGTCTCGCACCCCGTATCACAGAAACAGCAATCATCGCCCGCCGTCGCTGCCGATACATCGACTACGACATGACCCAGATTACTACTCCCACCACCGAACCGTTCGCCATCCCCCCTGGCTTGGAAAAGGCGTGGAAACAGCTCGAACGCAAGAACAACACGTTCCTGTCGACTACCAGCAGCGGTGGCGCTCTGGTTCAGTCTGACGCCATCGAAACGGTGGCCGAGTACTGGGTAAGCACTCTGTTTCCGTGTCGTTGTTCCGTTCCTGACTGTTTCCAAGCTTTCGTTCCTGACGAGCGACTACTTGTATCTCGGCCGGTCCGAGTTCTTCACTGCGAAGCTCGTGAACTCTGCGAACAAGGTTAGGCAGTGGCTCCCCGCCCTCGCTCTGGATCCCGCTACCCAGGACCAGCCAATTCCACCATTCGTGGACGATTTCCTCAAGGCCACCGACACTCTGCGCCAGTGGCACATCGACAACGTCCTCACCAAGGAGGGCGAGACTGAGGCTGCAGGGACCTCCGTAGTTGTCCCAGCGCCCGTGGTCACTCCTGTCGTGGCGCCTGCTCCCATCGCTCCCATGGCTCCCGTTTCCAAAGGGAAGACTCCTGTGTCGTCGAAGAAGGTGCGTTTCCACACACTTACTTCACGCGGTTTCTTATTTCCTTCAGGCCACTTCCGACTCCGTGCCCATCGCCAAGCGCCTCCACTCGTCCGCTGAGCTTGAGCCCTCCGACGTTTCCAGCGACTCGGACGAACTCACTGACTCCGACGTTGACATGGAGGGGAATGAGCAATACATACCCCCACCTGGCCCCGTATGTTCCTTTTGCCTTCCTCATGGAAACACGTTCACCTGTTCCCAGGGATCTCGTTACTACGATGAGAAGGCTAGCTCCGGCTCCAACAAGGCGCATGCCAAGAAACGCGCTGTGAGTCTTCCAGCTGTTTCTTCAGACACCACTGTCTAACTGAAGTTCAGAACGACCTCCGTTTCCAGAAGACGTCCTCGACTTCAGCCAGCGGCCAAGGTTCCCAGACACCCATCTCCATAGTTTCCAGGGTGCGTGTTTCTACAACGCATTTCCCCTTCTCTACTGATGTTTCCGTCCAGGCCATGGGCTCTGTCGTGTCCAGGCCCCACATGCCGGACCATCTCTCCTACGACGACGTCCTCACTATCCTTCAGGATAACCGGCAGAATTACTGGCACCATGGCCAGTTTCCCTACCACCAACGACGCCCTCCTTCGCATGGACTGTGCTATTCGCACTCACTTGTCCCAGACCGCGGCGCGCATCCAACTCGATGTCAAGAAATACAATACTATCTTTGAGGAGTATGAACGCGTCCGCGCCCTCATCGAACAGAAAGGTCTGACCCCGCAGGAGTTCCCCATGTACGCGTGAGTCGCCTGCTGTTTCCAGACGAGCAACTCATGAGATTAATGAAGCTCCCCAGACCCCACACAGTTCCTACCGCCCCCAGTGGTGTACACGGGCCGACTGGTCCCCGTGCCTTTCATCGCGGACGTGGTGGTCGAGGACGTGGGGCTCGTGGCCGTGGATACCACGCTTGAATGAATGTTTCCATATTCGAGACGTTCCCAAGTCGTGCCAATGTGCGGCGTCCAGTCCTTTCTCCCAGACTTGACTCGTGTTTCCGTGGCTTGCTAGCCAATCCATGCCTTCCTCTTTTAACCAGTACACTCCTTGCGCGCTACCTCTATGTATGCCCCTCATAGACACTATGTACAGCCTTGCTCATAGTGTAGAATGAAACTTGTTTCTTGGAAACACGGTGTGAACTCAGTTCCCAACACATTTAGAATGTCTCGGACCGTCTCCCTCAGAGTCCCATTCATCAAGGTCAACATCAGGAACGTACTCTTCCTCTGGTTGGTTCGTCGCTCAAGTCCGCAGGATCTTCCTGTTCCCAGTTAGGGTTCAAGACCACATTATCGAACTGTAAGTCACAACCAAAGGTGTCATCCTTTTTCTCCTTGTTGGCAACTAACTCGTCCAATTCCTCCTTGGACAGGTCAATCAAGCTCTCGATCTTGTGTTTCTTATCCAGAGCCTTGCGTGCAAAGTAAGGAATGACACGAAACGCGCCCACCTTTCCAGGATAGACCGCTCCGTTCATTTCACAGACAATGTACGAGCCACCTTTCATCCTC
This sequence comes from Mycena olivaceomarginata, assembly GCA_029378375.1. Classification (NCBI taxonomy): domain Eukaryota; kingdom Fungi; phylum Basidiomycota; class Agaricomycetes; order Agaricales; family Mycenaceae; genus Mycena; species Mycena olivaceomarginata. The sequence continues at coordinate 131,778 of JARKIC010000697.1, read as the reverse complement.
CTGACAATAACCATCGGACCCAAGTTTCTTGTTCAGGGACTTCTCAACCCTCGTGTTTCGAATAAGCACCATATCTCCTGGCTGGAAATCATAGTCCTTAATTGTTTCCTCGTGTTCCCGAGCATAACGCCGCACTGCATCCAGTTTCTCAGCGTCTACCCGTTCCCGCATTTCTTCAATGTGCTGCCTATGCTTGGCCAGCGCTTTGGCTCTAAACCCCACTAGTTCCGCAGTAGAAATAATCTCGCCCGGGTACTCAACCATCCACGTAGCCTCGACAACGTCAAGAAGAATAGTGGGGTGACACCCAGTCGCCGCAAAGAAAGGTGAGCAACCCAACCCTCTCCACGTCGTTATTCTATCAGCCCAAACTATCTGCGGCAGAAACCAAAACCACTTTCGCACATCTCCACCCGTGGCCTTATACACCATCTGGTGCATATGTTTGTGACCCGTTTCTACTGGTCCATTGGCTTTTGAGTTGTAAGGCGAGACACGGATTCCCGTGATCCCATACTTATGATTCAACCATTCGACTGCAGCCAGAAACTGTGGCGCATTATCGGTCACAAATTCCTTTGGACAACCCCATCTACAGATAATGTTTTCCAGAAGATCCCAGTTCCGAGGTGTTCTCAGACCTTAGGCCTTTCGATTCCAACCAACGGCTGAGAGAGTCCCGCTGCAGAAACAACATATTGATGTCTATTTGATGGAACACCCATAATCATGACGTCTACGTGGACCTTCTGGAACAGACTCGGTGTCATAGTAGGAACAGGTGGTATTTGCAACAACTCCTCTTGTCGAACTTGGCACATGTGGCAGGTTTTAATGTACCAAGCCACATCGCACTCGAATTCTGGCCACCAGAAACGAAGCTTGATCAAAGATTTAGTCGCGAATACACCTCGGTGTCCCAGACTATCATGCGAAGCCTTCAACATGTACATGTGATGTTCTGTATCCACCACCAGTTTGTGTGCAGAATCGGCTCCTTTTCGGAATAGACACCCCTTCTTGTCAACGAAGAAACACCTAGCATACACCATAAAATTATGGTACTGCTTGTCTGAGAAACCTTCTGGCCGTTTGGCGACCGGTTTCTTAAACCATTCCTTAAGCCTGGTTTCTACCAGACTCTGTCCTGTGTTTCTCAGGATATTCTTCCCGTTTCTGCGGATCAAACTTGAACGCATCCGGTGGTAACATCGGTTCTTCTTCGCGGATTTGACTCATAATGAACTGGGGCATTTCTAAGCCTTTCGACTTGAAAGCCTCTCTAACCAGTTCTGCATCTTTCCGGTGTTCCGTGTACGAAATCCCAACACAACTGTTCAAACTGATCCAAGGGAACATCCTCAACACTTGTCTCCTCGACTTCCTCTATGGTCTGGAGATACCCTCCGCGTGTATCAATATCACGCTTGAAGTCATCGAACTCGTAAGGCTGCTCAATGTCGTGGTCCCATTCCTCATGTTCCTCAGGAGACGGATTCTCATCGAAACCATCCTCTGGGCTGGGATATTCGGGATCACCAGGCTGTTTCAGCCTTCTCGACAAACCATCCGGCGAGAACATAAGTCCCTTCACATGTTTCAACGTAAAATGGAACATTAGAACCTCCTCGATCCACCGGTTGATTGTGGTGTTGGGGCCCATTCCCGGGTTGTCTAGCATCCCTTTGATGTACATGGCATCCGTTTCCACAACCAGCTTCCGGCAACCCAGCAGCCAATATTGCATATGCGTGAGCGCACGTTTCAGGCCATACAGCTCGTGTTTAGGCTGAGAGAAACGAGCCTCTCTAGCATTTAGAGGGATAGATGCAAACTTAGCATAGTACCGGATTTTTGGGTTAACAGGGTCCAGTTGATAAACCTCTATTCCCACCGCTATCCAAGACGTATCCGCTGCCAGCACTATATCAGAATCCCACTCGTAGTTGAGTGGTTTCAGGGCTTCACAGTTTTTAACCGCCTCTTTCAGCGCATCCATAGACGCTTGGGTTTCGTCATTCCATTCGAACTCGACTTCTGCCCGTAGCAGTCTGGTCAAATGCCTTGCCTTCGTGTAGTACCGAATGAACATTCTCCCCTACTACTCCCAGAAACTGGCGCACTTGAGAAACATCCTCTAAGGGAGGCCATCTCAAAATGAATCCAATCCGGTCTGTAGTCGGTTTCCGACCTTCAAACGAACAAGTATGGCCTACTACCTGCAAACTCATTTTTGCACAGAATCACCTTCAACGCCGAGATAGTGCCTCCACTATACTTCAACCGTTGGGCAACTCTGTTCAAGTTTCCGAAATGTTCCCATATGAAACGCCGTATTCCTGAGTTCTCAGGTATAACCTCATAGTTTCCATCCTTATCCTGGTATCTGCTACCAGGACACCGAATAGGAACATTGTCGATGTAAGGAATAGTAACATGAGGAATTTCCTCCCGTAGTATGAAAGTAACGTCATCATGAAATATGGGAACCGAGTTGGTCCATCCCTGAGGAAGTTTAACTAGTCTCAAGGCCCCAAAGGGCGTCTGAAACGTAGTGTAATCCCGGGATCCTTCAGCCAAATCCCTGTGATCGTAACCAGAATACAAATTGAACACAGCTCCGCATGCCCTTCCTGTGAAGTGGCTTGCTAGCTCGTCTGTGGCTGGTGGTAACCCAGAATGCGCTATGGTAACCGCATTCAAAGGTTCCAACGCATGTACCAGACGGATACTCTTCCCATCTTTCTTCAGAACTCCAAAGAATTTTGAACGATAGGACGAGTTCGAAGGTTCATACACTCCTGCATCTATTTTCTTCTTTATCACCGCACAGAACTCTATGAGTTGCCCGTGTGGAATGGGAATCGATTTCTCAACCCATACCGCATGTTCAACTGTGGGTATTTCCACCGGTGGAAACTGATCGTGTTTCCACGTTCCCCGTTCATCATCATTCCAGGCGAACACTTCATTCTGGATCGTAACCATATGATGCATGAGTTTCCGTTCCTCCGGCCACAGAAAATCCTCGTCGTGGATTTTATCTATAGCTTCCATCCGTTCCTGCGTGTATCGTCCAGTAGGAACAAAATCACCCGGGTTAGGAGACAGTTTAGGCATGTCCACAAGCGGATCCCCAATTATCTGCCGTTTAATCCTGAACCTTTCTGGTAATTTCGCATACACTGGTCGTGACGCGACAGGTTTATATTTCTTCCCTGCGAAGCTGTTCAGGACTGGTGTTCCTGAACTGTCAAGTTTCTCAACTCGCTCCGAGGAAGGATCATCACGGAAACACATGTAGCATTCAGCTCCAGTGCCCACCGTATGTTCCTTTGTGCTCCTCCCAGTCTCTTTCTGATTCTTGCGCGTGGAATCAGACCCCAGCCGAACCGGAAATTGTTCATTTAGGGTGTAGACCTCATAGGCCTGTTTTTCCTTCTGTTTCTTAACGAAAGTCCCAGAAAACTCCTGTAGGAGTTGTACCGCAACTTCGTCCTCCTCTAGTTCCGGGCTGTCCAGAGACCGTAACAAATAGGTAGTTCTCAGCTCATCAGCTACGAACTCTCCATTTGTTGGTTCCACATAGCCTTCCACCTGCAACTCTCCTCGCTTATTGAAACCGAACTGAACAGCCAACTCTCCTCCTTGATGTGTTCCCATCAGTTCCTCGAAGAGCCCTGAAAATCCGCTTCCTTTTCAGCACCCGAAGCAGTACGCGCCGGTTTCGGAACTTCATCTTCGTCCCTAACTTCTTCCACGGTAGCCCTCTGATTCTCTTTCATATCAGGAGGAAACTTGCCTCGCATAAGCGTAGGCAAGGAAACCCGTTTCTGAGTATTTGGGTCCGTTATAGTGATCGTTTGCATGCCAGAACTAAAGTTCTGGATGTTTGAGCGAGTCAAAATATCAAACAGTCGACCAAGCAGGACGTCGTATGCAGTTGTTTCTATGATGTGGACCTGTAGATACACATGGATATCACCAAAGGTGAATCGCACATTGCGTGCCAAGCCCGCAGATTGTTTCAGCTGTGCATTCGCACTTTGCATGAATATGGTAATGTCTGGGTCCCAAGACAGGCCCAGCCGTTCCGCCACGTGTTTAGCCATGGAAACAATCTCTGAACCAGGATCCACAATGCTCTCCAGTTTCTCTCGTCCTTCCAGCACTGGGAAAAGAACCCTCAGGTTGGCTGATTCCACAGCAGCGTAGATCTGTTTCGGTGCCTGGTTTGGTGCCAAGGTAGAATAATATTGTAGAACAATATCTGGCGCCACCACACATCCGGGTTCCAGACCCACATCCTTCTCTGTAGAAATATACACAGAGTCGACGGGCGTCAGACTGTCTATCGATATTGCATCGCTGTTCAGTCGTACGGGCTCATCTTCATCCATGAAGGGAAGACCAGGTGCTTCTGCTGCGAAACCAGCCATCATAACTGGTTTCACCGGTTTCCGCACCTTCAATGTCGTCTCCCTCAGCGCCTTGGCATATTCTCCATTCATGGCTGTCATCATGCCGACTGTAACGCCGTCCAGCACCATGTTTCTGGTTTGATTAACTAAGTTTGTACGATGTTTCCATCGTCAAACTTAGAAACCAGTTTATACGCCTTCTCTTTTGCTGGCTCCTTGAAACGCAGAGCTGAACGCAGCGGTGCAGGATTTACACGCGCCCTGCTCAACTCCGTGGACCGTCTCAATTTTTCGAAACCCATCGGAGGTTCCTCTTCCTCGTCCGAGTCATCCAACACTATATGCCTTTCTGCGCACTTCGCAGGGGCTCTAGGAACATCTTCTTCCTCTTCTAACTCATCAGGCTGAAGGAATTCCACCCTCTTGCCTTTTCGCCTCCAATCCAATTCCGTATCAGCAGCAGAAACACGGTCCTCAGGAGGTTTAACTGCTTTTAGTGGTCTCGCTAGCGGTCGTCCACCAGCCTCCCTCATTAGGTCCGCCTAAAAATTTGGGTTAGACGGCGGATCTGTCTTTGCCCCACTTCTAGTTGCTACCAATTGGTCAACCACACCTCCAGTTCCTTCACCTCGAACTGCATTAAACAGCTGAATTAGCTGAGAAATGTCGATCCCATTATTCGCCTGAACAGGCGGGCTCGCGAACTGTCCTTGTGGGACCTGCAAGAATTGTTGTGGTGGTTGAACACCGCCATTTGAAGCAAGGGGTTGCACCCCAGTTGATGGAAACGGAATGCTCTGCTGGAATACAGGAGACGGAGCCATATAATTCTGACTGGGAGCACGGCTCATCTGCTGTATTTTTACAGATCGAATCTCGTCCTCAGTCGTATCATACAGGTGATCCACCCTGTCGGTATACCTGTTTCCATACCCATCGTCCTGAGTCCAGGAAGCGCTCGAGTAGAAACTCTGCATCATGCTTTGGCAGACTCCCTGGTGACACCCTGTCTCCAGAAGTGCTCCTCCACCTTTGGTATACGACTCAGGTTCTCAGGATACCTGGGTATCCAACCACCCGTTCCCAGCCTAAGCTGCCCGTCCTCAACCTTAACCCATCCCAGAGTTATAAATTCGTCCTTGTTCCTGCAATCCCTGATATAGTGGGGACCGTTACAGAAATGACAAGCCACGTCCGGGCGAGGCTCACGCTGTTCGCGCGGCTCCCTCCTCTCTTCAGCTTGTTCACGCGGACGGTAATCCATGTGAGGAGGAGATGGCTTAATAGCCTGACTCAACAGTTTCACTGTGTTCTCGAAAGATGATTCCATCTTTTTCAAGTTTTCAGCAAGACGTTTCTCCTGCAGGATCACCGTATCTCTCAGTTGCGCCATTTGCCCCGCAAACACGTCAAGTCTTTCATTGACCTCTGTTTTTATCGAATTCATGGGAGTTGAATCCCGTGAAACCAGAGTTGGAATAAGTCCAGGAATGCGTGTGGACGTGTTGGCCTGAGGGCTATCAAGCAACATCGCACCCGCAGTTCTCCCAGTCCAATTGTTCGCAATATAATCCGCAAGTTTCAACACCTGCTTATAGGACAATCGGTCTCCTCTCCGAGTAGCGGGTTCCGTTTCGTCGTCAGAAACCCCATCGTCCGCAGCTGTTCCTTCATGAATCGCGCGTATGCCCTGCTGGTTCATGGCTACCTCCACTTCCTGGCTATAGCCATCCTCCAACACAGACAAGACGAGGTCGACTAACATCTGGTTCACAACCAAGGCTGAAGGTCCTTTCTTCAGTTTCTCTGCTTCCGTTTCAAACACTAGTCGGAAACGGCGCAATTTCCCGAGTTCTGGGCGGGAAATAGGATGCGCTGATGCGCATATGTCCTGGAGTTTCTGAATCGAACCAACCTCCTGGTCCTCCACTTCGGGATACAACCGCAAGATTTGTTTCCGCCATTTCTTATCCGTCGAACCCTCAGCTTCCGCAAACATGGAGAGACTCTGCCATTGCTCTCTGATATCGCTATCATCGAGGTAATTAAGCAGAAGCTTCTTCTGTTCTTGTTCGCTAGTGATTCCTCCACTATTGCACACTTGCTCGGTGTTTCTAAGAAACAATTTGAGACTGCTGGCAGTCTCGCCATCAAACTTGGGACAATTAGAATCCCAAGCCGTGGGTATTTTAAAGCCCTGAACAGTAGGCATAGTCGTTGTTGGATCAGTAAGAAGAGTTTGGTGTTGTTTCCGTCTCAACTGGGTTTCCGAGATCACTCGGTTCGTTTCGCGTGTTAGACAAAGAAACAGAACCAGAAGCTACCGCGTTCACCAGTGTAGAAACATTGCGTCCATGACCTCGACTAGGAGAACCAGATACGCTCGGTGGTTTCCGATGCGTGAAAGTTTGCAAAGGAGCAACTAGTGTATCCCTAGCTCGACGGGAAGTCGCGGTGCTACGCGATGCCGGAGCGGGATTACTGAATTGTCCGCTACGAAAGTCCTCCTTCTCCACGAAGTAGAGCAGGAAAACCCGAAGGTGATGTGTCTGGTTCAGTACCAGAGCCTCGTCTAGGAGGAATGGTGACGACCCAACAGAAACGCGGTTTGGAAGAGTTTCCAAATGAGTTTTACAGCAGAATGCTCAATCTTATCTCGAAACGAGATCAGAACCTTCCCTCGCGGTGGGCTCCAGATGATTGATGTGCTCAGAACCTATATAAGAAACACACAAATAACCCCACTTGACTCAAGAGCGGCACAGAAACAGTCCAGAGACTGTTCCAACAACCAACAAACAAATCAAACGGCAATATATGCACGTTTCCAGAGATCCCGACGAGTTACAGCCCCTAGTACAGGGCCTTGTAAAGGTTGTAGGGAGAGGTTTCGTATCTCAAAGAGATAATAGAGCAAACTGCATAGAACGTGTTTCTAGGCACAGTGGAAACATTGTTTCCAAACAAGGTAGATTTATAGCTTCGCAGCGTGTGTGTGTGTGTGTCCAAGCGACAGAGAAACAAGTTTAAAGAAGTCCCGTAGACTCAAATAAGGCCCCTAGTTTATAGGCCAAGAACGTTCACAGAGCTTTCCCTAAAGAGGTACTTTCTGAGCAACGCCAGCAGTCACGTTTCCAAAGTTTTCCCTTGACGGTACTTTCTGAAACCCGCTCCGCAAGCAACAACAATAATGTTTCTTTCAACAGAGTCCCAGATCCAACAGATTCTCAGAGTTCAGACAGTTTCCAGGCAAAGCCCAAGTGCGTTTCCAGAATAATATATGATTCAGAAACAATTAAGATTTCGACTAATAGTGCTACTCTTATAAGAGTGCGTTCGTCGAGGATCCCAGATCAACCCAATGCGCAAGCGTATAGCCTACTAGTTCGGGGGAAGATGCTGTGTCCATCGTAGAAACACCCTCGGATACTTATACAACCGCCAAGACACTGTTACAAAGCCCAAAACACAATCCCAATGAGTCAAAAGTCCGTTTATCCGTCTCTTTAACCGCGTTTCTGTCGGTTGTTCTTCCGAGTGTCGCCTCCCATTGGTTCCCAACTGTGAGCACACCATGTTCCCTTGCCAATTGCGAGGCAGGAACCCGTCAGCAGCACCCCTGTATTATTCAGAGAGTGTGTCGATCACCGATAGATCGGCCTTGCATTTCGTTCGACCTGTTTCTGCTTCTACTCAAGTTTCCCCTTGGTTCCTAGTACGGAACTTGATAGTACTCCTTTGTAGGTCTCGGTAGATACCCGTTTCTCTATGGTTTCCCAGAAAGGGTTCTTGAGCAAGAACCTTAGAACAGCCTTTAGAGTTGTGATCCGGATCCACAGAATATCCGACCACCTGTTTCGGTGTATCCGCATCCGATGGAAACCGGCAACTCTGGCAACCGAAACACTCGTGACCGAACATATCTCCCCTAGCGTCTCAACACAACACAACACATTGCCAACTCCCGTTCCTTTGACCCGTTTCCGTTGTTTAAGTGGATGTTGGAAACAAGTCAAAAGAAGTTCCTTGACTTATTATTTGGCTGCACGTTTCCCTTACAGTTTTTCAGGGCGAGACTAGCCAATGGACGTTCTAATTCCTTAGAATGTCCACCTGTTTCTCTGTGGTTCGCCCAACAGCTACCAGGAACCAGTGCTGTTGCATAGAAACAACAGTTTCAGCAATGAGCACGATCAGAGAAACACGCAAAATTACAGTGTATCTAACCATGGCCCAATTACTGGCTTATCAACGCACAGCCCACTCGCTCCTCAGTGTCCCCCCTCCCTGGCGTGCGCCATTCAAGGCTTCTCTTCCACGCCGTCCGCTGCCACTCAGCCTCCGCGCCTCTGCACCGTCGAAGTGCGTGCCGATACATGCAGGCTTCCGCCCGCCCGTGTCGTCTGTCTTCGTGGGCGAGGGTATGGTCATGCCGCCGCCGATGGTATGGAGCAGCGGACGGGGAAGGGAGCAAAGACGAAGGTGGGCAACGACCGCGTCAGAGATACGCTGCACTGCCGAATCTGGTCTCGAGCTTGGTGTGGCGATTCGGGATCGCGCTTTGGCCGTCTCGGCTGCGCGTCGGTCTGCGGGTGTGCCGACTGCGAGGAGGAGAGAGAAGGGCCCGGGCCGCAGACACAGTGCTGTGTGCTTGTGGGTATCGTCGCCCACACCTGGGCCGTACTCGAGGGAGAGGGAGTAATAGCCGAAACCGGCGCTGGAGAACGCACAGGTAGGCGAGAAGCGGACACCTGCCCACCTCGTCTTGTACCCCGCTTATGCGCATTGATATGGGCGGGACCTCCCTGTTTACGCGTGGCCAAGCCCGGGGAGGTGTCCGTGTAGCGCCAGCGATAGAAACATGGAGCGCATATGGAAGGGGAAGGGGAAGGGGAAGGGGACAAAGACAAAGATGATGAGGACCTATCGCGCGCCGCCTTGGCCGCATCCCTATGCACCGCAAACCCCACCCGCTCCTCGGCGTCCCACTCCCCCGTCGTTCACATAGAAGTGAGGGAGGTGCTGGAGTACGGCGGCGGGGAAGAGAAGGGGACGACGAGCACGCGAGGCTGAGCTGCGATTCCCCTTCTTCACTGAGCTCACACACATCCGCATACGCAAGCTCTCCCCACATCCACATCACACCTGTTCGCGTCCTTGCTCCCGAGCGACCACACCGACTCGCAGCTTGGGGCGTGAATAGGCAGCGCGTCCTCCTCGTGGTCTCTCCTCGCTCTCCCCTTATCCTCGTCCTTCTCCTCGGACTTCATCCACACCTGCTTCCCCTTCCCCGTTCACATCTTCCCTATACCCATCGCCGGGATTCCAGCGCGCGACATACACAGGCGAGACGCGAAAGAGGGGCGTGTGTCTCGGTTGCGTACACCAACGGCGCAGCTTATTCTGCCTGCTTGCGCGTGCGCGGGAGGCCACGCCGACACCGTGCCCGAGCCCAGGCGAGAGGGAGCTGGCTGGTGATTATGATGCGTGTAATCAGCCGGTGAAGGGGCGCGTGGGTTCAAGATGAGCGGGAGGCGACGCCGGGTAGTTGAAGGAGCCGACGCTGGAGAACACGCCAGACGGAAGTTACCCCACCCTTTATTCTGTGCCGCCTTCTTGCCCCACCGCCTCTGCTCCGCCTCAATTCTGCCGTACTGTACTCATTCTCCGATAACAGGCCCACGATCTTCCTTATCTCTCAATCTCATTAAGTACAAAGCATCGCTAGATCGTCTGCCCTCTTCGTTTTTTTTTCTCGTAGCGTATTTTACTGGGTCTGTAACGCTGTAACGTCAAAAACACGGAACCAGGAATGTTCACAGACCAGCCCAACGAAAGAGATGGTGTTGTGTGAAGTCCTTCCTCGTTTGCAGGGAGGATCAAGTTGGGATCGAGGCAACGAAATCGAGAGTTCCCAGATTTGCGCTTCCAACTGCCAGTAATCGTCCGTAGTGATGTTGAATTCTCCTCCTCGAAAGTGGAACTTTCACAAGTACTCGTGTATGCAATCAAAGTCTCGTTCGATTAGAGATTACAACTTGCAGAGTGTTTAGTAGGGTTAATTCAGGCCAGCGGCATGAAGTCGCAGTTTATACCACGAATGAGGGTATTCGGCAAGCTTAGCTGCATTATTGTATCCTCTAATGAGCTGGGTGGAAAGTGCTTTCCTTGCTCCTGCTTGCCAATTGTGGTAGAACACCGCCTAGAACGCACAAAGCAACGAACGAGTGAAAAAGCACAGGAGGTAAGTTCACAGCTTGCCGGGGCGAGGGAACGAACTCCGGACGGGCTAGTGCGAACTAGACGTGTTAGAATCGATCTTGGGGTCTGAGGCCAGTGGGAGTCGAATTGGGAAGAAAAGAAGCGATGAATGGATCGGACGGATCGGGAGCGTATAAGGTTGAAGTTCCATTACTCTACGGTCAGTCGTGGATGATCGAGTTCAAGTCCAAAAAGAAAAGAATGGAACCAAGGAAGGAAAAGGAAGGAAAGGCGTAGCACCAATTCGATCGGGGAGAAAATGGGGTTTCAATCCTTGACTCGTCCCCGCGATTACCAAGACACAGACTCTTGCCTGCTGAGGTACTCGAAATTGAACTCGCAGCCACGGGGTACGTAAATCGAATCGGACTTGGGACCAAAACCGAGTGTGCGAGAAGTTGCACGACCTTATCGTGCAAGGTGATCCGAGGTTCCAGCGCAGGCAGACGAAAAAAAGCGGCACTTGACAGGTAAGAAATAATGAGAGCAACCTGGTGTGGAAATCGAGCGTTGTTAAATGGCACTCCGGTGTATATTCTGTTTGGATTGATGAGCAGAGGAAGTCGGAAGAGGAAAAAGAAACGAACCAGGACAGGGGACAGTTGCAAAGGTGTATAAATGCGGGTGCAAGATGAATGCGGATGCGTCGATATGAATTGTGAAGGCGGGTCCAGCCTCTGGGAAATCACGATAATGGGCGAGCTGGATCAGACAGCTGCAGAAGCAATTTGAGTCGGGAAGCTGAATGTGCTGAACTTGAAATGCTCGCATCCCAACACTTCGAGTCCGCGCAGACAAGACTGATAAAAGAGACATCCCGGACTATCGGGATGCATTTGGCGTTATAAAAAATGGGTCGAGTTTGACCGTCAGCTGGGTTTTGTTCTCTTGTTGGCTGCCCGATATTTCTGCTGAAGCGTCTACGTCCCCGGCAGTGAAGGTGCTCGCCGCTCAGTGAATAGAATCGTTGTTGGTTGTATCGCACCGCCAGCACGAGCGACTTGTGCGCAATTGGAATGAATATCATACGGATTCAGCTCTAGAGTGTTCCGGAACTGGGGCAAGGAGAGTCGACTTGAGTGAGATCGTAGTTGAGGACAAACCACCGGTCCGATTGTCCCGCTCTTTGGCTTTGCTTGGCACTTGCCGATTTGCTGTTCCGTTTTGCTTCGCTCGCTCAACTCAAGCTCACTGCTCGCAAAAGAATATTACAATCCGCTTTTCATCGGAAGTGCAAAGAAGATGTGGAAGCGCAAGCAGCGACTTGTACAGATAGAAGAAGACCTTGGATAGACGAAGCGGAAGCAGAACGGCAGCAACGACCGTGCACCACCCCGAGCGTGCGCCCTCGCTCGCCGCCCAGCGCAAGCAGTGCGCGCTTGAGACCGAGCAGCCACTGGAGGACACCGGGCTTCTTGCCACCTATTATATATTCCTTCTTGTGTACTGATTGATGCCCACCTCGCCTTACAGGAACAAGCCTCTCCCTCTTCGTCTCCTTCCTGTTCGAGTGAAGCGGAGTCGACACAATGCGGTTCGTCCCCTGGCGCTACAATGTGCGCGCATTTCTATCTCTTTATTGGACCCCTGATCTACAGCTACCATTGCCAATTCTTTTTGTACCCTCCCGTCTCGTCGACTCGAGCTGATCCGTGCCTTCCTCCGCAGTCCTCTTACCCCGCCTCGCCGCCACCGTCGGCCGCGCGCACGCCCTACCTGCACCCGCAGACGCTGACGCGGGACCCAATCCGCCCGCCCGCCCCCGCCGCACGCCCTACCCTTCACATTTGTGCTCCCACCTGTGCGTGCAGCGCACCCGTACTTCTCGCCGGCGCAGTAGCAGCAACCCCTCACACCCGCCCCCGAAGCGTTCGCCGTCCTCACCAACGCGCAGCTCGCGTCCTTCGGGAAGGATGACACCATCTGCATGCGCTGGCTGTATGTCTCCCTGCCTCCTACACCTCGCTTCCATCCGCTCCACGCACGCCGTCGTCTTCCCGGGATCACAGCACCGATACGCATTCGCACCGACGCCGACGCCGTCGTATGTCAGCACCCTCTCGCTATCGACGCCGCCGGGGATGCTGCCCATGGTGAGGAGCATGTCGTTCGTCGCCAACATCGGGAGGGAATCCCAAGTCCGCGAGGGGGAAGAGGCGCAGTCCCGTGAAAGGGCTGTTCCCATTCTCCCTGTCCTCCGCCCCCTCCGCATCGACGACGCAGACGACAATGCCGTGTCCTATACGCGTGCCGCTGCCACTGCTCGTTTCCGTCGACGGGCCGAGGGAGAGGGAGAGGATGTCGAGGATCAGGATGCGTGGGTCGATGAGGACGACGACGATGACGAGGAGGAGATGGGGAGATGACGGTCGTAGATGAGCGCGATCTTGGGCGGGATGGGGAGGGGGACGAGGAGCTGCCGACGCCCGTGCCGTGGTGGGCTGACCTGCTTGCGCCTCGTACGCCACCTGCGCTCAGCATCGACGTCCACGTCGGCGCGCCGCCCGTGTATTACGAAAGTGAGGGGGAGGGGGAGGAGCCGCAGACGCCTGTGCCGGGGCTGTATTCGAGGGAGGCAACGCCGACGCCGACGCCCTACTCAGAGAGGGAGCGGGAGAGGGAGGGGGAGCAGGTGGGTGGGAAGTGGAAGCGGTGACCTCCGCTATCGTCTCGCGCCACGTCACGAACCGCCGTCTGTCTCTTTCTGTCTTGGAGTACTGTATCCATTCATCCCCACTCGCTCGTCACGACCGCCCAAGATCCCTTCTCTCCTTTTTCCCACTTCTCTCTACGTTTCTTTCATTTTGCGTATCACTAAAAATCTCTCTTTACATATCATCAAGTATCGCTGCCTTTCTCTATCCCGTATCGGTAGTTAGTTAGTTCAGTACATAGTCAATGTCGTATTGTATTGGCCGGCCGGATGCAGTTTGTAATATTGTGAGTAGAGGAAGGGAAGGAATGGGGAAGGGGAAGAATAATAAAAATGGAATTTTGTTGTATTGATTTGTGTGGTGTGCGTGTGTGAGATTGGGTGAGGGAGGAGGGACCGGGGAGGCAGGAGAAAAGTCCGGGCGTGGATGGGTGCGGCCGAGGCATGGCAAAGCAAGGCGGGGGAGGAGTGTTGAAGTCAAAAAGACCAAAAGAAAAAAACCAAGCCAACGAATATAGCCCGGGCCCGAGTCGAACGGGGTTCCCACTGGTGTACTTACCAATGCGGGACGTGATGGTGGGTGTGGGCGCGCGAGGTGTGCGCTACCGGGCTTTGTGAGTTTGAGTTTGAGGGGGAGTTGTGCAGTGATTTTCTGCATCGCGGGCGTGAATCGTACTTGAATCATAAGGATTACTTACCACCGTGGAGCGGTCCGATGTTCAAACCTTCAATTTCTCTGTTTAATTCTTCAACTAAGTAAGTAATCAACAAAATTCAACACGCATGCCTGTACAGCCTGTACACCGGTACCATGGCAGAAAACTGATGCAAAATGTACGATAATTTAGAAGAGAGCCCTATAATGTGATGAACTTCAAGGAGTAGTGTACATATAGACATATGGGCGACATACTGTCAAATAGATGAATTTCATTTGAAGTGCGATAAAGGATAGCAGAGCAGAGGGACAAGAAATACCATCCATCCTTCTACAGCCAAGCACTTCCCTCCTCCACGTCGGCCTCTCTCTTACCCTGCCAACTCAAATTCCTCGCGCGCTGCGGAAGACCCACTGGTGCCACTCCTGCCACTCCGGCTTCGTCCTCATCGCTGCCTCGATGTCCGGTTTCCTAACGTTACTCGATCCGACGAGACGTCGAACTTGCTGTCGAAGTGCGTGTCCACGCGTTTTCTTCACCTTACCTTCCCATCTCGGAAAGCCGCCCTGGTTCTCAGCCCAAATGGTGTCCAAGGCGCTTCGAATTTTCGGAGACTCTCGAGGCAGGGAGGATCCTCGCGTTGTTTTGGCTTTCTTAACCTTCGGAGTGTGTGGGATCATTAACGAGTGCAAGTGCATTATCGATTTCTGCTGCGCCCAGCGAAGCCAAGCCTGAACTTTGTTGTGTGAGGGTTAACAACTCCGCCTCAGAGAGCCCTAGAATTTACGTACTGCCGCCGTGTGTCCTCAACAGGTCGATGGAGTGAAACGAGGCGGCCAGAATGTGGGCCGGTATCAGTCGGTGGACAATACAGTGGCACGGCCAGCACATGGCGGCGACCGACTCTTTCTGCTCAAGTGTGAAGGGAAATCCGCTCTTGGCTGCTTTTCGTACTGTCGCTCGTGGGTAGAGGTGATGCGTGGTGATTTGGTCTGTCTGGCGGCCGCAGAGCTCACAGGGTCCGGTATGCTTGGCGGGCGTGTCCTTAGTCACTGAGAGCATCTCGATCCAGGGCGGTTCGATATTGTAGACGACAGCTTGAGAAGATGGGGCCATTGAGATAGGCTGGATGGAACAGAACATCAGTGGAAGTGGCACGATATTCGAGCTAGAGAGTACCACCTCTTGGAGTCCCCAGAAACAAAGAACAAGCCCGAGCAAACCGAAATAAAGTGCCACTGATTTGCCGTCAGATCGCGATGTGGGAAGTGACAGAAGTGTAGTCTTGTGTTTACCGGTAACCGCGGGGATCTGTTAAATGTTTGGAGTGCGCCCCTATTATGGAATCTTATGTCAGCTTTCTCCGATTCTCTTCCCTCAGCACAGAGGCTTTCAAATTCTATGAAGCTTTGTAACAAATGTAATTTATCACCACCTCTCTAACCCTTTGTCTCCTCAGAAATTTTTAAAACAGCGCAGAACCTATTACCCATCAACACTCTTCTTCAAACTCACCCGATTGACTGAGGAACAATCTTCTTATCGAGTACGCATTGTGAAAGTAGCGTGACGGTACATCGCACATACGGGTATATGGTATATCAGATCGGCGCCGCGTCTGAAATTAGCTGATGTAGACACCCCATAAAATCAAACAGGCGCCGTTGAACTTCTATGTGGACTGACCCAATTGACAGGCCCCATCTTGATTTAATCCGGCGAAGCGCGATCTAACGCGTTCCCGGGAGGCGCTAGTGGTTCATGTCGTGCTGTGAAAGTGTACAGCGCACAGCACTTACGGATGCAGCCCATCTGATAATATCACATTAGTGTCATTCGAAGTTAGTTGATGCACACGCAGGACAAGAATCCAGAGCGCCGTTGAACAGACCGACATTGAAGGTACATCCCAATCAGACACCGTTTGCAACGTGCGATTCTCCCTCGGTTATATCGGCAAAACCAGCTCAAGCCGAACTTATTTACCCGCGAATCCAATCTCGCCTGAATACTATCCCGCATCCCCCGAAATCGTTGCAATGGTCGACTCGATGTGGAGGATCGACGTCCTATTGTCAATGTGAATCTGAATTGACAGGGAAACTGGGTAGGGCTCGAATTATCGTGGTACGATTCGTTTCGGCGATCTGGACACCATCCAGGTTCAAAGCCCCCAACGACAGAGAACACGTAAAAGGCAGTGAAAAAATTCTAGGCTGGGAGCAGCGGCAGACGCGTTGGAAGGTTGGAAGGAGCCTTAGTCTTGAAGTGCGAGGGCTACGCTTCGAGTTGAGTAAAGAAGATGCCTGACGAACGGATAGGAGCGTACCAGGTTCGATTCCGATTATCTTGTGCGATCCTGAGCCATTGACGGCGTTGAGTTCAGCACCGAAAAGAAAATAGTAGAACCAAAGAAGGAAGGGCTTCGATCGGAGAGTGTAGTGTTCTTTTCCAATCCTTGAGCTACCCGCCCGCCCGGGACATGGAGTCTTGCCTGGTGGGCTGGAGTGCTTGAGATGCCGCGACTGGAATCGGTTTGTGTAAACTCGAGAAATAAAGGCGCGCGGGCGAAGAGCCGCTACCTTGTCGCGCGCTAGCTAATCCGACGCTTCCGAAGCTCAGCGCAGGTGGACGAAAAATAGCGGCACTTGGCTGTAGCCTGAAGCATTCTGTAATGAAAATCGTGTTTGCCGCTTTGTTAGATATATTCTGTTGGTAAATTTGTATGAGATAAGGGAGCTGGAAGAAGAGGAGGAAAATACGAACCAGGACAGGGGACAGTTGCACAAGCATATAAATACGGGCGCAGATCTAGATTGAATGAACTCGGATGTGAACTATTGACGCGAGTCCAGTCACTGGCGCAATAATGGCGAGGTATTCTGGTTAGCATACATAGCCGTGGAGGCAATTAAACTCAGAGCTGGATCCGCTGGCCTCAAAATCCCTCGACTTTGAATCTCGGTTCCTCCGTGTCAGGTTACAAGAGGGACAACAACTGATATCCCAGATTATCGTAGATTGCAGAAGATTGGTCGGGTTTTAAAGACAGCTGGGTATGGTTGGCTTGCAAGTGTTGGCCCGGATACGTCCATCCTTGTCGCTCGACAGCAGAGGCCCGCGCTTGGCAGTGACACGAATAGAGTCCAGTTGCATCGCACCGCAGGCACGAAGCCTCACGAAGCGGAAGGGGACTTTTGTGCAATTGAAATGAATTTCGTGTTTTTGTGCTCTATAGCGGAAAGAGTTCCAGAGATGGGCAGGGAAAGTCCAAAATCGACTCGAGGGAAGAGCATCGCAAGCCTGATGAGGTCGTGACTGCCGGTCCGCTCTTTTTGATCGCCGGGCCTTCCGCTTTCCTTTCAGCTCACTGCAAAAAATACGATATCGAACTGGATGCTCTCCTCAAAACTCGGATGCGACGATACGCGGTCCCAAGGCTTCTGTTTGCAAGCAGCAACTGATCTGAACGACGAAATTCCAGATCTCTGCAGAGTAATCTCGACTCGATACAGGCCAAATCCAAGCCTTTAGCCGCATTCGATACATTCCGCCAACGTTCAAGGCCCTGCTATGCTGGAATCGTTTGACCAATTCACAAGCAAGACCGACCCGATCGAACCTGACAGGTGTTGTGCCGCACAGCGCATGGACGACGCGGATGCGCCTAAGCTTCCTCGTGTCCGTCATCTGTATTCTATGCCACCTTTTTTCCGCTCAACTCATCTTACCATGCAGGAACGACGCCTCGCATTTGCTCGGCTTCTGGGCGTCAAGTGAGAGCGGAGTCTCAATGGTATGCGCTCCGTCCGCCCGCGCTACAATGTGCGTCGTTTCTATCTCTTCGTTGATCCACCAACCTACGACCGCCTTAGCCAATTCTTTTTTGCACCCCGTTTCGTCTGGCGTACTCGAACTGACGCGCGTGCCTCCGCAGTCCTCCTGCCCCGCGTCGCCGTCGCTGTCGGCCGCGCACTCGTCCTACATCCACCGGCAAACACAGCTCTACACCGGCAACAGGGACCCAGCCCGCCCGCGCTCCCGTTTCCGCCCCACTTGCAGGCGTACTTCCTGCGCCCGCGTCCGCGCACTCCTACTCCTAGACCCTTCCCGGCGCAGTAGCACCAACAGGTCCCCGCACCCGCACCCGAAGCGCGTCTTTTGCGTGCTACCCATCCTCACCCCCTCCATACGCTCCGAGGTGTTCCTGGCCTCGCCGTACCGATACTCTTCACGCTCATACCCGCACCGATGTACACGCCCCCCGCACCGCCGGGGGACTACGCCGTCTCATCCCCGCTAGTGTCCGTATCCGTGTCCGCACGCACGAGCCCCGCGCGGGGAGCGAAGCAACCGAGGGGAAGTGGATGTCGCCAATCAAGGGATTGTGTGTCTTCCTCCCCGCCTCTGCATCCTCCGCGCACTCTATGTCGGCATCCGCTCCTCCTCGGTGCCTGGCGGGGTGTAGCTTCGTTGCCGTGTCCGACTCGGGTCCCGTTCCCTCCGCTCGTCTGATCCGTCTCTTCTGGGGTGTGGATGCGGTTATGAGGGGCAAGGGAGGAGGGAGATGACGAAGATGACGAAGCCGCGTGGGTGGACGCAGACGATTGGAGTACGGTCGTTGAGGAGCGGGAGGAGGGGGAGGGGAGACGTCACGCTCCTCGGTCTCGACGGCGACGCGTCGCCGACGCCCGTGCCGCACGCGCTGTGGGTTCGGGGCGAAGGCGAGGTTGGGCGAGAGCCGCTTGTGCCTCCTTTGCTCTGTGCCAGTTTCCCGCAGAGCGCGCGAGGGTGAAAAGCCGCAGACATCCGTGCCGGGACTGCGCGTACACGAGCGGGAGGGGACGCGCCCGAAGCACTCGCCGCGCGCGCCTCGCGTCCGTCGAGAAGGACGTCCCCTCTCGCGTTCGCCTGGACGAGACTGCTCTACACATACGCCATACACCTCGATCCTCTGATCGCCCGCGACCCGCGCCTACTTCCGCATCTACGCACCGCTCACTACCAACGACGCCCGCGCCGGAAAGGTCACCCAGGTCGCCGGGAGAGACGCTCGCGCGTGCAAGAGCTGTCCCCATTTCTTTGTCCTCATGCTCCCTCGCCGCATCCCCTGCCATCGTGGGCGCGGCGTTGTCGACGCTCTGTCGGACTCGGTCCCGCTCCCTCCACTCGTCTCCTATGTCTCTCACTGCAGGGGTGCGGATGGCGATAATGAAGATGATGAGGACGCGTAAGTGGACGAAGAAGATTGAGATACGGCTGTCGACGAGCGGGGCCAGTGCTGTGTAGTGGTTCGGGGCAAGGGCGAGGGTGGGCGAGGGCCGCTTGCGCCTCCTGCGCTCTTTGCCACTTCCCGCCCGTGTACTACGAGAGCGAGCAAGGGCGGAAGCCGCAGACGTCCGTGACGAGACAGCGCGCGCGCGCGAGCGGGAGGGGACACCGACTCCGAATTTGAGGAGGGAGGGGACAGGTGGGGGGGAAGCGGAAGTGGTGACCTCACTTGTAACCGCCTCTGCCTCGCCACTTGCTCGCCCTCATCTGTCTGTCGCATCGCGTGCACGCGGCGCGATACTGCATGTATCCTCGACGTCCTGACTCATCACGTCCCGGCACGATCCTCTTCTCCCCACCTTCCCACTACTTATACTTATTCCGCTTTGGCTCCTGAAAACTTTTCTCTTTTACCTACTTGTCGAGATACATAACACTCAGATAGGGAGTACCTCGATCCATTCCCTGTCCTCTGCCCCCATGTTGTCCGCCATTGGGGACATTGTTCGTGCGCGCGGCAGGGTGGTGGCAGATGTGTTGGGGTGGGTCGGGTATGGCGGCAAGGAGGGAAGATGGGATCGTAGCGCATTGGGATGGGATCGAGGGCGTAGTAGGCACTGGATGCAGAGGAGAACGCGAGCCTGTGAGTTACGCCCGTGTTGTCGAGTTTCGTCTGGGAGTCACGGAAGTCTATCTTTTGCCCCTTATATTATCTTTTTGCAAACCACTTTGTCGTCGTCGACTGCTCAAACCCCGAAATTTGTTGGGGTGAAGATTATAGTGTTCAGGTTTGTTCTTAACAAAGTAGGTACCTCCAAATTTCAACGGCACCACCGTTCGCTCGACAAGTCGGAAAGTGCATTCGTGGTAAGGTCGTGGACCGCAAATATTTGGGCTCCAGTTTAGCTGAGTACGTCTTTCAGGCGTCTTCTACTTTGGGATCAATACGTCCCCGAGATGCCCGAAGAGATGAGGATGGTTCAACAAACGTGCCTGCACTCGTGGCTATGCACTTTTGAATGGCTGGGTTGCCCTATTTTGTCACCCGTCGCGTGTCTTTGACACTTTGGGGTTCTCGCGGTTCGATACAATAGAAATTCATTCATATTTGCATCCCGTCCTATGTAACACGCCCATAATTTGTGATCCATGCTACAAACTACCGAGGTACGAGGTCAACCGTTTGTAGCGTCTGTCTACGAGAGACTAGATCCATGCTACTTCCGCCGAGATTCGAATTCATTGTCGTTGATTACCGCGGACCGGGTGCGGTGAGCCTAGGCCCTAGGATCTGTTGTGAGGGTTCTTCGAACGCGAACTCATTGGGAGTCGATACGAATGGTCTCTGACACCTCGGTGATTTCAAATTTGAGAAGAACAACACCACGAGTTAACCACGAACCCCGAACGGTTCAAATATTTCAACCTGTCACCTCCGCCGGGAAAAGCTCTCCTTCATTTCCGAGTTCTAGCTATCTCTAGCTGAACTAGCCTCAGCGTGCACTGACATATCAGCGCCGAAAATCCGATAGGTATCTCCGACTCACTTCGCTAGATATTTTCAGCTCTTGAAGAGCGCGTGCTCGCCGGACGTTGGCCGGACGTCTGGAGCAGCACCGACCATCACGGTAGTCATATCCGTCGCCAATAATGGCCTCTTGACCACTGGTAAATTCATCTCTTGGTGCGCAATACCCCGGTGGAATTGGTGCTGATCTTCTGTGCAATAGTGAAACATATATAGGCTTCCGATTCGAGTGTGAGATGCAACAAAGCGTGTGTGCGCCCTAATACCGAGCTCATAACCTGATTCTGCTGGAGCCTTCGAGTCTCGTGCCCAGAACCAGCCAGACCGTGAAGGATGTACGTTATTTGCTGAAATACCGCGCTGATTTGTCGGGAACGACCTTTCAGGGAAGGGGACAAGGGGGTGGAAAGTTAGAAGCGTAAACACCGTGCACTCTGTCCTTCTAAGAAAAGAAGTCACCATATGGCTGCCGTAGGAAGCGCGGTTGCTGCGGAGATGTGCTGAGCAATATCTACAAAAATAGCTTGGCAGGCAAAATAGAAGGACCGTGCCTTTATTACGCAGCCTCGAGGGGCCACATATAACATGGAGGCTTCGT
Organism: Mycena olivaceomarginata; assembly: GCA_029378375.1. Classification (NCBI taxonomy): domain Eukaryota; kingdom Fungi; phylum Basidiomycota; class Agaricomycetes; order Agaricales; family Mycenaceae; genus Mycena; species Mycena olivaceomarginata. The sequence continues at coordinate 110,387 of JARKIC010000697.1, read as the reverse complement.
GTTTGATCCCCATCTCAAAATGCCCCGCCAGCCCACCGCAACAGATATTCGCCTTGATAGTATTGCAGCCTGTCTGACACCTGCTCTAGCACTTCTCAAAGAGCTCAATGGTGCATTTGGGCCACCCTTTATCCAAACGATTGTGAACACGACTGAAACCTTGATCAATAGTATTCAGGTAATAAATTCTGAGCTTGGACAAAATCAAGGCACTTACAAGATGGTGTAGAATGTGAAACGGAACAAAGATGAATGTGCTCAGCTCATGGAGAAAATTCATCCAGTTCTGTATGCAATTATCAACTTCCATCTCAAGTCTGGAACGGTTGAGCCCCTGGCTCCCGCATTGCTGGATAGCATTGGGAAGCTTGTGCAGTGAGTTGAGTCCCTTTGAGAGGCATTGGTTAATTTACTTCCTTCTTCGCGAGGACTCTTCACAAGATATATACCTTCCTTGAGGCACAACAGGATGGAAACAAAATCAAGCAGCTGTTCCGTAATAATGAAGTGCAGAAACTACTCAAGGATTGCCATACAGGATTGGACCAAGCTGTCGAAGTCTTCAAGGTGTGCTCTATGTATACTTTGTTCTAGGAGATTGATTGACTGCTCTTAGATTACGACCGGGCCTGCGATTTTCAATGACATTGATGTAATGAAGAAAACAGCAATGCTCATGCATGAGGAATTGCTTGATCTGATCCAGACCCTGTCTGATGTCAGTACAAACTCAGACTGGTCATCAGTATGTACATGGTTCACAATACATGCATTGAACTCAGTGCGAGCCAGGTTTATCTGGGTGCAAATGATTCAAAAAACAGGTTTTGGCCCAATTTTACGGATGAATCCTTTCTCATACTTTCTTGAAAGCTCAACATCATTTTCAATGCTGCCTTCAAAACCCAAGATCCTCCATGGTCGTGAATCGGAGGTGGAGAACATCATGAAAATGCTCAGCCAGGCATCACCAAGAATAGCCATTCTCGGAGGTGGTGGAATGGGCAAGACAAGCCTTGCAAAAGCGGTCTTGCACCACACAGACACCTCTGACAAATTTCAATACATATTCTTTGTCAGTGCAGAATCTGCCACCACCAGCATTGAACTTGCACCTCTCATCGGACTACACGTTGGACTGAATCCAGGAAAAGATCTCACCAGACCAGTTGTACAGTACTTTTCTCAAAAGCCACCCTCACTCTTGATTTTGGATAATCTGGAGACAGTATGGGAACCGATCCAGTCCCGAGGCGGAATCGAAGAATTCCTTTCACTGCTCACAGAGGTGGAACATCTTGCACTCCTGGTGTGTCTAGCCTGGGTTTCATTTTTGTTACTAATTTTTACTAGATCACAATGCGTGGGGCCGAGAGGCCGGCCAAAGTGCACTGGACACATCCATTTCTACTGCCTCTGTCAGATGATGCTGCCCAACAGACCTTCATAGATATTACAGATGATGTCTATGCAAAAGAGGACATGAGCCAACTCCTCTGATTCACAGATAATATGCCCCTTGCGGTTGACCTCATTGCTCATTTATCTGACTATGAGGGTCTTCCAAATGTGTTGGCTAGATGGGAAACTGAAAAAACAGCTCTGCTGTCTGTGGGGTATGACCGAAAATCCAATTTGGATGTGTCTATCAGTCTCTCCCTCTCAAGTCCTCGGATCACATCTGAGAGCAAAGAATTATTGAGCCTCCTCTCAATCCTCCCTGATGGACTTTCTGATGCTGAACTGGTCCAAAGCAATCTTCCAATCATCAATATTCTCAGTTGCAAGACCGCATTACTGGCCACGTCACTAGCATACCAGGACAGTAACCGGCGACTCAGGTTACTGGTGCCTGTGCGAGATCATGTCCAGCAGTTCCTGCCTCCATCCTTGGCCCTTGTACAATGTCTTCGCCAACTGTTCTATGCACTTTTGGAGCTATATCAGAAGTATAACGGGGAACAGCTGGGACCTGTGGTCAATCAAATGATCCTGAATCTGGCAAATCTGCATGAAGTCTTGCAACAGGGGCTGTATGTTAGATGTCAAGGCCCGGGGATAGGCATTCCGGTGAAGTTCCGGGACTAGCGAAGGTCGGCTAAGGAGATCTGATGGGATTGTTCTTATTCCGAGCAGACGGAGTTGGGGAAATAAGAACCCTTTCTGGGACAAGTCTCACTAGGAGTGTCTACGAGGAGCTGGGGACCAGGGGAACATTACCCGATGGTCAGCGACGGCAGGGAAGGACCAGGGATAACGGGAAATAGGACGAACGACTTGGTATCAGTCAGCCAAGAGACTGAAAGTTTCAAACCCCTAGGCTGACCAACGCTGCTCGAACGGACATCACGATCATCCTGGGCACCAGCCAATGGCAATACGCTTGTGGGAGCCCTTCCGATGGATAAACGGCTGAGAAGGGGAACTTGGGCAATTTTACTAATTTCTATTTCGTTCTTGGACTTGCATATGATTTTGGGGTTTGTATAAGTAGTCAGGACATTATCTCGGGTAGGGTACAGAATCACCCATGTATTAGTAGGCTGAACACTTGTGATTGGGCTATTTCTGGGGTTGGCTCAGTGTGTATTGTCGTTGGACTTTAACATCGGGAAACCTTAAGTTGGAATAAGGAATAGGGTATCGGAAACATCTTGGACGTGATTGAGGCTATCTATCATCTGGGAATCGAATTGTGTTTTGGCATCAGCTACTGTCATCGTCATCAGCTATCATCATCAGCACTTGGGAAATAAGCTACGGGGTTTCTATTGTTTGGAGTTGTTATATCGTCGAGGTCTCCTGCACGTCGTTGGATGACACCACCACCACCACCACCACCACTCTCAACACTTGCTGTCTCATAAGCTGCGAAGCTTTTAAAACATCTTATTTCCACTGCTCGATTATCGCTCAGGTCAACTCCTGGTGATATCTTGTAGTGAAGGTTCATCTTCCTAAGGGAAACACATACCTTCCCTTCAACCTTGTTAGGACCTGTAAATGGACTACCACTCGTCTGAATCTTGACTCTTGCGTTCGCTGATCGGCCTATTTCCGATCCTTGTCTTATTTCCGTAGGCTTCACCACTTATTCCGGAAGGACTTGGGTTGTATTTGGGTGACGAATTTTGTGCAACTTTAAGGATTACAGCAAGAGTTTGTAGGCAAGTGACCTCCCCCGGCATCTGGGATGCCCGTTGTATGAATAGTCAAATGATATTATTATTGATGCTAAATCAACCAGATATCAAAGCACAGCAGTCCGTGTGAAGAAGATATCTAGATATCGGAAACAGTGGTGTGAGTATCATTGATCAAGGACAGGTATACTTGGACAGACCCGTGGAGGAGTGCGGGAGTGGTGACCTGCCTCTTGATTGAAAAGAAGTACTCTTCATATATCGAAGAACAAGATCAGGATCCAAGATTCAGGTCCTGGGGGATTTTGGTGAGTTACAGAGTGGGGTGGAGCAACGGCCGAATCAGTTGAGGAAGATCTTATTATATTCCAGCCCCACGGCAATAACAGAATCTGATACAGAACCCTGATGTGTGATAAAGACAGTGGATTCAGTGCAAAGTGACCCTGGCGGATCTTGCCTCCAAATAACCAAGACAGATACTCCTGAATTTCAGTAGACCCAAAAATTGAAAATTACACATTTAGCTTGATCATATGTTGGCATGAGGACCTCCATGTGGGGGGTGGTAAGATATCATGTTGGGTTGTATTCCTGGCAGATTGATGACGGAATAGAAGACCCGGTGAAACTGGCATCTCCTGGGCAAGTGACCTCCCCCGGCATCTGAGATGCCCCTTGTATCAATGGTCAAATGATATGATTATCGACGCTAAATCACACAGATATCAAAGCACAGTAGTCTGCACGAAGAAGATATCTAAATATCGGAAACAGTGGTGTGAGTATCATTGATCAAGGACGGGCATACTTGGATGGACCTGCGGGAGTGGTTACCTGCCCCTTGATTCAAAAGAAGTACTCTTCATATATCGAAGAACAATATCAGGATCCAAGATGGGGATTTTGGTCACATTACAAAGTGTGGGGTGGAGCAACAGCCGAGGCAGTTGCGGAAGATCTCATTCTATTCTCTCCCCATGGTGTTCACAGAACCTGATATAGAACCCTGATGTGTGTTAAAGACAGTGGATTCAGTGCAAAGCAAACCTGGTGGAGCTGCCTCCAAATAACCAAGATAGATGCTCTCGAATTTCAGTAGCCCCCCAAAATAGAAAATCACACATTTAGCATGAGGACCTCCATCTTAGGGTGGTAAGATATTATGGTGGTGTTGTATTCCTGGCAGATTGATGATGGAATGGAGGACCGGGTGACATTGGTATCCCACGGATTGGAGTATAAAGACCATGACCTCACACAATCACTGCACGACCAACATGCCCCCACCCACCATTACTCAGACCCAACTGGAAAACGTGGCAATGTGCTTGACTATGACCACAAATACCTTGCAAATCATTGCAGATAGCATGAAGACTCCCTTCTTAGGCGCTATAATTAACACAACTAATGCTGTCTTGCAAAATATGCAGGTTAGCTACTGAATATGATCTGAGTAAATATGAAGCTTAAAAACCCTCTAGACTGTCAACAAACACAAAGAAGACTGCGTTCAGCTTCCGGAGCAAATCCACAAATTACTGGGTGCAATTATAACTCTTCATATCAAGGCAGATGCAGAATTGCCTATAGAAGTGCTGGATCATGTCGGGAAATTCACCGAGTACTTTTCTGATTCGTAACCTACCATACGCTGACAAAGGGTATCAGGATCCTTCACAAAATCTACACATTTGTGGAGGCCCAACAAAAGGGCAACAGAGTGAAAAGCTTCTTTTGCCAGGGTGAACTTGGCACACTACTCAAAGACTGTCAAGCTGGATTACAACAAAGCTTTGACTTCTTTCACTTTCGGGTCTGTTGGCATTTCCGTGTAACAACGATTCATAGATACATAGTTTTATAGATTGAAGGACCCAGGGCTCTATCAGGTATCACAGAGATGCAGAAGGATGCCCAAAAGAAACATCAAGAAGTGCTTGAGATGATTGAAAAGCTCTCTGATGCAACTGCTTCAGAACGGGCATCCACAGTACATAATTTGAATGTGTTTCACATGATTTACACTTACTGTTTCACAGATCAACAGACATTATTCTGGTTTTTCCAATAGGTACAGTATCCACTTTCACTGGAATGTCTTCGGATTATATTGACTGGATGCCTTGATTTTAAAGCTCCACCTCAATCTCAATGCTGCCACCAGAGCCCAAGATTTTCCATGGCCGAGAGTCAGAGCTCTCAGACATTCTTCACCTTTTCAAGAATGGAATTCCAAGAATAGCAATTTTGGGTGCAGGTGGTATGGGAAAAACCTCCCTTGCACAAACGGTCTTGCACCAACCAGAGATTATGGCCAGATATGCACAGAATAGGTTCTTTGTTGGTTAATCTTGAACTGGTAAACCTGGTCGGAGCCCATCTGGGACTAAAGCCCAGCAAAGATCTCACCCAAGCTGTGCTGCAGCATTTCTCAAACAATCCACCGAGTCTCTTGATTCTGGATGAACTTGAGACATTGTGGGAGCCAGCGAGTTCTCGTGGTGACATTGAAGAATTACTCTCACTGCTCACAGGAGTTGAGCATCTTGCATTGATGGCAAGTAAATGACTTTTGAATCATACTCCTAACTCACACATTCTCAGATTACCATGCGAGGAGCAGAATGACCGGCTAAGGTCCTATGGACTAGACCTTCTTTGAGAACCTTGCAACCATTGGATCAACAGGCAGCTCATCTCACATTTTTTGATATTGCAGATAGTGGACACAGTCAGGAGGAGGTTGACCAAATCCTCTCCCTGACAGCCAATATGCCACTTGCAATCAGTCTTCTTGCCCATTTGGCCGACACTGAAGGCTGCTCCAATGTATTATCCCGCTGGGAAACCGAAAAAACCTCTCTAATCTCCCAAGGCTTTGACAAAAGATCCAATCTGGACCTGTCCATTTCACTGTCATTGTCAAGTCCTCGGATTCAATTGCTTCCCTATTCACAGGAGCTCTTGAGCCTCTTGTCGATGCTCCCGGATGGCCTGGCAGATTCAGATCTCATTCAAAGCAAACTACCCATTGACAATATTCTCAAATGCAAAGCAGCACTGAAGTCCACTTCTCTGGCTTACAGTGATGAGCATAAAAGATTAAAGGTACTGATGCCTATCCGAGAATATCTGCAACAGCACCATCCTCCTGGAGATCATCTGGTTCAGAAGGTCTTTGAATACTTTGAGGAGATTCTCAAATTTTATAGGGAGTATAGCGGAACCCAGTCAAATTCCAAAACAGTTGTCCAAATAAAGTCATATTTCACCAACATCCAGAATGTGCTTCAATGGGGCCTAAAACAGAAACAACTATTCCTATCGAAAAGGATTTACTGTATATGTCATTTGAACCAATTCAGCCTGATCAGCATGCACACACTGACTCTGTTGATTGGCCAAGTACAAGATATCCTTCCCCAGCTCCATGATCATCGCCTCAAAGCTTACTTTATAATGGAGCTGTTGAACCGATATATGCATATGAAGCCCGAAAGCTGGCAAGAGTTTCCGGGGATTTATACACAGAAGCACAGATTGTCCATACACAAGCTATATGCTGGAATGAGCTTGGTCACTACAAACAAAGTCTGGCTTTGGCCATCATGGCACAAAGTCTCCTTGCTCTTTGTGGTATGTCTGATAGCGGAGCCAATGGTGACCTCATGAGCATTCAAGCTGAGGTCCACAAGTGTAAATCAAAATATAGTGAGGCCTGGAAAATTCATACCAAGCTAGTTCAGATCTCTGCAGACCAAAATTCTTATTTCCATGCTATTGCTTTACTGAATCTTGCTGAAGTTGGGGTGTTAATGGGTGTTCCACAACATGATGTGAGATGGAATATTGATCATGCTAGGAAAATGTTTACCTCTCAGGGCCGCAAGTCAATGATAGTCTCCTGTGACTCTACGCTTGCAGATCTGTATCTGAGGGAACAAGATCTACTGAGGGCAAAGAGACTTTTTGAAAAGTCATTGAAACTGGCTTCAGAAGACAGTCAAATCCAGTCATTGGGTCTTGAAAGGTTAGGCAATGCCAGCCAGTGGGGTGCTGATTATTCAATGTTCCGATGGACAATTATATTCCTGGTATATTCTGTCAAGTGTAAACAGCCCCTTCAGGTCCATAAAGCTCTACAATTCCTTGGTGATGCAGTCCTTCAGAAGGATGAGGACAGTGCCATTACCCTACTCACTGTTGCCCTTGAGGGGTTCACCCATATGGATGTCCATCGCAGCAGAGCAGAATGTATGCTCAAACTTGGTGACATTTCGAAAAGTCACGGTGACATGTTGAAAGCAGTTGAGCTTTGAACCGCAGCACGACCACTCTTTGAAAGGTCATCTCAAGCGAAGCAGGTTCAATGTGTTGATGAAAGGCTTGCTTGTATTGGCAGTGATGTTCTGGGGCAACACAAAGAGAACATTGCTCACCTGATAGAGCTCAATGTCCCCTCTGGCAATCCATGTGATATTCAAGATGAGGAGCAGGTAGAATTAGCTGACAAACCTCATAAGCCAGTTGTAGTGTAAGTGTTTGTAGCTTGTGTCTGTGTCCAAATTTGGGGCTGCAAAGACAGTCTGGATAGCTACAATTTTGTTTTACTTTGTCTGTATTCTGTGAATCTGATTCAAAAGGAAAATACTATTTATTTATTTAAATTCAGCTGGTCTCGGCAATCCAGTGAGTATGATTCCCAGTTAAATCCATACTGAGAAGGAAGAGAAGTTAAGTGCCTGCATGATCATTTTCGTTCATTTTCAGAAAACACCCAGAAACTGAAGCATCACAGTCTGTTTGGCAAACTCTAGATATTATTCCAGGCCCAGTCTGTTTATCTTTGTGGTTGTCTATATATTTGATGCATCAAATCTAGTTGCTGGGACTTATGTGATATTCTGGTAGTAGTACAGCACTGCAGGATGTGGTACACTGAGGAAGAACGGAGTTCTGTGCTGGTAGACAGCAAGTATGGGTCGGTCGTCCGGATATGGGGTGTACGGATGAAGCAGAAAATAGGCGAACGGTCCCAGGAATGTCGTATACGTGTGGAATAAAAATCAGGTGCCGAATCGGGAATATGCCGTGTGGGCGTGGGCTAAGGCTCGGGCTCGGAAGGGCTTGGTGAGGTGAGGAATCTGGGGCTCGGTTGGAATGTGTTCACTGGCGACGCACCCACGTTGGGGTACTCTGGTCACTGGTCGCGGCGTAGGTGGTGGTTCTTGGGTAAGAAGGTGATATTTGGTCATATGTACGTACAAAACAAATACACGGTCCGAAGACCGGTGTACCGTAAGGTAAGTACAGGATACAATGTAGAAGGGAAGCGACCTGCAGTCCATCCTACCCTTCCACAACACTTACACCCTTATCTGGCCAGGCCGACTGAGAGCCAAGCCGCTTCCAGTTTTACTGTACCCTAAATCCCAGACCTGGACATCTTTAATAATAACACAAAACCACCTAACCATACTGATACAAGCACCATCGGTGGAGTGTTATGTCACTCTGGTTCCTCTACAGCATCCCAATGCCTGAAACGGATGCCCTAGAATCTAGTCCTGTCCTTTGTCATGGGTGTGATGTCTGCATCTGCGCCTCACAATACAACTTGTTACAGCAAAGGTGATTTCTAAATCACATTCTACAGAACCTGAGGGGAAAAGTTGGCATATACAAGCTTGATGATTCAGGAAAATGGCACCGGCATGTCATTAATGTAGTATTTAGCGGATCGTTTCTTGCTTGCTGGAGGTATGTGGTTGCTCTGTGGATCCATCCAGAGTGAAACACCCACTGTGGTGTTCCGCCCAGTACAGTAAGCTTGTTGATAGGGCATGTACAAAACCACGTATGAAAACAGCTGTTTTTACTTCATTTTGAACCTATTAGTGGGTAGAAGTGAGGCATTCAATCATGAGTGTACACCTTCCCTGGGGTGGTAGGCTACACTATTGATGACCAAAGTCAGTGTAACAAACCAACTAAGAAGCATTGATTAGACTTGACAAGGCAGCCCAAAGAGCTGTTACGGCCTGACTATGATATTCAACACTGAACTATAGACAGTGGTGGTAAACCATTGTCTTATGTGCTGGAGGTAAATCATCAGGGAACTACTCAAAATTATTGACTTGTCGCTTCAACGGCCTCTAAATAGTCTGACGACTATTGAAGAAGGGTATATGAAGGCAGAGTTGGTACAACTACTTTAGGACTGGCTCTATGAGGCTACTTGACATAGAATTGTCAAGTATGATATCGCGCTGTCGGATACCAGTTAGGATATCACTGACAGACCTGGTACTGGGGCACCCGAGCATTTATTCAAAATCATTCAAATTGCAACGTTCTATAATGTACTACACTACATTACCATGTCATCTCACAAGGGCTAATGCTGGCCTGGGCTAATGTTGCTGCGACTCAAAAGTCTGAGTCACGACTCAGCGAGTTGACTTCAAACACCACTTGACTCAACTCAACTCGACTTCGACCCAGCTGAGTCACTCGAAATCGACTCAAGTCGACTCAAGTTGTTGAAGTCGGGAGTTTTTGGACATTTATTCGGGCCAATGGTAGAGGAGTGAGTGCATAGGTAGATAGCTGACCACTGTACAAATACATTTTACATCAAGAATTTGAGCTACGCATTCATGTCCTCTGGCATGTAGATCAACGTATCCCCCATTTCAAAGCTCCATCGCCTCCACTTGTTCAGCTTCATCGGTTGCGGTAGCCAGCAGGCGAAGCCAATCTTCTTCGTCATCGGGGACCGGCGCAGACTGCCAGTCAGACATAAAGTTCAAGTGGGATTTCTTAAAATTGAACTTGAGCACCTGCAGTGCCTCCATTAAATGCGGACTGAGTCGGTTGCCACGCCTCGTATCGGTTTCTGCTAATGATGAGAACACTCGCTCCGAGGGCACAGATGTTGCTGGAATTGGTGCGTAGTCAGTGACACTGGGGGCAAGAACCGAGGCATGCGACAGCCACATGTGTTACATGCATGTGCATTACAGTTCACAATCTACTAAACAAAAGAGGTGTGACAATTGGACAATCATCCTTTACTAGACAAAGGAGGGAAAAAGGGCGGACAAAGGGCAGGAGAGGTTTCCCAGGTGCAGGGAATCCTATGCTGCCCTTTATCTATTCTTTGTCCCTCCTTTGTCTAGTAAAGGATGATTGTAGAACTGTGACACAGGCTTTGTTTGGCCTGTCACTAGTTGCAGAGCACATGCGTGTAATGCACTCGTGCTCCACATGCGTCAGTCTTTGCCCCCAGTGTGAACAGACAATAAATTGCCGGCCAGGTTCCAATTCCATGATTCTATGCGCGTACACGTAATCAGTGACTGAAACCAACCAATAGAACTTGAATTGTACTGTCCAGTATCCAATCATATTCGTTGTTTACAGTGGAGGAATTAGACTCTGAATGTAACTGTTCATCTTGTCTTCCACCGACCAAAAATTACCCGGCTTTGTCGATGTTCCTGCAGAAAAGTCCAGTGCTTGTCTGACATTGTGGTATTTGTGCACCACCTGCAGGATCCTTGTGCTTTCACTCCTTATACCAGCATCTTCACCGACTATCCTCATCTATTAAACATGGTTTCCACTCCTGTTCTAATATTGCCGCGACTTCTGCCTTGAGCCAACGAAGTCGACTTGGAGTCGGCGACTTGAGCCGAGTTGAGTTGAGTGACTTGACTTGACTTGAAGCCACTCAAGTCGACTTCAAGTTGATTCTCAGGTAGGTTGCGTAGTTCGGCCTGAAAACGCGATTGGGAGCATGATTAAAATTTGTGACATGGGTGTTACCATCACATGTGCGTGATATCTTGTGACATTGCTGTGATGGCCAAAAAATATTTTTGCCTTTCGTGTTTTTATAACCTCTGGATGCCCTAGGATCAGGTCCAAAAATTCACCGACTTGGCGACTCAAGTTGACTTTGGCTGAGTCGACTTCCAAAGCAAGTCAACTTAACAAGTCGCAACTCGACTTGCCGAGTCGCGGCAACACTATCCTATTCCTTCTATGCCTAAGGCTATTGTCGACAGCCTCCTCACTACCAATGATTCTGTTGCCGCCACTCGGTATCCCGACCGTGTTGAACAATGCACTTTTCTTGATGAAAAGACTGTTGCACTGGTATTATGACATTTTTCAAGTTCTAATAACCAGACTGAGACTGTCTTCTAGGAGGGCTTAGTACCATGATCGGTGCTATTGCTTGTGACAAGTCCCTTTACAACATATTTTTCAACATGAAGAACTCATATCACCGGACAGCTATGGGTTCTGGTAGAGTTATCAGTGGTCGTTACCCCATAATCCTCGGCCTTTGTTCCTGTATAAAGACTGAACATGAGTTGAATTGTGTCGGTCTGTCTACCGCAGCTGTTGCTGCTCAACAGGCTCATTGTACCGAGCTTGAGGATGCACGTGTCGCTGCTGAGCAAGCGGCCACTGAGCTTCAAGCTGCCGCGAAGCCTAAGAAGTCCAAGGGGAAGGTAAGTTGAAATTTTTAGCAACTGTGATTGCTCAAAATCTAACTTATTTCGCCCTTTTTCTCTAGAAGGCCAAGAAGTCCGAGGCCATCGTTGAAGACATTGACAACAAAGTCTCTGTATTCGACAATTCCGAGTTTCCCACGACTGGTTCTGGTGCGGTCAACGACCCTATGCAAATCGATGCTGAACGGGTATGTCTCTTATTTTAGAGGCCCTTGCCCAGTGTATCCTCACAATTGATGAACTCTGCACTTCCTTTTCTAATATGCAGGTCAAGGCACTCCCTCGACTAGCCATTGTACTACCCAGTTGCTCATTGCTCACACTTCCGTAAGCCCACCCGACTATGAAGTGTGATCACAACCCATCTGGCTAAACCGAGACCGTATACCAGTCCTTAGAAATAAGCCTATACTGTAATTGGACTATTCCTGAAACACGCAGAGTGTGCGGTGTTTAGGTATAGTCGGATTCCAGACAGTTCACCGAGACACATTGTATCTCTCTTAGCTAACTGCCCAGGCCAGCATTAACCCTTGTGAGATGATGTTGTAATGTAGTGTATCACATTATAGTATGTTGCAACTTGAGCAAATTTGAATCAATGCTTCGCATACAACACGCAAGGCTCGAGTCGACCTCAGTATTCAAGACCGAGAGCCTACCAAGCATCATGATTGCTATTATTATGAAGAATCGGAGCACTTCTCAAGAGAATGTCCTCACAAAATAGAACACATCAACAAGGGTTGGTTAGCATTCATGGATGGTAAACACAAATTGGGTGATGGCAATTACATTCCAGCAGGCAATGGGACTCAGAAACAGTGGGTTGACGCATATTGGAAGAACAAGGCAATCAGCCAGAATTGGGTTGGTGCCCCGTATGACTTCGAAGTGTACGATGAAGCAGGAAGGCCAATGGACTTCCATGAGATGGCAATGGACAAAATTAGAACCCTGAAAGTACAGCTTGCAAAGGCTAGGCAAGTAAATATTCAAACTTCCATCCCACAGGTGGTTCAACCCACCTATATGGCGCAAACTTAACCAACCGCAGTTCTACCGTCAAACTTTGACTTTGGTCAAGCCTTTCAGTCTTGGATGATGAAAAGCATGAGTTCAGGAGAGCTACCTGTTACTGAGGATCAGTTTGCAACGACCAGAACTGGGTTAATGACCGGGGCTTCATCCAATCCAAATTTCTGAATGGTCCTAGGATAGAGGCAAAGGCTCGATTTACGAGACCAGCTAAGCCTCCTGAGGACCGTAATGAAGCTAATTTAGCAAACACTGAAAGGTATTGGAGAGCTAGAACAGCTGAGATCACAGAAAAGGAGCGGGATTTGGAGAGAACGGCTGGATTAAACTGAGGTGGAGCAATCACGGATACTGTAGAATTACTGCATCGGAATGTTCCTCCAGTCCAGTCGACCTCAGAAGAGCCAGCACCTATTCAGGGTGAGGAAGAGGTTGAAATGGAGGAACAAGCCTACCAGGTGCGAGCTCCAGTACAACAGGATGGGGTAGGGAGAAGGTTGACCAATCAGATTTCGAGTTCTGAAGTAACTTTGGAACTCAGAGATTTGGCGAGTGTTTCTCCTGAGGTTACAGGTTCGCCACGGTCGCCTTTGTTTCAATGCGGTGGGAGCCATCTTTCAATGTTAGTGCCAGGGCAGTGTCTGTCAAAGTTTGTTAGAAGGGTGATGATGTCAAGTGCCGAGAATGCCGGATGATGATTGCCAGTGGGCCGGTGAGAAAGATAGCTCGGAAGCCTGACGATCAATGGCAGAGAGCTACTGCAGTGTACAGCATCAGCGGAGATTTGGCGGAGTTTAAAAAGCTTCAGACGGACAGACAGGCCTAATTTTATAAAGAAGGAGATGGATTCAAGATCTCAAATAGTCTCGATTTCACTGGATCAAGTAGCAGAATCAAGATTAACTTGGGATCCTGATATTCAGATTTACATGCAGAGCGCAAATAGATCATTGGAATGATCAGTGGGTCTGGCAAAGAACATTCCGTTCAAATGTGGGGACATAATTGTCTACCTGCAACCCCATGCAATAAGGGGCCCAGCGTATAAGGTTTTATTGGGGAGACCCTTTGAAGTCCTAACCAAATGTCAGATAAATAATAGTTGCGATGAAATTACCTTAAAGGATCCTCACACGGGCAAGTGCTGCACTATGATCACTTCCCTAGAGGAAAGGAATCAGAAGGCAAGTCTAAAGCCACTGTTAAAGAAGAAGAGGAACACTTAGGGCCAACTGCTGACCCAGAGACGATAAGTCAGGGTTTTCGCCAAGCTTCGATGAATTAGTGCAATTGGAAGAACGAGGAGAGATGGCATTGAAACTCGGTTTTAATGAGAAGCAGGAGATGGAAATCCTAGGATATTAGCGACCTAAAGGAAGGACATTCTCTGAAAACGAGGTTCAGGAAGCCTATCTTAGCGAGTCGAAAAGTTCAAAGGATCTAAAGAATGATAGAAGTGCTGCGAAATTGTTTAGGGAGTTTCGAGAGCGTTGATCGATGTGCTCTGAACCTATCAAGAAAACACCAACCAAAACCAAACCTACACACAAAAGTGCGTCGGAACGGAATGGGAGTGCTCGAGACGTGCACAGACGAGTATCAGACCCTGGTACAGGGCCTTATAAAAGGTTGCAGGGAATGGTATAGACCTCGGAAACGAGGAGAGAGTGTTGGGTTGTTTATAGAAGTCCTCGGTACAGAGTCCAAGTACTTGAGCCTTGTTCTGAGTGAACCGGAATGGAACTGGAACAGACAGGAAAGCTAGTGGAACGCAACAAGAACGTTGATGTGTATGGAACCCTTGCTGTGCAAGTGTTCTGGCTAGATCTGATTGAACGAGGGTAGACCCGAACAAACAGGAAGCACAGTAGCGCGGTGATGTAAAGCTTCGCAGCTATGAGGAACAAACGAGGACAAGTTGCTGGGGTTCTCCAAAGCGAGGTGGATGCCGATTCCAAGCGTAAACAGTAACAGACAGTAGTGGGTTCCGATCCCAAGCGCTCCAGACAGTAGTGAGTTCCGATCCCAAGCTCTTTAACAGTAGTGGGTTCCGATCCCAAGCTCTTTACAACACAACCCAAATAACCAAGTGCGTACTCATCACAATCCCAACAGTTCCAGTCACTTTCAGACTATTCCAGACGAACGGCAAAGCCGGATCCCAAGGATACCGATCACAAAAGAAAAGATTCCAAGCCAAGATGAATTCCAAGAGACACCTTGTTCAAAATCCCCGGTATCTGCCCAATTCGCAAGTGTTTCCGCCTACTAGCCGTGGGGTGATTCCGTGAAGTCGCCCAAGATGCGCCTGCTACTAAATACAAAGCCTTGAAACACATGGAAATGTCCGAGAATAAGTAAGTATGAGTAAAATAGTCTGTTTATCCGTCCGACTTCCGTGTATCCGTCATAGGAATGGGTATCTGTGTCTGTCCATTGGCTGCCCATGTTGGGCATGTGATCCTGGTGCGATCCTGTGTACATGTACAATCGGTCAGACTGTGCCGGAGCCATCACAACCGATCCCCTATGTCGATCCTGGCCATATATGCTGTTCCTCCTAATGCCCGTGCCATCCCGTCTACTGGAACGTCGGGAACAGAAGCTCCCACTCTGTAGCTCTTCAGGGATACCGCATTCGAAGTACTTCCCAGTATGGGTACTTGTTCCAAGAGCCGACGAGTGTAGGTCCAAGTGATCGGACCCTCGCTTAGTGACCATCCCTTATCCGGAATGCCAGGGATGGCGTGGAACCATCAACATGTGATGTTCCCAGCCCCTTCCAGTGGTCATCTGATCAGAACACGATACACGTCCAACGTCCAACACACCACAACAGGATTCCAGTCCATCCTCGTCTAGTTCCGTGAACGGGAATAGAGTAGACTTCGCATTCCACTTGATCGTTGGGCTACACATCTCCTACAGGTTTCAGAGTGAGCACATGCCAATGGTTCCAGAGTATTCCTCCCCGTTCCCATCTGTTACTCAGTGGTTCCTGCCCAGCCAGCTACCTGGGAACCTCAGTACTGACACTTCTGGAGCATAGCCTGGCACATGTCTTGTCATGAAAACGCGAAGATTCCATGGGTGGAAAAATCCCGTGCTTATCAGCGTCCCAAGGACAAGAAGGATGGAAAACCTCAGAGATGTGATACCTTTACGTGGAGTCAATCGGAAAGACCTACAAGTCAAACTGATGATTGTCCGTGGAAAGCCAGCGCAGATATGGGGGTCCACAAGTCCTGTAGGAAGAGAAGCTCGGATACTGTGCATGATTTCACACAAGGGGAACCCTGTAGTTGCCAGGAGAAAATTGGATTCATCAATGGTGAACCAATTCAGCGAAAAGCCGCGG
Source organism: Mycena olivaceomarginata (assembly GCA_029378375.1). Taxonomy (NCBI): domain Eukaryota; kingdom Fungi; phylum Basidiomycota; class Agaricomycetes; order Agaricales; family Mycenaceae; genus Mycena; species Mycena olivaceomarginata. The sequence goes on along the minus strand of JARKIC010000697.1, from coordinate 94,311 downwards.
TACGAGCATCTGCGGATGCTCCTTTCTCGGTGTTCGCTGGGAAGAAATATAAGCCAGTTGGGCTTAAAGTTTGTCTGGAGTATACAGAGCTACCTGAGCAGTACAGGATTAAAAGAAAGATCACTGGAGACCCATTAGCGGACTTACCAACACTTAATCCGAATCCAGGGGATTTCGTCCCTACTGGGTGTTACACGGCAGAACAGAAAGAGATAATTGATGCACTACACGAGGGCGAATTCTTATGGCCAGAGGAACAAAAACTCATGCATGAGTTAATGATGGTTCATGAAAAAGGATTTGCCTGGAATGATGAAGAGCAAGGGAGCTTTAGACATGATTTCTTCCCACTGGTTGAGTTTCCTTTAGTGGAACACAAGACCTGAGTAGAAAGAAGTATACCTATTCCTCAAGGGCAGTTGGAAGAAATCTGCAAGATCATAAAGAAGATTGATGCTGGTGTATACAAACCTTCCAACACCTCGTATAGGAGTTCTCCGGTGTAGTAACGAAGGATGGCAAAAGCATTTGTTTGGTACATGTGTTGGAACCCTTGAATGTGGTGACTATCGCCCATTCTGGAGTACCACCAGCTATGGACGAACTGGAAAATTACTTTGTGGGACATGCCTGTGGTGGGAGCCTCAATTTATACTCTGGGTATGATCATCGAGATATCACAGAAGGTTCCAGGGATTTTGCTACATTTCAAACACCTTTCGGGGTGTTGAGATTAGTAAAATTCCCTCAGGGATGGACAAATTCAGTCCCTATCTTTCACAACAATGTAACATATATTCTGGAGGACGAGATTCCGCATATAACAATTCCTTACATCAACGATGTACCTATACGGGGGCCTAGTTTGAGATATCAGGATAAAGATGGGACATTTGAAACCATCCCTGAGAACAAGGGTATTCGAGACTTTGTCTGGGCGCACTTCCAAAATGTGAACAGAGTGGTTCAGCGTTTAAAGTATTGTGGTGGAACGTTTTCAGGCGCAAAGTCTATCATATGTTGGGATAGCTTCCCAGTTGGGTGGCATATCTGTTCATGTGAAGGAAGACGGCCTAGTGTTGATAGAATTGCAGTAATCCGCTGGGGCCCATTAAAAGATGTCTCGGGAGCTAGACAATTCTTGGGTACGGTTGGGGTACTCTGTATGTTTATAAAGGACTACGGGAAGATCTCTCAGCCTATAGCGAAGCTAGTTCGAGTTGATCAAGAGTTTGTGTGGGATACAGAGCAAGAGGATGCAATGAAAAGGCTTAATCAAGCAATCAGGGAAAGTCCTGCACTGTGTCCCCTCAACTACGACATCTATACGGACATAGTCCTAGCTGTAGACACTTCATGGATGGCCGTGGGGCTTCGAATTTATCAGATGGACCTGATAGATAAGTTCAAAAGACACTACACAAAGTTCGCTTCAATAACTCTGAACCGAAGGGAATCGAGAGTTTCTCAACCTAAACAGGAGTTATACGGACTAAAGAGAGCATTAGAGGTAATGCAATACTGGCTGTCAGGGTGCAGGAGACTCATAGTAGAGACAGACGTGCTCTACATCAAGGGCATGTTAAATAATCCAGGCATGGGCCCGAATGCTACAATAAATCGCTGGATTGAAGAAATCTTGATGTTCCACTTCAACTTGAAGCATGTTAAAGGAGCTACCTTTCCACCAGACGGTTTATCCAGGAGAGAGCCTCAACCAGGCGATGAAGTCTGGGAGAATAATGAAGATGGGTTAGATGAGAACCTGTCTCCAGAGAATCACGAAGAATGGGACTATGATGGTCAGCAACCATATGAATTTGATGAATTCAAGGATGATATTGACGAGAGAGGTGGGTACCTACAAGAAATGATAGGCTCTGCCGTCTCACTCGACAATTTCGACGAGGATTTAGCAACTGTGATTGCTGAGGAACAAGAAATTCAGTCCAAAATACACCATGCCTACGAAGCTGAAGGGCTAGTGGTGCCTCAGTATCTAGTGTCTACACTTCTGGGTGGAGAATTACTGCTACCAAGGCCTGAGTTTAAGAATGATCCTGCAAAACGGGAGTTGTATCTAGAAAAACACAGGTCCGGTGAGGAAGAACGGAGTTCTTTGCTGATAGACAGCAAGATGGGTCGGTTGTCGGGGATTTTGGGTGCACAGGTGAAGTAGAATGTTGGCAAATAGGTCCCAAAGTGTTGTGTATGCGTGGAATAGAAACGTGGGTAAAAATAGGGAATGCGTCATGTGAGTGTGAAGTATGGGTGCAACTCAAAAAGGCTTGATGGAGGAGGCAATGTGGGCTAGAGGTGGATGGTGTTTACTGGTGGCGTGCCCTCGTTGGAGCGCTCTGTTCACTGGCCACGTCGGAGATGGTGGTTCGGGTGTAAGGAGGTGATATTTGGCCACATGTACGTACAAGACAAATACACGGTCCCAGGACCGGTGTACCGTAAAGTAAGTACAGAAATATAATGTAGAAGGGAGGCGACCTGCAGTCCATCCTACCCTTCCACACCAGTGCGGGAATTGCTCAGGTTGAAAGATTAAAGCAAGTGTGAGCTTGGCTCACAAATCCCTTGGAAAGACCCACTGGGATGGGTGATAAAGAGTTCAAACGGTTTATGAGATACTGCAGGTACTTCTTCCTGAGCGAAGATGGAAGGTTGTACCGGAAAGGAGAAGGGTCAACACATAAACTTGTGGTTGAAAAGGACCACAGAATGTACATGTTACGTGCTTCTCATAATTCCTTGGGACATCGCAGAATATATGCGACCAAATCTCTAATAGTTCTGGTGGCTGGAGATGGAACGAGACATCAATTGGTTTGTTAACACTTGCCATACTTGTCAATTAAGACAAAAGACTCTTGTAAAAATTCCTCCTGTGCCAACTTTGACACCTAGCTTGTTCTAAAAGATTCATACGGATGTAATGATCGTGGGCAAGGTCTCAAATGGCCACCGGTACACCGTCGCTGGTTGGGATTCATTATTGCGGTATGTAGAGGGAAGACCTCTACAAGATGAGAGATGAGAATGCCGAGGTGATAGGAAAGTTCCTTCTAGAAGATATAATCTGTAGATAGGGCTGTCCTAAATGGATTGTAATGGACAACACGCCGCAATTTATAGCAGCATTGAAATGGCTGAATGAGAAATATGGCATCCACGGAATCCAAGTCTCACCTTATAATTCACAAGCAAACAGACCAGTTGAAAGAGGGCATTGGGATATGCGAAAAACTATATGGAAGGCTATGGGAGGAGACGTTTCCGAATGGTATTGGTTCTTCCCTCAGATATTGTGGGAAGATCAAATTACTATAAGACGTGGGTTAGGATCCGAATATATTTGTTACTGCCTTCCCGCTGTGCGATTATGATTTAAGACAGCAAGTACTGGGGCGCAAGCTGATTGTGGTGAGTGGCTCAGATTGTGTGGCCAGAAAGTCTTTGTGGCGTGCTGGCACCATTAAAAAAATTGTGTCACAGCACAGGTCATTATGTCGCCAGACTACTTTCTGGAGATATGGTCAGTCTGGTTGGCATGGCGCCATACCGACCCGACGGCCGCCAGACCGAAAACATTTTGCTGATGTAATGTCCCCACACTTCTGGCTCCATTCCATGTGCCTCAATTGATTCAGGGTCCAGATTCCCTCGGCCAACAGAATGAAAATTTGGCGCGACTTACCTCTGCACTCCCAAGCTGTGGTGAGTTTCATGTTCGACAGCAAATGTATGTGGTTCCATTTTGTTACACATAGCCAAAACGATTCAGAGAGGCCGCGATGCTAGCGAGAAGTAATGTCATTATATGTCTCTGTCAAAAAGAGGCGCACTGCATCGCATCGCCCAGTACGTCGGAGGAGTTTGAAAGGCTCTGGTTATAAAGGCTGTGGAGATTTGGCGCCAATTCAGTGTTTTTCCACTCCACCGTCTGAAGCGCTTGATCTCCCGTGATGTGAGGGCGTTCCCTGCTAGGCCGGTATCAGTAGATATTGTACCTGAACATTCTATCAATCTTTGAAGACATGGGAAGTTTGACCGTCACTGGTCGCAAAGGTGCTCGCACATAGGTGCCAATTCAGCACTCCAATCGACACTTCCTGTCGGTAACTTGAGAAACAGAGCATAGACGCCGTCAGCTCCTTATAGTAGCTGAGTTAGCTGACTTCCACCCGCGGTGTTCAGAAAGTGGTCCAGAATAACTGGATGCACTGGCATCCAAAAATCCTCCCCCCGATCTGAAGCGCCTAATCCACTGTCATGAGAGGGTGCTGGATGGACAATTGGAATGGATCAGAAAACGATGGACCTGAACTCTATCAGTCCTCGGCGACGTTACACTTCCGATCTTATGGCAGTGGTATGATTCTCACCCCCTGGCATCAGCACTGCAGCGAAATATACTGGTGCACATATATATCTCGCAGGTGCGCGAGGTAAATTTCCCATCCTCAGCGATGCTTCCCAATTCCTCTGACATGGTCGAAAAAATTCTGCAATACACTGCCATAGCGGCCGACATCCTTCAAGAAGTCCCAAACACATCACAGATACCTTTTCTCAACAGTGTCTGCACACTGGTGTTAACAATCGTCCCCATTGTCCAGGTACGCCTGTCTGACAACACATTCCATGTCGCGTCTGAATGAGGTGTAGGGCATGAAGCCTCAAAAAGACCATCAGGAAAACCCTCCATTGGCAATACTGCCGTATTAGTCCAAAGACTCTGGTAATTCAGCCGGATATATACGGTTTCATCCATATGTGTTCTAGTAACATGGGAAATAAATTACCACCAATTTTGGACCAACTTAGCGCAACTTTCAATGTGATTTCCGCTTATTTGGACCAAATCGAGTGGAGGTACTAGGTAACGTTTCTTTCAAATCCTGACATATGGCGGCAGTACGTAACGATGGATTGTATTTCTTTCAAATCCTGGCATATAGCGGCAGTAGGCAACGGCGGATTGTATTTAAAATGTGGGCTACAGTATCAGGCTCATAACAAAATATATGTAATAGAACTATAGGGCCGGTATGAAACTATATGCAGGTACAATTGCGCAAAGGAGTGTGGTTCAAATTAAGTACGAGTGCGAAATTAGTCGGAGTCAGGCACATCGACGAGGCTGATGAGGGTTGCAGAACTTCCGGACGCCGTCTGGACGGCCCTGGTGGTGATCCTAGTAACATCTATCAGCGGATAGCAGGATAATTAGAAATAAAAACTCACGTCACGTCCGTGAAGAGCGAGTGCAGCACTCTGTGCAACGCTTTTTTCGCGTTTTTTGCGGGTATCCTCCAGAGTCTTGATATGGATACGATAGATGTCCTCAAAAGCATCCTCGGTGAACGCCATTGGCTGGCGCTCACCTGTCATACGGAGCTCGAGGAGGGAAGCGTACACCTATGATTGTTCAGGAATGTCCGAAATGGGATCTATTGAATAGAACCTCACCGCAGTCGCGGAGATAGCCACCATGGGGTCAGCCACCTCACGAGCATCAGGTCGATCGGGATGTGTGGCAGGGAAGAGCCCGTAGTTGCGGCCTTTGAAGATGGGGCTTGACATGATCTGATCTTTGAGAATGAACTTGATCGACGAGTGATGGAACGGCAACGACAATTGCATCTGACCCTTTAATGATGTGAGTTAAGAATTATTAACGGTGCGAGTACTTACCGTCTTTGAGTCAACCGGAAATATGTACCGATGGTCCTTGAGGAGGTCCTCGACGCGTGCCTTGACCTCTGCGGGAGTCAGGTCAGTCAACTTGTACATCATCATGACAACGTTCACAGCGCATCGCTTCGTGTCACCGCGCGTAATGTTGATGCGGTCGAGGGGCTACCAGAAAGGACTGTCAATGTGACCCGGTATATGAGGCAGACAGACGACTTACGATGCACGCCAAGATGGCCGCAAAGTTGGGATCACTACGGAGCCGCTCCAAAACATGAACCAAGACAGCGTCGCGTTCGGCAACAGTGATCATAATTGGCCTAACGAATCCAGCACGAGCGGCCAGAACGGGGAAGAACTCGGTGAAGAAAAGCGAGATCTTGATCTCATCCATAGTGCCGCGGCAGACAAGCTGAACCTCCGGCGTCTGAGCCGTAAGACCAATAGCCTTGTTGGGGGCAGGAAGGGCGAGCCGTGTAGATACATGCCAGGTAGACTCAGCACGGGTGGCCTCAGAGGTGTCGGCAGCCAAATTCCTGTTGGCCGCAATAGGTGGAGCTGGGGCCGGGCGCACCTCGGGCCGCTGAAATACAGCTCAAGTCAGAGCAAGACAAAGAAAATAAGCCGTACCTCTAAATCGGCCTTCCTTTGGCGTGCAGCGGTGACCTTCTTTGCAGGCTGACACGACATCAGGGGTTGCGTGGAATCCAATGAAATAGAACAGAACTTACACGCGGTGCGGGAACTTCGGGTTCAGAGGCGGCATTACTGTCGGGTTCACTCTCCGGAATGACGAGGTCGTTTCCAGAGGACCAGCCGGAGCCGGTGGATGACCGGCGACTGTGAGCGCGGCGAGGAACAGACACGAGCGCGTCAGCAATGGCTTCGTGCATGGCGATGTCACTGTCATCGCGCATATGATGGGGCTTGGCGAACCGCCTCGGTGGTGCTGCCGGCATCTACATCATCATGATTCAGTAATTAATCGAGTGAGCACACGGAAGCGAAAACGCACTGCATCATCTTCATCTTCCTCGGACTCGAAAAGCTCCTCCGGAGCGGGCACATTCTGATGGGCACAATCAGAACCGAGGATCTTTAGATATGAGAGTGACACGACAAACCTTGGCCCCCTTTCCGGAATTCTTGGGCGGCTAATGGTGGAATGCTCAGCAAGTATAACAATAAAACAAGGAAACTCCTCACAGCTTCGTCAATCTCACCAGTCTCGGAGCCCGAATCTACGTCCTCGAGATCGTCACTGGTGCGGCCCCCAGTGCCGGTAATTACCCGAGGAACCTGTTTTGATTGTCGGACAATTTCGAAATAAAGAGCGAACAAAGAAGCTTACCTCCTGGATGAATTCATCCGGGTCCGGGCCATCGTCATCGTCGTTCTCGGCCTCACTATCATCGCTTTTATCGGCATCGTCCGCGTCGTCCGAGTTGTCACCGGAGCCGGCGCTCTCTTCTTCCTCTTCGGAGGCAGATTCTGCAACCATTTTAACCGGCTTGCGGCTTGACGCAGTAACCTTGGCAGCAACTGGTGCGAAAGATTAGGTGTGGGTAGCATTTGACATGAGAGAGTACACACCTGCGGCAGAAGGAGCTTTCACAACCTTCGTCTTAACTGTGTTCAAGTTGGCAGCGGCAGCTTTAGACTTGGCTTTGACTGACAAAGGGAGCTTAGTAAAGTCGATACGAACTAATGCCAGTCAATCGTAACATGGACGAAGAAATAATGAACACACCTGCTTTCTTGGGGGCCTCGGGCTCAGACTCGTCCGTGTCGATGGTGATGGGAGCAGGAACATATTCTGTCACAATGTTATGTCACGATATGACTTGCGTTCTTATCCAGCCGACTTACTTCTCGCGGTGGACGCCTTTGCCTTGGACTTGGCTTTTGGCTCAGGCTCTTCCTCGTCGCTCTCAACTGCACATGGAACATCACGTTAGCTTCTGCAGGCTTGAAGGGACCGGAAAATCACTCGCCTGTATCGCCGCCGCGGACTTTCTTGGTGACCTGAGACGCTTGGGCTGTCGGCGATGCTCTCTTGCGGGATGCTGGCAGATCCCCGGTCCAGACTAGTGACTATCAAGTTTCATCCACTTCCAAGGGTTATACGACATACTGGCATTCTTTTTTGCCGTCTGCTTTGCTTTACGTGGAGGTACTGAAGAAACAAGTCGGTGACCCGGTATCCAAAACCTTGAATACGGGAAATACTCACAGTTCTTGGAGACAAAGGCAATGTCGTCTAGGCGTTGTTTTTGCGCCTTGGCAGAACGCGTGATCGCGCTCTTCTGGGCAGGAGTGAATTCAGCCATTGTTTGAATGAGATTGAGGAAGTCAAAGAGAGTTGTTGGCGTGGGGAAGTGGGGGAAGGAAAAAGAGGGAATAAATGTAAGTGTGGTGCGATGTCGTTAAGAGTGAAAATTTCTGAGGGTCATGTTTGTTTCGCATTTCCAGATACGCCACTTGGCACAAGTCGGCAAACTTTGCGGTCATCCTTCGGTCATTTTACGCCGCATTGGTATAGAGTCCGTTGTCAGCAGTTCCTGAATACACGACTTGCCCTCCACCATGGTGCTATGTCTTGGCTGCAATATCGAGTACAAGGGTAAAGGCTACACTCTGCATCTACGAAAGAGTCTCAATCCTACGTGCCGGGAAATTTTTGAGCGCGCCAATGCTGGTGGCCTCAATGACGAGGAATCTGTCCCAATAGCCGACCAGGCACAGTTTGGTGACACGATCGATAATGGGTTTCCGAGCGGGAATGCTGCGTTCGAGGGCGATTACTTTGGCGATGCTGCAGACTACACCCCCGAGGACTTCGGAAACTTGGATTCCGACGATGAAGAGGAAAATACAACGGGAGCGGGCGGTGATGTGGATGACGAGGGAGATGACGATGCGGTGGACCTCCCAAACCAGTATGAGCCCCTGCGGGCAGTGGATCGGGTCGATGAGGATATCCCCATGCCGACACCTGAGCAGCGGTCCGAAAATATGCCCAGTATTGCAGCGCCATCGAAGGCAACACGGAAAGCCGCCGAGGATCGCTTCCACCATAAGCCTATCGTCGAGCACTATCCTGGTGGTCGTGCTGGAAAAACCATTTCAACAACGCAAAAATCTGCCGAGGAATTATACAGGTCTTCTCTTGCCGACGCCACAAACGAAAATCCCTATGCACCATTTACTTCGAAAATGGATTGGGAAGTGGCGAAATGGGCCAAACTCCGTGGTGCGGGGTCGACAGCATTCAGTGATTTGCTGAACCTCGATGGGGTATGTTCACCTAAACCCTCAGTCTTAATTTTACTGATACTCATGCTCCTGTCCAGATGCGCAAATCACTTGGCCTTTCGTACGGGAATTCAGTCCAACTAAATAAAATTATCGACGAGAAACTCCCAGGTCGCCCTAAGTTTACTCGATCCGAGGTCGTCGTGAACGGGGAGGTCTTTCATCTGTACTCTCGGGACATACTCGAATGTGTGCGGGCGCTATGGGGTGACACAGAATTTGCGCCCTATCTTTTTGTGGCGCCCGAGCGTCATTACATAGACAAGGACAAAACAGTTCGTATGTACCATAACATGCACACCGGAAAATGGTGGTGGAGTACGCAGGTTAGCAGTGACATCATCTCTGCGCGCATCCAGATTGACACTTTTTTTCAGGACGCGGTCGAAAAGGATCATCCTGGCGCAACGATCATCCCAATAATCATTTCTTCCGACAAGACCCAACTCACTGTGTTCGGCAATAAGACCGCGTACCCGGTTTACATGTCCATCGGAAACATTCCCAAAGAAATCCGGCGCAAACCATCCCGCCGTGGATACGTGCTCCTCGGATATCTCCCTACTTCCCGCATGAAACACGTAACGAACAGTGCGGCACGTCGTCGGATTCTTGCCAACGTCTTCCACGCATGCATGTCTTATATTCTGGCACCGCTGAAGACTGCTGGGATCTCAGGCATTCCTATGACAAGTGGGGATGGTGTCACGCGTCGTGGGCACCCCATTTACGCCACATTTGTCGGTGACTATCCCGAACAATGTCTGGTAACAGCCGTGAAGACTGGGGAGTGCCCAACATGCGAAGTTCCACGGGATGAGCTGGGGGAGGAATCTGGCTTCGCTCTTCGAGATCTCGAGAGTATCCTCGATGCACTCGATACACTGGATCAAGGGCCAACTATTTACGCGCAAGCTTGCGCTCACGCGGGCATAAAACCCGTTTACCACCCGTTCTGGGGGGGACTGCCTTACACGAACATATTTACGTCCATCAGTCCCGACGTTCTTCACCAACTCTATCAAGGGATTGTCAAGCATCTCATCTCCTGGCTCAAGTCGTGTTGCGGGGAGGCAGAGCTTGATGCGCGCTGTCGCCGCCTTCCTCCTAATCACAATATCCGAATGTTTATGAACGGTATCTCCAACCTCTCTCGAGTTACTGGGAAGGAGCACGACGAAATTTCGCGCTTCCTGCTCGGTATAATTGTGGAAATTCGTCTTCCCGACAACCTCTCCTCCAACAGGCTTCTTGGCGCCGTGCGCGGGATTTTAGATTTTGTTTATTTGGCGCAGTACCCGATGCATACGACCGAAACTCTGGGTCATATGGGGAATGCGCTGGATCGCTTTCATGCTAACAAGAGCATCTTCGTTGATCTCGGTGTTCGCACCGACTTTAACCTTCCCAAACTCCATTCCTGCACACACTATATCATGTACATAAAATTCTTCGGGACTACGGACAATTACAACACCGAATATACGGAACGGCTTCACATCGACCTAGCCAAGGACGCCTACCGCTCGACCAATTTCAAGGACGAGTTCCCTCAGATGACGCTTTGGCTTGAACGAAAGGAGAAGGTCTTTCGCCACGAGAAGTATATCCAATGGAGGCTGGACGGTTGTCCGGCCCCACCAGCCGTGGAAGTGTTGCCTCCTGGGATCGTGTACGAACGCCGATTGAAGATGACCAAGCATCCGACACATAGATCTGTCCGATTCAGCAGCCTTGTGTCAGACTATGGCGCCGAACTCTTCCGGGACGCACTTACCCGTTTCATCGTCAAATTCAATGATCCCCATTTTACACCTACTCAAGTCGAGGCACAATCTGCTGGCCTTGCCCTGCCGTTCAGCCGCGTCCCTGTTTTCCACCGAATCAAGTACACTACTGAGGATCCTTATACAAATGGGGGTCCAAGTGATTCTGTGGTGGATTCCATCCATGTTCAGCCTGCAAAAGTGGTTGGAAGGGGGAAAGAACTCTCTGGCCGCTTCGATACGGCCTTGGTAAATGACGGTTCTGGTAAAATGACCGGCATTGATGGTGAGCCTTTGAAAGTTGTTCTCTTCTGGCGCTCAACTATCATTCCAGGTTACCGCGTTGCACAGGTCCGCGTTGTATTCTCATTCAGGCCCCGACACATCCGGGCCCTCTTTCGTCCTGGCCTCATCCCTCCAGATCACCTCGCCTACGTGGAATGGTTCTCGCCGTTCTCAGCGCAGCCTGAGCCCCACCACCTTATGTATAAAATTAAAAGGTCACTCAAGGATGGAGATCGCGTTGCCAGCATCATCCCTGTGGCCAACATCCGACGTAGTGTACATCTTCTGCCAAAATTTGGACCCGTCGCTCCACCCGACTGGACATCGAGTAATGTGTTAGACAAGTGTCCATTTTTCTTCGTTAATTCTCTGTCTGACCGTCATGTATATGCTACGTTGTTCTAATCTTGTCCGAGTCGCGGACTTCAATCTTAATGTAACGCGTGTTGAGCACTTTAGTATTAGTTATGTGCTTGCCATCGAATTCCGATAACAATCGTGAATGGTCGAGTTCAAACTTGAAATGTAAAATCTCCCGACATGTACGCACATGTTTTAGGACTTCGATTCCATGGAACATTCCAAGACGGATATGGAATGGTAATTCAGCAAATCTTGAGGAAGTTTTTTCCATTTCCCCCTCTTTCCCCTTTTTCGGCCTCTTTTTCAGGGGAGAACAATATTCGGAGAAATATGCAGGAAATTAGGAAAGGAGGTTTTTCCTGATGACCGCTGCCTTTCGATGATGGAGAGGATTCACCAGTTGCTCTGCGCACTCACGAGCTTGTCCATCTATTCGGATGGGATCCGATCCCCGCGGATGCTGGACCGAATTGCACAGTTCTCCCTGTAAGTGTGGCCTGCATCGTGGAGAGGTTCGTGGGCACTGATTTTTTCGGTCGCAGCACACTTCAAAAATTCTACTCTTGCTTGCGAGTGCAGCGGGAGCTGGGGAAAATCAAGCGGCTTTTCAAAAAAAACGATATCATAGCACAATTGGATAGCTGTGAGGTAGAGCTACAAGCAACATTCCAGTTCTTTACGGTAAATTGTTATTTACGGATGACCCCGAGGCTGACATCTGGTTTAAAGATGGAATCTGGAGTTGGAATCGCAACCGCTCTCACCGAGTTTACAATTGATACGGATAAGCGGCATAAAGAGCTTCTTGAACTTATTGCATCTCAGAGTGGATCAATTGATAATGCATGTTCGGTAGGCATGATCAATGAGTTTTCCTCCTTTTTCTTTTTTTTTCTTTCATCTGATTTGTCAGATTGGAAGGGGTTCCTTGAACGCGAGGTGAATAGGATGGCGATTATCTCATGATCGACACTAATCTTTTGCAATGACAGTTCTGGTTCTCTGTCTCTGCTCCCTGCCCATCCTAAAATATTCCACGGCCGGGAGTCCGAGCTCAAGGATCTCATCGACAGCCTGCTGTGATCTTGCGCGCGTAGCTATATTGGGACCCGGCGGGATGGGAAAGACAACTTGGGCCATGGCTGCACTGCACCATCCGGCTATAATGGAGAAATATAACCTCAAGCATTTCATCTCATGTGAATCGGCCAGCACATGTGATGACTTGGTTGCCAGTATTGGTTTACATATCGGACTGGAACCATCGAGACAACTCTCCAAGGCAATTTTGCGGCACTTGGGACAGTGTGGGCCGTGCCTTGTCGTACTCGATAATTTTGAAACCCCGTGGGAACCGATAGAATCCCGAGCCCAGATTGAGGAATTTACATCTTTATTGGCTGATATTCCGAGCATTGCCTTGCTGGTTAGTCTGCTCTTCATTAGAACATATTGTTAACCCTACTGAGCTAGGTTCCCAGGTTACAATGCGAGGAGCAGAAAGACCTGGGAAAGTGAAATGGAATCGACCATTCATCCCACCCTTGGAGCCGCTCTCCCCTTCTGCCTCGCGCCAAATATTTGTTGAAGTTGCTGATGAACCTGGCGACGGGGAAAAATCGGCACTCGATGACCTGCTAGAGCTCTCAGACAGTCTTCCACCTGCTGTTAGCCTGATGGACAACATCACAGCATTCGAAGGATACTCTACCACTTTAGCTCGCTGGCAGACGGAAGATACTACCCTTCTTTCAGAGGGCCACGACAGACGTTCAAATATCGAGAAATCAATCACCCTTTCGCTGAACTGCCCACGCCTTTCCTCTTCCCCGGATGCAAGAAACTGATCTCCCTCCTTTCCTTACTGCCGGATGGAATCCGGCCCGAGGACATCATCGGAGGGAACGTCCCAATTCCCAATGTTAGGCAATGCCAATCAGTATTGGTTGGCACATCTCTGGCATACATCGACATCAGGGGACGCCTCAAAGCGTTTAAGCCCTGTTCGGGACTACATCAGGCGGGCATATCCCCCTTCACATAGCCTCTCCAGGCCACTTCGGGTATATTTCCAAGATCTCCTTGAGGTCTGGAGGTCTAAGCGTGAGCTCTCTTCTGGCGCTCTTGCGCCGGAGCTCGTTGCCCATTTAGGAAATATCAATCAGCTCATTCTTGAAGGTTTAAGGACGGAAGCCAAATCCACATGTATCGAACTGTAAAAGAGCATCATAACCCTGGACTTTTTCTCTGTAACAATGCTGAAAGGGAAAAGCCCATTATCTCAGAGGCTTCGTGAGTTGATCCGGGAAACCGGTGATGCTGGGTTGCGATGGACATACACAGACAAGACTCTTGGCAATGGAGACTATGACTTAATTCAGGATCCCAACGGTTTGGTCGAAGACGGGATTCAGTGATTCAATGGTGCAAGTCACCTCGTTGATGAAGGTGATGGTTTCCTCCGTTAAACTGACCTTACACTGATTTTGATTCACGCAAATCAGCCGTGAATTTCTACAATGCAGTCGCGCGTCATTTCATGACTCGCAAATACAACAACATCCCCAGCGCCGTAGAAGTCAACAAACGTGCATTCACTTTGGCTGAGCAAGCGGATGATGTTGAGCTTCAACTGAAGGTTCTTGAAACCGAACTCTACATGGCAAATCGATGCGACAATCCAGACTGGCTCATTGAAGTGGTGCGCAAGGGTCGTATTGATGGGATCTCGGGAGCACACCTGGCTTCAGTATGAAGCCTGGGCCCACCCAAGAAGTGGGCGATCTCTGGATCTGGCCCGCCATCAACAACACGTGCTTGGATGGGGGGCCAAACATTGATTTGTCTGTCCGACCGTCGTCGACGCGTCTTTGGACCAATTTTGGTTAGCCATTACATAGTTAAACATAGCTAAGAGTTTCAGGGGCATGTACCCACTCAACATACCCTTCAGAGTGTTGGGATAACAACCGAAACACCTGCGCACTGCCATTACGGCTGTACGGGCGCTGGCACGGAGATGTGTTGCCGCTGACCATTCCACTCATCCCGACTCACCAACGACTCATTCTATTGCTGCGGACTGTCATACGGACTCTTTTCTACTCATGCGCGCTACTGTTCTTATTAACTCCTTTCGTACTTATGACTTCCTTTCTGTATAAATACTGCGTCAATCTATCGAGACCTCTGCGCATTTTCAGAGGGTCACTGTGGTATATCCGATAGCCCGATTTCCAACACAGAGAAGCTTTCCAAGTCCCCAAATCCGACAAACGCTCTCCTTCCGCATACGGACATAATTCCGGGCATCTCGAGATGTAAATACTTCGGACGCAAAAATATTGGCCAGCACATCCCAGCTCTATATCTGCCGACTACTGTTCACTCAAAGTAATTTTGATGCCTCTATATACTGTGGTATCTGCCCAAAACGTGTTGAACAAACAAATCAATGTTTGGCCCCCCCTCAAGCACGTGTTGTTGATGGCGGGCCAGATCCAGAGATCGCCCACCTCTTGGGCCCACCTATGGCTGGGAAATCTATCCCACGCCCTTGACCGCGGCATGCAGATAGCAGCACAGCTAGAATCAGCCGGAATGGGGGACTCCGACCGGTATTTAGCAACACTCGATCTACGCATTGACGTCCACTGGCTCAAAAGTGAATACTTGGAAGCACGGCAACTTTCGGCACAGATGGTTAAGAAGACGTCTCTGCAATTCTCCCCTTGGTACCATGCTCATGCTCTCTGCTGTATGGCGGGAGGCTCCCTGAAACCCGACACAGCGACACATCTTTCGAATCCGACACACGTCAGAAGAAGTGACACACCATTCAGTATTTCATGCCATCCGACACTGTCTTCCGTGTATGACGAGGTCATACAGAACTTCCGACACCGGATTCCAAACATACCCGACACACTGTACGGCACTGGGGTCGTACAATATACTACATGTACTCCTGAGAAGCATACACATTCTGGTGCCTACCACGAGATGGGTGAACCACGTTGCCAAGCCAGATCATTTATATGAAGGCCTGAGAGAGTTGCCTTTTGGGGTGAATTTCGGTGCAGTGTACTCGATGCGACTCAGGCGACGTTAACTTTATCCGAAGAAATACTCAAATACAATCTTGAGGCCATTTACATATATCCTCTACTCGCCGAACCAATGTTAGTGAATACAAGAGCGCGGTGGGCCGCTTCGCGGCCCACCACTTCTGAGAGATGAGCGCCCGAATTAGCATTGATTGGCGCGCAATCGATAAGCGCCGGTTAATCGATGGGCGGAGTTCGAAATGGCTTCAGACAGACAGTCGTAATCTTATAAGAGAGTGATACCGGAGCAAGTCGATGCGGAGGCGATCCCTCACATACGCTATGCACCGATAATGCGACAGCTAAATCTATCTGTCCCCACTCGACACTCCTCATTCCATATCTACGGCCGAGACGCTCGCTCACATTTCTATTCACTTATACTTCACATATAGATATAGTAATGAGGTCGCCTTTAATGTAGGGGCATGATACATTGACTCCGCCCACATCTACGGCTGAGCGAAGACATAACAAGCTCGCCTTTAATCTAGACTTCACATTGTCCGCTGCTCCTCCAACAGGACCTTTTCCCTTCAGAGTAGCGCCTTGAATGACAGAAGATAAGCAAATGGAGGCAGATATAAATAAAATGTACTCAAGGCGTTGGATGTGCTCTTCGGTCTAACACGAACAACGCCCGAGGAGCTGGTCTGGAATTTTCTCAGGAAAGCTAGCGTGAGATACGAAAATAAAGGACCTTTTGCTCCGCAAGAAGAATCGAGAGTTGAGATCTCAGTTCTTGGATTTTGGCGTTCCCCGTTTGCGCGAACTCGGATGGGCACATGTCTTCAAATTCCGAGTAGCTGTAGCCCGAAGATTACGCCCGGAAGCCGCGCCAACAGTCTCTCGAGCTCACAGTAGGGATACATGAGCACCAACGTGGTGGGAGGAAGTGAGTGACGAGTGATGACCAGGTCACGACAACCGGGTTCAACAGCCAGATCCGTGGCCGTGTGTCGGGTTTCCAGAATGACACATCAATGTGTTGGATATTCTCAGAGTTGTGTTGCTCTTTCTGAGTGTGTCGGATATTCTCAAAGTTGTGTCGCTGATTCTGACAGCTTCTGACATGTGTCGGATTTAAAAGATGTGTCGCTGTGTCGGCTGTCCTATATCCTCGTATGGCGGAGATGGACATTCTCATGGAGGGCGAAATAACCGACATCGTCACCAATCTGAATGCCGCGGAAGCTACTTATGTGGCCTGTAACTCCCCAGGAATCCCATGGTGGTCCTGGGTCGCTGCCGAACTCGAGTTCTACCGCGGACGCACCGAGAATTCCCCTGTCGCATTTGGTTTGTCTCGAAAAGTGTCGAGGCAACGATCCGGGGACGGCAAAAAATTGCATGGCGGCTCTGGCCGATCCAGTGAACAAAATGCATGGGAAAATGGACACCTCCCGCTGGGCATTTGTTTACTTTGCGTTTGTCCAAAGGAATACGGACGCCGTGGGCACGTTGCAGGCTCTTCGGCGCCTTGCAGACGTACACATGATGGATGATGATGAGACCGCTCTTCATCTCTTCCAACTATCATTGAAAGGAGGGACAAAGAAGGAAATAAGTACATCGTCTCAGAGCCGAGTGCATGGTTGGAATCGGAGAGATCATGCTCCGGCGCGGCGACCCTATCGAGGCGAAGAGGATGTGGGGGGCTGCGCACCCGCTCTTTGTTCGCTTGTCCCGCAGGAAGGATGCTGCATCCATTGCGGAACGACTGAAAAACCTCTCGCAACGGGCCAATTCAGACTCGCTTTTTGCGATCCCGGACTCTGGATCGGTTGTTGTCAAACTCTCAGACAGTGATACATGACTCTGGATCGGTTGGATACAGGTGCCATGGAGACAAGCCTAGAAAAGCTAGGAAATCTGTTCGCACCGACCTCCTCTCCTTCGCTGCGAGTCGAAGGCGTGGCAACTTCGACCCACGAGCAAGTAAAACTTAGTCTCTTGCACTGACTTCCCACTCGCAACCTCGTTCTGAAGTCTGTTAGTTACCGTGCCTTGATTACCATTACTATACTATTTCGACCGAGTGTTCGGCCCATGTTACATGTTACCTCAAGTGTTCACTTTCCTAGGTGTTCAGATCACGTCTCAAGCTGTTACGGTCGGCTAAAGTGTTCATTTCTTCCAATCGCCAAAAATCAACCTCCAAGGAGTGCAAGAAGGTGATGGTGACGACCAAAAATTTCGCTTCGACCCCAGAACAGTACGGCTATTTTTTAAAAGATTTTGCTCGTTCTCTAGTTGCTTATTCCACACAGTGTTAACTTTTACCAGCAGTCGATAACATATACCTCAAAGGTTATCAAAAAGAAAATTGGTTGGAGTTGCCCGTTCATTCAATTTGTCACCTAGAATAAAACAGGGGATGAATATCAAATTTTTAAAAATATACATCGCTCATCGTACTGAATTCTATGCCTGACAATGAGCCAAGAAACAACTTTCAAAATCTCTGACTGGATAGGCAAAGACATAGCTATGTCTGCCGCGCCGCCGTGAGTCCACAGGATGGCAAAGGAAGAATTCATTCTCCCACAATAATTCGACCTTCTCCCATCGGATATGTTGTCCCTCCCAGAAATGGTGGATTTCAGCGTCCCTCTCGAGAGCCCTCCCAGCAGCGCCGTCAGCCTGCTCAGTATTTCAGCACAGCAGCACCTGACCCAGTCAACCAGAATGCCATACATCGTTTGCACCGTCTTCCCATTCCGGAAACCAAAATCATCTGTTTCGGACGTCGAAGAAGCCTTTAACGAGATCAATGTTTACGACGACTGCGACATCTCTCTCAACGTCGTTCCCGGTCTTATGGTTTCTGGTACCTCGTCGGTTGCGGCGGATTTACTCTAGGCGAGAATGGTGGTCTGGCCCGTACAGGGGATGCCGAGAAATCTGATGCCGAAGGTGAAGCTCCACCGTCCGCACCTCTTGGTCGTGGCCAGCGGAAGAAAATCGGGACCTCGCGCTACCAGGGGCCCCTTTGGGAGGAGCACTAGTAGGCATTTTCAAGTAGTGTTTTTGGAAAAATATGCATGTATTAGAGTTGTTTTGGGCCCACTCGGGGCCCCCAAAAAATTCAGTGTTCATTTGCCTGGTGTTACCGTTACAGGTTGCCAAAGTGTTCACTTCACAGGGCTGTGTTACACATTACATGAACATTCGGTCGAAATAGTACAGTACCCGCCCTTATTATGTAAGTTTCCATTTTGAGTGGAGATCATGATTGTACATACGAGCAAACAACTCATTTAGCTGGACGTGTCATCCACCGAACAACGCGTTTCTCGCAAGTTCTGACGGTGGAAGACCTTCGAATTGGGTGTCAGGTGTTTTGTATGGCTGAATGAGGTACGTGTGTTATCTGCTTGCCAAGAACTCCCGCATTTACCAAGAATGAATCGGATTTGCATCGATAGTACTTAAAGCAGCGGGATTCTCTGTAATCGAAAGTCCTTGAATACAATGGAGTTCCGTAATATCGACCCAGCCAGCTTCTACAGCCAGCCAACTCCTCGATCTAAGACCTCCCGCTCTCTACCTCAACCCCCCATCACCCCTATGGCACAGCCTGCTAATATTGTACCTCCTTCGACACAACCGCGACTTCACGCACCCCGGAGAACGAAATGGGAAAAGGTCCACGACATCTTGGGAACTATCTCACATGACCTCGACAGTCTCGGCAACTTTCTCGAATTGTTTTACAATCGGCCGCACGGAACCAAGGATGTCCGCACGAAACGTCACAAAACCATGGTCACCCAATTTCTGGAGGGAAAAAACAATTTTACAACGGGCCAAATGATCGACCTTATCTACAACCATCGCCAGAGTCAGCCGCCGACAAACTCCGAGGAGCGAAGCCTTGCATTTTCCCACTCGAAACCCCATGTCGACATATCTTTTGCACGACCCAGCCTATCGAGTTGGTCGTTGGTACTAGTTGCTAAGGAGGCCCGCAAGCAGATCGGAGAACTCACAAAAAACGATCCTGCGGACCCTACCGATACCACCCAAATGCGCGCGCCCACGAACAGCTGCGTTAGCGGCATTGTTGCCGACTGGGAGACTCTAGTTGAAAACCTCAGCATCCCCAAATTGGCAGCCAAATATGAAAGACGTGGTGCCATTGCTTGGTATCTTACAGAGATGATGGCCGCACCTACGAAGCACGGTGTAGTTGTGTTGAGGCAGAGACGACCCTCACCCGACGGTATGTATTTTTGTTTGTATTGAGTACCATGCTTATTCGAAATGTCAGATACAAGTGGGCGCTATTAGCAGCTTCATACTGTCTCGGAATCGATATGCAAGCGGTCATCTTGCACTTCCTCTTGCTGTCTGGCAGTTCGCATGCAAATCCCACGTTGACGAGAAGAGGATATTTAGCAGATTCGGGTTCACCGTCCATGACTCGACGGCCCGCGCCTGCTTAAATTTGTTGACCGACACAGGCTTAACCAAGCTGCGCCAATCGATCGCAGATGGAATAGCAGTTGGTCAGATGCGCTGGCAATATGTCCTCGACAATGTGCAGAAGTTCTGCCGCCAGCGTGATCACCACCTTGGGCGGCAGGATATTCTCAAAGTCGGCTGTGCTGCGACAGCAATTTTACTCGAGGATTGCGCCCCTGGTGCCTTCTCGACCGTGTCATGAAGCAGGAGCGCAAGGAGATGACAACCGAGTCTTTGTACGAGGCCATCGATTGGGACTACATTCACGAACTGACAGCATTGCACTGGGTGCGAATTCTTGTCACATTCATCCCCCAACTCGCGCCTCTTCAGAGAGAGGTGGAAACAGTGTTTAATTCGCAAAAAATGACAAAGCGCCGGCTCCCCCGTAACCGTAAAACAGTTGTCCAACCGCTTGGGACCAATGCTGAGAGGGAGACGGAAACGCAGGTACCGTGGGGTGGTTTGAGTTTAAACCACATCGTCTCCAACGATAGCCTGGTTTAAACCATTCTGGTTCAAACCATCCCTTTGGAAGCCATATAGAAAACAGGGTAAGCCATGGTGGTTTAAACCATTTGTAGGTCCAACTGTAGTGGTTTAAACTGTGATGGTTTAAACCATTTGTAGGTCCAACTGTGGTGGTTTAAACCGGTTCAAACCATGGTGGTTTAAACCATTTGTAGTTCCATCAGCGGTGGTTTGAACCAGTTTAAACCAAGGGTGGTTTGAATTGGTTTAAACCATTTGCAGGCCATTTGCTGTTCTGTAGTGGAACCAAAGTCAGTTCAAAACCATTTTAGGCTGTCCATTGTTCTGTAGTGGAACCGAAATGTCAGATCCATAGCTTGGGTGGTGCTTGATCGTTCTTCTCACAAGAATAAATGGAATACAGCAATTGGAATAGTTTATTACATTCAGTTTTCCTCAGCTATGCTAGCATCCCAATCAATCTTCTGATCTGAGCGCTCAGATTTGATGTGTTGGGCAAGACCAACTCCAGCTCTGGGCCAAGTGCTACCTACTTTTGCAAATTCTCCTGTGCATCTTTCCCCATCTCCTGATACATGTTTGCCTTCTTCAATGCATAAGCCTTCCTTCCTGGATCATCTTTATGGTCATGAGCAAGAGCAGTCCAGACAGTCTCCACTTTGTTAAATCCTTGAATTGCACAGTGGAACTCTTGTACAATGATTTCAACTTCTTCTTGCCATCCTTCCATATCTGCATGAGCACGGTGCCATTGTACACATGCTGCTGTATAATAATGAGTTCTGAAACAATCCATGAGACAACTTGACTCCCAATCTAGGACATATTCAGCTTCCTCTGCTTCAGACAAATTTTCACGATAGCCCTGTTACCAGATCCAACCTTCAACCTTCCCTCCATCACCCAGATTGTGTGGCTGATCTACATTTTTGGTGTAAAGATCTTCATCCCTCAACTCTGGAAATCCAAACTCAGGGGCTTGTGGGCTGCATCCAAGTGCAATCATTGCATCACAAGCCTGCCAATACTTGTGTACATAACTTTGGATATTGGTTTGGACATCCTTGATTCTCTGTACTGCACGTGTGTTCTTCTCCTGACCATGAACCACATTACTGCAGGCATTTTTGTGTTGTCTGAGTGCCTGACAGTGTTGGATGTACTCACACAGGCTACGAAGAACATCATTTGCTTCACCCTGTCACAGTTTGAGTTCTTCTGCTCCCAGACCCTCTAGCCCAAGTTTGGTTCGCTCAGAACCAGTGAAGTCAGAGGGCACAAATAATTTCTCCCATTGAGGCAGTTTGTAGGGCTCTGCAATCACATATGGGACAACCTGAAGACACATGTGCCGTTGTTGCTGATGGCATTTCTTGAGATCTGCCCCTAGATGCTATTGTTCAAGCATGCTATCTAGTGTCTGGTCATCTTGACCAGTAGGAATAAAATTGGAAGGGCCGCAGAGACGCCAAGGCACAACATGGGAGGGAATATGAATGTAAAGGGAGAGGCAGTCACAATTTTTGTCAATGCCAATGCACATTGAAGAACAAGATGCTCAGAACAGTAAATATACTATCTGAATCCTACTGTGGAGCGAATTCACTGTGTATATTCATAATAATACAGGCACTCACCGGCACTTCACACCAGCTCCCGCTTGCTGGATGTAACTAAAATAAGAACATTGATCCGAGCTGCCGGAATGATAGATTAAAAACGGAGTTTAAAAAGGCTTCAGACAGACAGAATGGATAATTTTATAAAGAGGGTGACTTGTACATCCACACTTGAAGACAAGGCACTTATTAAATATGGATCCGCGCCCGCGCTGGGTGCTCGCTTCGAGGACCCTGACGGTGGATTCGGTGGAAATTCCAAGGAAATTGAGAAGTTCACGTGATCTGACCGGTGGCATAGACGGGTTGTCTGAAACACCACCATTCCGGCTCGAATCAAGTCCTCCTTTGAGATTCATACAGTTATAACCTACACCATTCATAATACACGATATTGTGTCCATACATGTGACTTTGAGCGAATCTGAAGCCATTCTTTTCTTGCCAAGTTGCCATCAAATCGCGCGTAGAATTTGTTCCTGTTTGTGGTCTGAGTCTTGCCCTTTAGCGAATAATTGCTCGCTTCGCTCGCAATAATGGGATGCATGAAAAATCTGAAATGGGCATGCCAGAGTGAATGAGAGTGCATACAAAGAGTGTAAAGGAGTAACAGCAATGAATGATGGCCATGGAATTTCGGTGGGCAGCCATGTTGTCTGTGATTGTGTCAGCTGAGTCAATGAATTTCTGGGTAGGTCAATGGCTGGAGGTTTCTTTGCTATCTGAGACAGCGACAAGGGGTGCAAAGAACTGGAAGATGTTCTTGTTGAACAGTCAAAGGCACCTGTAGGCCTAGGCCATGCACAACCGTGGCAGCAAGTTGTTTTGTAGTTGCAAAGAGAGATGAAGTTGGTGTAATCCACACAAAAGATGGCCGTGGCATGTGCACAGCTCACGGCGGCACGAAGGCTGGCCTGCATGTCTTGAAAACAATTGGCCTGAGTTAACCCAAACCAGGTACTATCTCTGAAAAGGTAGACCTTGAAATCACTCGGCCAGTCAACAGATCATCTTTACATCGTTTCAACTGTGTTGTTGTTCTTCTGGAATCTAGTGCCTCCGCATCACAAGCCACCCTCAGAATTGATGCCAGTGAGCTCTCCCGATCTCTCTCTACTTTCAGTGTGGATGGTGGTAACAAAGCACAGAATTCTGTTTGTGTTGTTCTGAGGTTTAAAAAAATAAGAGTCCAAACAACTTTGGTTGAAACCTGATGGTTTAAACCACCACTGTTAGACCTAAAAATGGTTTAAACCACCATGGTTTGAACCGGTTCAAACCACCACAGTTGGACCTATAAATGGTTTAAACCATCACGGTTTGAAACCGGTTTAAACCACCACAGTTGGGCCTACAAATGGTTTAAACCATCACGGTTTAAACTGGTTTAAACCACTACAGTTGGACCTACAAATGGTTTAAACCATTACGGTTCAAACCGGTTTAAACCACTACAGTTGGACCTACAAATGGTTTAAACCATCATGGTTTAAACCGGTTCAAACCACCATGGCTTAATCTGCTTTCTATATGGCTTCCAAAGGGGTGGTTTGAACCAGAATGGTTTAAACCATGCCCATCGTTGGAGACGATGTGGTTTAAACTTAAACCATGCTGTTGCTGAACGCAGGTCATGATGCGCGCCATGCTCAATTTCAAGAAGCAGATGGGACTTGATGAAACAGCAATGGAAGGCCTCATCATCACACCCCGCGGCGACGGCGCCTCCATTGCAGCAATGTGGCGGATTAAAAAATATCTATCGGCCCATCCGAGTCACTGCAAGGCTTTCCGCAACCGCGTACCCCTGGCCCCGAGATATGGCATACACGATGGACTCAGCTCAACGCAATTTCAAGCAACTGCTATGGCCCCTGCCGCCGCAAAGGATCCATTTGCGTTATCGAAAAGCGCTACTGCGGCAGGTACAAAACGACCCACCGATTTGAAGAAGGTCAATTTCTGGCCTACATCCCGCAGTATGACACTATTCTTTGAAGCTCGAGTCCTTGATTGCTGGCGGTACATTTTTCTCAGGCTCCAAGAATTGAACCCAAATAATCCGATATTATCCAGCCTTTTCTTTGAGGCTGACGACATCATTGCACACTTTGCAACTTGTGCTTCGCTCCCAGATCTTGATACACTCTGGGAGAATGCCCAAATATTAGTTCGTCGCTACGCGTCTCAAGAAGCATTCCATCAAGCACTCTCTCGCGATCTTTCCGACTCCGCAAGCGAGGGTATGAAGACTCCTCGCGGGACACCATGGACGGCGCCAATTGATATCAATCCCGATGAACCAATGCCCGACTCAGTTGCACCAGAGGTAGACGAACATGCAGACGGTTCTGCTCAACCCGAAATATTCATCGAACCAGGAGAGGAGGCGCTGGAGGAACATCTTTCAGACTCGGATGGGCCCACAAAGAAAAAGAAGAAGCGAAAGAAGAAGCCGTCGGTGCATACAGAGGCGGCCGATTTCTCCGGAGATCGAACACTCGCAAATGAGTGTTTATTCCTGCAGGACATGGGCTGGTGGGTGATAGCTTCGCATGCTGCTCCGGACGGAGAAATTGGACGGCTCTGGGAGATCATGAAGGTTTTTATTCCAATTTATTCTTCCGGTATTTGGCTGACCGTTGTATAGATTTGGATCTTTTGTTTCTCGGGATCATCCAACCGCAATTATGCAAGCTACTTGCTGGAAACATACTGCCTACACTGGTACGAGGCTTCCGAGGATTTCTCCCATGCAATGCTCGACAATTGGCTTGTGAATCTGAGCGGCAAAAAATACTCGGAATGCGACTACAACCAGGAGTGGTTCAACAATTGGTTGGAGGAACTGGTGGATTACAAAGGAGGCGACTTTGACGACCATTTTTACCGCCACACTCTCGCACCAAACGTCTTTCATTTCTCCGGTTTAAAGAGCACATCCAAGATGCTTTTGAACTCAAGCATCGAAGCAAGACACACGGCGCGCCGCATTTGCGCAACGAGTTCCAACAATTGCTCCGTATGCACAAGGAGGACGAGCTCCATTCGTTCCGGCCTGGGCGGACACTGGGATATGCAGCGGTGAATTATTTTGGACAGGGTTACGAACGGTTGGAGGATGGCCGCATGGATTATTTTATCCAGCAGAGTACAGCGTACTCGGATATCATGATTGATGTCCTTCAGTCTGCTGATCCGCCAGAGCCAACCGCGACTTCTCCGACCGACACGCAGGATCTGGAGTCCATGATTCAACATAGGGTAATGTGAACAACCTCCCAGAGGTTATTCACATTTTGTTATTAACATCCGTCCATTCAAGGGGGGGTTAATAACATAAAACTCATGAAACACGGTGTATGACCCAAAAAAGCTCCAAAAACTGTGTTGTCTATGTCTACTACCAGTCTCAATCAATTTCCTCGTCTGCATCTCGAAGAGTTTCTGGTCGAGAAGGGCAAGTGGAAGTTGAAGATGAGGCGACGGGAGGGTCTACGCTGAGGAGAGCCAACAATGCGGGGGCGGAAATGTTGATATCGGGGTCAATTTCGAAACTAAGGGCAGATTGCGCAAGACTTGTTGCTTCGCTAGACTCGGTGTCGGAATCGTCTTCGGAATCCGAATCCAGTCCGACACTCGAGTCTGTGCGCTGAGGGTTGCCCCCTTGTTGCACAGACTTGAGAACATTCTGGTCGATATTGCGAAATTTGACGACAGGTCGGAATGGTTTCGACGTCACCGAGTTGGCACCCTTCTGGAATTATCATCAGATTATAAGTATATTTTGACACCCGATGTACGCACCGAATGTTTACCGTACCACTGGCCAATTTGGATCATATCGACCAGAGTCTTCTGGTTTCCACGTAAAGGGGAATTGAACCAGGTGAGATGAGAATTGGTTCGCTCATCCGGCATCGAGTTGACGAGCATTGAGAAATTCCTGACCCCAAGAATCTATACGGAGTTACAGTTGTGAAGCGATGGAACAAATAGAGCACTTACGGCGAGGACGTTCGCTTGCGGGTGCCGCTCCAGACCTTTCCACCACTCAAGGCAGTTGCCATCAGCAATGGACTGATCGAAAGGCCATTCGTTCCGCCAAAACGACTCGAGCTGATTCCGGAAAGTTTTCACAGTGGCCCCTTTACCAAGCTTTTCGATGACGGGATGCACAGGCTCGTTGGGGTGAGTCTGTGAGCGATCAATTATTGCTTTTAGCATCGTCTTGAGGAATTCTTTGACACGTTCGTAGGCGTGGGGAAAACGAAGTGGTGGGCCGGAGGGAGTGGTCTTGTCACGCGTCGTGGGTAGTAGAATGGTATTTTTGAGGAACTCGTGTATCGGATAGCCTGAGGTCCCCAGAAACCAGTGTCGGTTGCATTAAAGGAGGAGAAAATTGAACACGTACGCGGATCGAGAGCAAATGCAGCAAAATAGATCTCATTTGCGAAGAACTCGGTGTACCTTTCGTTGTAAATGTGGATGACTTTCGCTGCGAGCTGCGATGAAATGCCGGGTTTTCTTCTCGCCTTTGCTGAATAGATCCCGAAGATTTGCAGCAATGGCAAGCCAGAAGACAAAAACATCAGAGGCGTTCGCATGCGCAGCCTCCAATGACCACAGTGAACGAATAAATGGGGCAACAATATTAGTATATGGCAAGAGGTCGAGATCGAACTTCTGATAGGCACGCCTGTGAGAAAACATTTCGTGGATCTTCTTGTTCTAGTGTGGACTATCAGCAAAGACGTGGAACATTTATACCGAAGCATACTTTGAATTTTATCTCGCGTGACTCAACCATTTGACGAATATTCGGCAGAGCTTGATCCATGGCGACTGCAGCCGACCAATGGGTACCGAAACGAGTTTTGCCAACCTTTTGAAGTGCCATGATTGGTTCCCCGGTATCGACATTATTTTGGCCTCGCAAAGTGCAGGTCGAGAACCTGGACTTGCTAAAGTGCTTTACAATTCCTCTATTCATGGATATAAACTGTATGCGATAAGTACAAAAAATCAGGGTGTTCAAAAACAATTCACCGGCTTGAACTCGGGCAGCTTATTGATGTCACCGATTGTGTTATGGATAGGATGGATGCAGTCCCAAATATTTTCGATGGTTGGGACTTGATCCTTGAATTCAACATGCAATCGACAACCCTGAACTTTTCCCAGACCCTTTCCCCGAGGACAGCGATGACGAAAATGAAGACTCGGACAACGCGTCGACGACGGGGGGATGTTAGAATCCATGGCTTGGAATATTTGCAGGGGGAGGAGCTCGACGACGCACCTGAAATCCAACACACTCGCGCAACAGATGATCCCGAATCAGAGGCATCAGACGACGAGGGCGAACAAGCATCGGAAAATGAAGAAGAACAAATGGATCGGGATTTTATTGTGGAAGAAGACGAATACAGTACGGACGAGGAGCAAAGATAGCTACTAAAATATGTTTTCTGGACCTAAACGGCGCCGTGTTCGGGCAGTATACTGAGGGCGGTACGAGTCTGAAACCACAGCAGCACTAAGAAGTGGGGCCCGCGGACGTTTGGACTTGGGTGCCTCGTTGGTCGCATCCTCCAGAGGACCACGTTTGCGAGTTGTGGAGGGCCTCGCGGGTTCATCTACAGCTGCAGCCGCAGGTGCGTCGTTCTCGGAGTCTTCACCTTCGTCGGGAATTTCTTCCTCTGGGCTGTCGGCACGGCGCTTCGCCTTAGCCTTGGCACGATTGGCAGCATTTTTCTGCACCCGTGCCGTCTCAAACTCGAGAATAAAGCAGCCTGCAGCGTCTTGACAAGTTCAAGAAGTGCCGTGCCATGCCCAGCAAGATACTTCCACTTGGGGATGGTTGCCGCGATGTTTTCGACCGTAGAAATGGCGAAAAGATGGTCGAGTATCGAGTTTATAGCTGGGTTGGGGAAGTACGATGATGCCGGGGTGTATCCATGCGAAGTCCGGTTGCGCTCGGACTTGTGCACACGGTCGCGGAAGAGACGAAGCTTCGCTTCTGCCGCGATGCGCATGGCCTTCGTCAATTTGCGCGTTTTTTGGGGCCCGCTCGCCGTCTCGGTAGACGTCGGAGGAGGTCGACTTGCGGACGCGAACGGTGCGAGGGGTAGGCTGCCGGCTGGGAGTGGAGATGGAGGGAAAGAAAGAGGGCCGATAAACCGAGGGAGACAGTTGCTGCATGGAAGACGGCGGGCGGCCTTAATGCAGTCGAGCTCCACTGCATCGCCGCTGTTGTCGTACAGCTTGTTAAAGAAGGCGATCAGGCAGCGCTTAACGGTGAGCATGAGCGCCTTCTCGTTGTTCATCGTCGTCAAGCCCTTGTTGGTGGATTTTGCATTGGCTCGACGAGCTGGGTCTGGAAAACAGCAAAATTGAATAAAGAACAGTTGTGGAGATTTGTTCTCACCTTGAGCCAGATATTTTGCTGCTGCCTTGTATGCAGTGGGTTGGATGAATACAACAACCCGACCATTCGATGTTTGGTCTCGGGCCACCCTCCCTACTTGCTGAAGCGTTTGAGCCACGGTTTTGGGGACACCGAGCATCAGGCTGTCGAGCAGGACCCGGATATTAAATCCCTGCCCGAACGCAACAGTAGCCACGATGATCTGGCACGCAGGGTCGTCCCGAATCATCCGGACCGTTTCCTCGTTCTCCTCCGGCCAGCACATTGCGTGATAAAGCCGCACTCTCCGGAGCCGTTCCCCCCGGTGGGAGCATCCTCAGGAGGGTAAACATAAATGCGCCAGCAGAGCTCGATAGTTACACAATAGATGATGCACTTTCGATTATCGCACAGATACTGCAAGAGATCCGGGAAGACGTCGCCGCCAAGGCCATGGTTGAGAGGGGTGAGGAGGAATTGAATGTTATGGCGCTCATTGGACCGTCGTACCAGATGGAACATGTCCTGCTGGAGCCCTAGACTGCGGCAGATAGAACGTGTTGGAGCTCCGGGCTGAAGAGTAGCGGTGAGAGCGAGGATGGAGATATGCTCAGGAAGACGGCCCTGGCCGAATTCTCCGATGTGGCGGAAGGCAGGCCGGAATTCATCGCCCCAGTCATCAATCAGATGCGCTTCATTGACAGATAGGAAGGAGATGTTCTCGCGAAACAGCTCGGAGTCGGTTATACGTTGGGGTGGTCCCACGAGATGCTTGCGAACGCGTGTGTTGGTGAGAACTTAGAGAATACACGCTTCTGTCTAAGTACTTTGTCACGGTGGCTTAGGGCTCCAACCATTTCCGTTTGAAACCGGTTTTCAAACGGTTAAAACCGTTTTTATTTTCGTTTGATTTGCTGGCCGGGTCAAACGGTAAACGGTTAGCAAACAAACGGTTTCAAACGGTTTTTACCACGTAATCTGTGGACTTGGGCGAAGGATTGTCAGATATTGTTATTGCTGAATTCCGATGGGGCCCACATTCTTTCGGCTCAGGCCTCCACCCACAAGTCTGTTCCTCCCAAAAAACAGTTAATCATCCCTGCAAGTGAGCATCCCTGGCTTATAAATTGTGACCTGAGTGTGATCTATGTCTTCACTTTTTTTCGCCATGAGTCGCAGACACGACCAGCTAGATCCCTCACTCGCAATCCACACACCTCGTCCTCGGAAGGCGTTGAGTCGTCTGACTGATGCTTCTAACAGCGAGGCGCCCAGTGCCGCGCATCAGACCCTTATCACGGAGACTCAGGCGTGTCGTAATACCGGTCAGTACACGTCTTCTCAGAGATTGACATGACGCGTTTACACACACATCTGCAGCGGAAACTATGGTCGCACGCGTTGAAAGCATCTCCGAGCTATCTTCTCTCCTCCCCCCCCCGATTTCCCCACCAAAGATACCATTTGAAACCGGTTTCAAACGGTTTTAAAACGGTTTGACAACCGTTTCCGTTTGATTTGTCCAAAACTTCAAACGGAACTAAATGGTTGGAGCCCTACGGTGGCTGTTCCCCTAAGCGCCTGCCAAACACGACCCAACCGGCCCTCCGCCCCGAACCTCCTACCACATATGCCCACCGCGACATGGCGGCGTCCACGCCGCCGTGTGCCTCTACTGCCCCCCACTCCCCGGACGACTCCTCAAGCCCCTTCCCTATCTCCTCCACTCGCCAGCGCTCGACCTCCGCGATTTCTTCTGCCCTCAATGCCGCCACCGCCGCCGCGTCCCGCTGCCCCTTCACCCGCCGCCTTGCACGCTTGCTCCATGAAGGCCCCTTGAGCGAGTGCAAGTGGCGTCCCTTCCCTCGCATCATAGAGCCGTAGCCTCCTAGAGCTAAATGTACCGTCCATATCAATACCCTTCACGGTTTCCAGCTCGTAGGAATTGAGGATGTGCCTTTTGACGCGATGTGGCTCGGACCACCGAACGGTAAGCTTCCTGTCATTGCTCATGGTGTATGTGAGGTCGCTCCGGTACACCTGCACGAGCTGGCCACGCTCGAAGGTGACGACCCCGGCACGCGAAGCAGCACTTTGCGGTCGAAGGCCGCCTTCCGCCCCACTGCGTACGCAACGCGATTAGCATTACCGTCGAGGCGTTGCTGCTCGACGTAGGCCATGTGAATTGATGCGTCCTCGGCCGTCAGCGCTGTCGCCGCCACCGCGATCGGCGTTGGGGGTGTGTTAACGACATTACCGAACAGCAGCTCCTTCCGGGAGAATTTCACCGAAGGCAGCAACCTCTCGTTCATGATCCGTATAGCCTCATCGAAGTGGTCTGGCCAGTTGTCTGGTAAGGTGTCCTTTGTCACCGACCGCCATCCGTCTTCTCCCACGTTCGGAGCGCATAGGTGCGCGAGGATGTATATCAAGATCCTGTTCGCGCCTTCCACGAGGCCGTTAATCCACGGTGAGTATGACAATACTAAATGAGGTTTGATACCGCGCGCGTCGCAAAACTGCTGAACGCGCTTGTTTTTTGAGGGTGGCGACCCTGGTCTGACTGGAAAGTATTCATCGGCAGATACTTGTCACAGATGTCGCCGAGCGTGCCCTCCGTAGTCTCCGCCGACCCAGCGACCGTATACTTGAAACCCCACACGTGTTGGGTGAACGTGTCCAAGTCCAAGCCGACGCTCTTGAAGCCCCCTATCCCCACCGGCAGGGAAAGGTAGTCACCCACGATCAGCTCGAACGGGTGTCGCCTCAGGACCGGATCCATCAGCGAGTGCAAGTTAGCCGGCCCGAATCCTTTGCACTTCGCGCAGTCCGCAATCGCACTGACAATTGACTCATCCAGCCACGGTGAAACGGTGCACTAGGGTGCGGCCGTGAAATCTAATGGATTGACTAGTGAGCAAAGCGAACTAGTCACTCTACTCAAACCAACCAAAACCAAAACAAATCACTAATCCTAATCCTAATACTCGTGTGTGTGTGTGTTCGGGGAGGTAGGGTACGTATCACTCGTCAAAAGGGTGTGCAAGGTTGGAATAAGGCTTTGTTTCAATAGCAACTATGCGGTTAAGCACGGGTATGGTAGGGTAGCAGGGACTTCACGCCAACAGGATATCAAGACTCAAGTTAAACCTTAGACTGTTCAAGTCTTCAGTTTCTTTGGTGAGCGGCAGAACCTAACACTACTGGCAGCTGGCCAAGAAGCAGAAGGTAGGGCAGACTATCAACAGACGGACACTACTTCAATATCAACCAACGCTACACGAACGGCGGCGGTATTAACGAAACGGGGGCGGTTACACAGAAGGTGGACGCTGGGCTAAGGCACGGAAAGTTACACTGAAAGCGGCGGTTTCACTTCTACTAGCACAAACTAGTCTTTAGTCCTGGAGGCCTAAAGCGCTGCTACAGGAGACGGGTTGGTGCAGGTTGAGCGGGGCTCTTATATCAATGCAATTGGTAGTCTTTTCGATGTCCCGTATCTCTTAATCTTTCCTGTGCGTCTGCAAATATATCTGATTTCTTTCACAAATCTAGAGTCTACTATATTGCCTGTATATCTGGGGGATAGTTTACTGGCTAATACAGAGTACACAGCTGGCTTTTATACATTTCAGAGAGAAGTAAAGGAGATAGACGGAATGAATAGGAACAATAAAGGGTGGGAGCCCGGCGTAGAAGACATTCTCAACCATGGGTATTATGACCTGCTACCGGGGCTAGTCCACATGTATTTCTCTAGCACGCCATAAGACGTGCTTAGTTGTCTTGGTTTCCATCTTTCTGACTGAGCAAGTCTGTCATTGCTGACTAGTCAAGTCAGTCTTAGTCAAGTTCTATTCAATTTCTCTATCAGTCCCACACTTCACAAGCTCAGTGGAACTCATAGTAAATATCAAGCAGATTGACAAGATAGCACGACGCTATACTGGCAGACCAGTATAGTGACTAGTAAAATATAGCGCGGCGCTATTCTATAGTGTCGATCCTCATCAATCATATCAGTAAATCCTTGATGCGAGGCCCGCATCTTTTCTAACGGTCAGATCTGCCCGAGTAACCACAGTGATGATTAACTCGGTAACAAGTCTTCATCCTAATCTAATCAGTTGGCCTTATACACAAAATGGTGCGGCACTATATCCCTGCCGGCGCTAATGTGGTTGTACCAATCCTGACTTTGTATATCTTGTTTTAATAGTCATCAGACTATTCAGAGGCCGTTGAGATGGCAAGTCAATAATTCTGAGTAGTTCCCTGATGTTTCACCTCCAGCACATAAGATAATGGCTTACCGCCACCATCTATAGCTCAGTGTAGAATATCATAGTCAGGACGTAACAGCCTTTTGGGCTGCCTTGTCAAGTCTACTCAATCCTTCATAGTTGGTTTGTTACACTGACTTTCGGCCATCAATAGTGTAGCCTACCACCCCAGGGAGGGTGTACGCTCATAATCTAATGCCTCACTTCTGCCTGCTAATAGGTTCAAAATGAAATAAAAACTGGTGTTTTCATGCATGTTTTGGTACACACCCTATCACCGCGAAGTGTTCCGCTAGCTGTTCCATCCCCGGTGTAACTCCTGCACAATATGCAGTCCATAATTGCCTAAGTACTAGGGCCCCTACAAATGATTAATCCCTAAAGGCTAGGGGCCCCCAAAATCCGCCAGATTCTCGGCCAAAGCCTAGACTCTAGGGCAGAAATAATATTTTTGTAAGCCAAAAACAATATTATTTGCCCTAGTGTTCAGGATCTAGCCTATCATGTATTTTGAGCATCAGATAATCCGAAATTTCAGGAAAATTACTGCCCATGCTCCCTAATAGCGGCTAGATAGAATATTATCTGCCCTAGATGGTAGGGGTAGGCTGATCACCTGTATGCAAAATAATATTGTACTTCCTAGGTGCCTGCATTTGGCTGATCAATGGAAGAATATTTGAAAACTCAAAAGCTTGGGCTCAGCCGCATAGAGAATAATATTACCTGCCCTACATACCTGGGCTTGGCTGATTGGTGGCTCACCAGCTATAATATTATTCCACCTAGCTACTTGGATTTGGCCGACCCAGAGAAGTAATATTTTACAGCCTAGACTCCTGGACTCAGCCGCATGATGCAGAAATATTATTTGCCTAGATGCATGGGCTTGGCCAAACAGCCTTTCAGGAACCAGAATATTATTTTGCCTAGCCACTTAGGTGCAGCCCACCAGGAACAAAAATATTGTACAGCCTAGAAAGCTGGTTTCGGCTGCATTGTGGGAAAATATTACTCGCCCTTCATGCCTGGGCTCAGCCAGACTAGGTTTCAGCAGCTGAAATATTATTTAGCCTAGCCACCTGGCTTCAGCCGATTCGCTGAAATAATATTCCACAGCCTAAATTCCTGGGCTCAGCTGTACAATCCCAGAATACTATTGGCCCTAGATATGTGAGTTCAGCTGATCAGTGTCAGAGCTGCTATAATATTATTTTTCCTAGCCACCTGTCCTCAGCCAATCGATCAAAATAATATTCTGCTGCCTAAAAGGCTGGGTTCAGCTGCACAGTGCAGGAATAATATTGTTCACCCTAGGACCCAGGCTCTGGCCAATGGGTATAATAAATATTTTGAGCCCAGGACAGTTGGGACCGGCTGGTCAGGAGAAGAATATTAGGCACCGTAGACAGTAGGATTTGGCCAACTTACCTTTTCACAGACAATAATATTATTCACCCTAGGACCCAGGCTTCGGCCAATGGGTATAAGAAATATTTTGAGCCCAGGACACTTGGGACCGGCTGGTCAGCAGAAGAATATTAGGCACCCTAGATAGTGGGACTCGGCCAACCTACCTTTCCACAGACAATAACATTATTCACCCTAGGACCCAGGCTTCGGCTGATGGGTATAAGAAATATTTTGAGCCCAGGACACTTGGGACCAACTAGTCAGGAGAAGAATATTAGGCACCCAAGACAGCAGGACTCAGCTGACCTACCTTTTCACAGATAATAATATTGATTGCCCTGGATGCTGGGGTTCGGCCAACAGGTATAATAATATTTTATGCCCAGGTCTCCTGATACCAGCTGGTAGGGATAAGAATATTAGACACCCTAGACAGTAGGATTCGGCCAACCTACCTTTCCACAGACAATAATATTATTTGCCCTAGATTCTGGGGTCTGGCTGACAGATGTAATAATATTTTATGCCCAGGTCACTTGGTACTGGCTGGTGAGGAGAAGAATATTAGACACCCTAGATGTTAGGACTTGGCCGACCTACCTTTCCACAGACAATAATATTATTTTCCCTAGGTACTGGGATCTGGCTGACAGGTATGATAATATTTTATGCCTAGGTGACTTGGCAGTGGCAGGTGGAGAGAAGAATATTAGTCACCCTAGACAGTAGGATTTGGCTGACCTACTCTTCCACAGACAATAATATTGATTGCCCTAGATGCTAGGATCCAGCCGACAGGCGTAATAATATTCTATGCCCAGGTCACTCAGCACCAGCTGGCAGGGAGAAAAATATTAGACACCCTAGACAGTGGGACTTGGCCAACCTACCTTTTCACAGACAATAATATTATTTTCCCTAGATACTGGGGTCCAGCTGACAATATTTTATGCCTAGGTCACTTGGCACCGACTGGTGGAGAGAATAATACTAGACACCCTAGACAGTAAGACCTGGCTGACCTTCCTTTCCGCAGACAATAATATTGATTGCCCTAGATGCTGGGGTCCGGCCGAGAAAATAATATTTTATGCCCAGGTCACTTGGCATCTGCTGGTGGGGAGAAGGATATTAGACACCCTAGACGGTAGGACTCCATCAACCTTCCAACAGACAATAATATTATTTGCCCTAGATGTTGAGGCCCACAGATATGCTAATATTTTATGCCCAGGTCACTTGGTACCAGCTGGTCCTGATCATAATCTTACACACCCTAGAGCACAGGGCTCGGCTGACTGAGCCCTATATAATATTAAGCACCCTAGATGGTAGGACTCAGCTGACCAACCCCTGTACAGACAATAATATTATCTGCCCTAGATGTTAGGGTCCAGCTGATGACTATAATAATATTTAATCCCAGGAACCTTGGTATCAGCTGGTCTTGGTCATAATATTACACACCCTAGAGCACAGAGCTTGGCTGACTGACCCCTGTACAGAGAATAATATTATCTACCCTAGATGTTAGGGCCTGGCTGATGGGTATATCAATATTTCAATCCCAGGAACTCTGGTGTCAGCCAGTGGGGATAATAATATCAAGGCCCTCTTAAAGTGATAACCATTGAAAACTCGGAACCACATAGACCACCTTGACATTCCACTCTCCACTGCCATCTGGATCCCCAAAGGTCTGGTATCAGCTGGCAGCTCCAGGTTCCAAGAAATCAGTAGTTTTCCGATCACTCCAATTCATCCAGCAAGTTATATTGATGCCGTGTGCCAATTAGTAGCCATGTTGACATGGATAGGCATTGCCCTGAACTCAATGGCAGATCTGAAAAGCACAGGGTTTGGAATGTATTTGGCATTTTGTGAGCTAATGATGCTGCCGATGCATAAATGGTTCTAAACAAAGCTCTACAGCTTTGATTTCCACCGGCAAAGGGTGTTTCCGAGGGACTTTCCCTTTTGGGACACTACCATATTTCATCCCAAAAAGGCAATTATCACTAAAATTCGCTCCCTATACTGCTTTTTGATTGTTTTCACTGTTCCTAAATTGCCTTTACCATGCTTGATACCCTATGAGCTGAATTCACAGCCAAGCAGAGGGCAGCCATTTAATACCAACATATGGGTCCTCCAACTGAATTTCAGTTCCTTCCACAATACCATTGCTCTGAAAGCATATTTGAGGTTCTTGATGACCCTAACTTACCCTCTGATGCTATCCAAATATTCAGGTGCTCGTCTAACAGGTTCTAAGGCCTGTCAAGCACAGATTTCAGCTATATCAGGGATAGACAGGACTGTACCATTTGATGGTATATAGTCATCCCAAATATCTCAAACACAGTCCTGAATGTTGGTGCACCGAGCATAAAGTCTCCTGGAGCAGCTCAGCACTCAGTTAGAGTCTTCGACTCTGTATGAACATGATGATTCTGGAAGTCTATGTTCACCTTATTCTGCTTGCCCCAAGGTTATGAGAGTGCTTATGCCCACTCAGAACTAATACTGGGCATTTAAAGAAGAGTTTTAACACAAAATTTGCCTCAATATGGGCCTTTATGGACCAGAATTCTGAAGTAACATTTCTGACTCTTCTGCACAATTGAGGATCAAGTAGACCAGGTAGTGTGAAATGGAAATTCAAAATGGCATGAGACAATCTGAATGTCCTATATTCTGCTTTATTTGAAAGATTTTGGTCATGTATTGAGGATATTGTGTTTTTCGGTTTGCGGGCTGGACTACAACTTTGTGCCTATAGCTTGTACAGCAGTCAAAACACTGTTTGACCAAATCTTAGTCAAAACACTTCAAATAATGAAGAATCCTGGATTTACATACTGTCTGTTGCATCTCAAATACTTGATTTCACTCCAGCTTCACTGCATTGTGCCCTATTCTTCAAATGATTGAAAAATGTGATTTCACATACTTGGCATTATACTGGAACATCAGCCACAATCTTTGGGTTGGAGCCTTAGGGAGCATTATTGAATGAACGGGAGCTGTTTGATGGTTTTGGACAACACTCAAGAATGGTAAATGCACTACACATTGATATCACACATAATCATGCTATATCTTCAGCTGCTGACATCTCTGAGGGTCCATTGCTCACAATCATATTCTTTACAAATGTGGCTTCCACCAGGCCTGCAGTTTATAACTCCCAGACAACTAGAAGGTAGGTACCAGTTTGAACAAGCCATTTCTGATGTAGACCCTACAGCACCCATGCCCCTCAAAAAGCCTACTCAGATGGATTGGGACCACCCTAGTAGTGTATATATACCATGATTGATGTCCAGATACCTCCTCCACAGTGCCTACCCAAGCTCATTATAGGACAGAACAAATCCTAGCAATTGAGTCATTAGCATCAGCACAGGGAAGTCCTTTACTCCAATTTGTGCTCTAATACCATTCAGAAGCTATTTGTGATGATAATTACCAATTTGGACCAGCCACAAAGGTTGAAGGGCGGCCCCAGGGAGCAAATGTTTGTGATATTACCTTTTTGGGATGAAATGTGGTAGTGTCCCAAAAGGGAAAGTCCCTAAGACAACCTAGGGTTAGGGTTAGCCATTCAATGGTGCCGAAAAAATGGGTCTTGGAGGCACTTTGGTACATTTGACAAACAATATCTAATACAAGTAGAATACAAGCAAGGTAAAGAAAGGAAAAGAGAGTGATGATGCTCATTGTTTCGGATACAGTGCTGCAGACACTGTATCCAAAACAATGAGCAACACACCCCCATATGTAACACATGGGAATAGATGAGAGCAGGAAATGTAAATGAAAACAAAAAAGAAAACAGAAAAAGTGGTGGGATTGCACTGGAATAAAAACCATCAAGATCAACACCCGAACAATTTATGAGCTTACCTGGTTTTGTACATATCCCACTATGGTGAACATTAGAATTTGAGCACCACAAGAATTTATGCTCACCGCATTCACCCAAAACATGCCAGGCCACCAAAGAAGCAAAATGAGAAGAGCGGATGCGCACATGACATACATACAGCCAATGAAGGGTTTTGCTGAAGTGAGCATGCTACCACAACAAGCATTGATTTGGCCGACACGCATATGATGTCTGGACCAGTGAAAGGTTTTGCTGAATTTAGCATGCCACCATAACAGGCATTTGGCTGACACGCATATGATGTCTGGGCCAGTGAAAGGTTTTGCTGAATTTAGCATGCCACCATAACAGGCATAGGTTACTCAAGGACACTCAGGCCTGTGTAGGCTGCTTGGACACTCAAGAGATAACCAGGAGCCCCCAGATCCCAAACAGTAGCCCCCAGAGCCCAAGATGTGAAGGAGATGAACAGAAAGAATACCCTGTCATGCTGGTTCCAAGCCACGGTGCAATATGAGCAGTATGAACAGAGGTTGATCAGGCCTCAGTCAGGGACTACCAAGTAGGCGTTGTGGCAAGGACAGCAGCAGAGGACAGTGGTATGGTAGAAAGGGGGAGAGGGGGGAAAAGGAAACAGATGTAGGACAACTCACTGTTATAAGACAAACCAGGGATGGAAAACAAGAGGCAGACATGGAAGGAGAGAAGAGAGAAGAGTTGTGGATTGATGGACAAGATGCCATCTTTTTGGTGTTGCCAGTATTTACCAGTCTTTGTACCTGTTGTGGTCATAGCTTGGGCACAGGTGAGTCAGAGATGGTTGGGGGCAGATTGTGGGAGCTCAAAAGGGAACATATCCAATGGTTATATAGTGTAGAGGTAGTAACCTTGTCCAATGGTAATTTTATCCAATCCTTCTCAGGTGGTCAGTGGTTCAACTCCCAGAGGCTGCTTTTTGTTTAGGTCTTTTACTACACGAACAAAACTGTCTCTTCGGAAAAAGTTGGTGTCCACTGTTTCTGTGTCTCTATCACCAGCTGTGCAGTAGAGATGCTCAAGATATCTCTGTAGAAGTCCAATATGTTTTGTACTTCAGCCAAAACCTAAGATCAAAGGGAATCAATATTTTGGGAATCCATCAGCTGAGCCCAGCCTCACAGGGAATATAATATTATTCCATGCACCAGCCTAACCCTGACACCTGAGGCAAATAATATTATCACCTGTCCAAGGGTGGTCAGCTGAAATGCACCATCCAAGACATTCAATATTCTCATCCCTGCCAGCTGATACCAGGAGACCTGGGCATAAAATGTTATTACACCTGTTGGCCGGACCCCAGCATCTAGGGAAATCAATATTATTGTCTGTGAAAAGGTAGGTCAGCCGAGTCCTACTGTCTAGGGTGCCTAATATTCTTCTCCCAACCAGCTGGTCCCAAGTGTCCTGGGCTCAAAATATTTCTTATACCCATTGGCCGAAGCCTGAGTCCTAGGGTGAATAATATTATTGTCTGTGGAAAGGTAAGCTGGCCGAATCCTACTGTCTAGGGTGCCTAATATTCTTTTCCTGACCAGCCGGTCCCAACTGTCCTGGGCTCAAAATATTTATTATACCCATTGGCCAGAGCCTGGGTCCTAGGGTGAACAATACTATTCCTGCACTGTGCAGCTGAACCCAGCCTTTTAGACTGCAGAATATTATTTTGATGGATTGGCTGAGGCCAGGTGGCTAGAGAAAATAATATTATAGCTGCTCTGACACTGATCAGCTGAACTCACATATCTAGGGCCAATAGTATTCTGGGATTGTACAGCTGAGCCCAGGAATTTAGGCTGTGGAATATTATTTCAGTGAATCGGCTGAAGCCAGGTGGCTAGGCTAAATAATACTAGCGGTTCGCGGCCGGCTTTGCCGGGCCGCTCTCCGCTTGGCTAACAGCAGACATCAACATAAAAGGAGATTGCCGGCGGAGTTTAAAGGCTTCGGACAGCGTAATTTTATAAAGAGGAAGATTTCAGCTGCTGAAACCTAGTCTGGCTGAGCCCAGGCATGAAGGGTGAGTAATATTTTCCCACAATGCAGCCGAAACCAGCTTTCTAGGCTGTACAATATTTTTGTTCCTGGTGGGCTGCACCCAAGTGGCTAGGCAAATAATATTCTGGTTCCTGAAAGGCTGTTTGGCCAAGCCCATGCATCTAGGCAAATAATATTTCTGCATCATGCGGCTGAGTCCAGGAGTCTAGGCTGTAAAATATTACTTCTCTGGGTCGGCCAAATCCAAGTAGCTAGGTGGAATAATATTATAGCTGGGGAGCCACCAATCAGCCAAGCCCAGGTATGTAGGGCAGGTAATATTATTCTCTATGCGGCTGAGCCCAAGCTTTTGAGTTTTCAAATATTCTTCCATTGATCAGCCAAATGCAGGCACCTAGGAAGTATATATTATTTTGCATACAGGTGATCAGCCTACCCCTACCAGCTAGGGCAGATAATATTCTATCTAGCCACTATTAGGGAGCATGGGCAGTAATTTTCCTGAAATTCGGATTATCTGATGCTCAAAATACATGATAGGCTAGATCCTAAACACTAGGGCAAATAATATTGTTTTTGGCTTACAAAAATATTATTTCTGCCCTAGAGTCTAGGCTTTGGCCAAGAATCCGGCGGATTTTGGGGGCCCCTAGCCTTTAGGGATTAATCATTTGTAGGGGCCCTAGTACTTAGGCAATTATGGACTGCAGGCACTGACTCCTGAATGTTGAATAGTCACTTCATTCGACCTCTCTAGCGAGTGCACTATCCGTAGTGACTTTCCATCTTTCTTAACTACCGCGAATATGGGTGATCGGTAAGACGAGTTTGAAGGTTCATATACTCCAGCATCAATTTTACTCTTGATATTTTTGCAGAACTCTTCAAAATGTCCCGGTGGAATGGGAATCTGACGACACACCCAAGGTGTATTCCACTGGG
Organism: Mycena olivaceomarginata; assembly: GCA_029378375.1. Taxonomy (NCBI): domain Eukaryota; kingdom Fungi; phylum Basidiomycota; class Agaricomycetes; order Agaricales; family Mycenaceae; genus Mycena; species Mycena olivaceomarginata. The sequence continues at coordinate 53,216 of JARKIC010000697.1, read as the reverse complement.
GGAAACTGTTCGTGTTTGAACTGTCCCCGTTCGTCTTCTTCCCAAGCGAAGTCCGCATTATGTATCCCAACAAAGTGGTGAGGTAGCTTCACTTCTTCAGGCTCTAGGAACCCGGTGTTGTGACTCTCATCAACCACTTTCATTCGTTCCTCCATATAGCGACCGTTAGGTGCGAAGTTAGGCGGGTGCGTCTCTAGAACAGGCATGTTTGCTAGAGGATCCCCTATGATCTTCCTTTCTATACGAAATTTCGCGGGTAGTTCACCGAGTATGGGTGTTATCTTTTCCGCAACCGGCTTGTACTTCTTTCCCAACATTACAGATGTAGGTTTCTGAGGCGCTAGCGATTCTTGGACCAACACTTGTCGCGGTACTGAAGGTACTTTTGGTGCGCTAGCTAGCTGACTAGTCCCCTTTTGCTCGTGAAGCCATTCCGACTTTCCTAGCCTTTGATGCATGACATTTACTTTACGGGACATTTTGCCCGCCGTAAACGGTCTTTTCTCACGGTTCGGTTTCTTCGGTTTGTTGGATGGCTCAACCTGATTAAATAAACAGATCTTGCTGCCCTCTTCTACTTCCTTCTTGCCCAAGTACTGGTCAAGTAGTTCTGAAGCGACACTATCATCCTCAATAACTTCCTGCGATGCACACAAGTACGCGATCTTCCGATCATCAGGCACCGCCTCTAGCCCCTCTTTAGGCATCCCATACCCTACGCATACTAGCTCTCCGCTCTCTGTGTAGTCCCAAGCAGTCATCACTTCTCCCTCCTCGTTGAGTTCATTGAGGAGTTCTAAAAATCCTGGGGCTCCTTCAGATTGCTGCTAGCTCCCTCTGCGTCTTTGATTCCCTCGTTATCTAGTGCAGCGACATCCAAAATATGACCCCTAGGATAGGTCGGCAATGTCAATAGCCTTCCTGAGTATGGGTCTGTTAAGGTGATGTCCACATCGCCGTTCCGTTTGCTTTTCACTAGGGTTTCCACTAGCATGTCGAAGGGGCGCCCCAATAGGAGTTCGTAAGGTGCTACCGTGACTACGTGTAATTGTGCGTATACGCGGAACCCTTTCGAGAACCCTATCGGTACGTTCTTCGCCATTCCTAGCGTTGCGTGTGTCTCGCTGTTTGCAGACTGCATGGTAATCGAGCGGGAGACACCCCAGTCTAATCCCCTCTTTTCCGCAGCTCGTTTGCTGATCGACAAGATCTGCGACCCCGAGTCTAGGAGCACCTCTATGTGCTTTCCCCCTAGGACTGGGTACAAACAGCGTAGGGCTGCTGATGTACTAGCCACGGGCATCTGAATGACCTTCGGTTTTTCCCCCTGCTTTAGCAAGTCAAAATACTGCACCACAGGATCCTGCATGATTATGCTACCCTCTTCCAGCTCATGGGGGAGGATGTCACAATTTCTGGGAACGTGTCCAGCATCAACACCCCTAGCACCTCACTGTCATCTCCTAGCTTCTCTAGCGTGGTCTTTTCCATCCTGATGTTCGGGCCAAACTCCTCTTCAATGTCCTCGGTTTCGTCAGAGGACTCATCACTTTCCTCGTAAAATCTCTGGGACACAAAGGTTTGGACCCTTGGTGTCAGTACGTGGCCTTCTGTGTTCTGCACAAAATTCGGACGTCTGGACTTGGATATGCCAACAGCTAGCGCCTTTCGTATCTTCGGATTGCTATCCATCAAGTCTCCTAGCTTGACAGGGACCGTGTTTTCTCGAATCGAACTTAGCAGACCTTCAGTGGCCTGGTCTTCAAGCTCCGTATTTCTAGGTGCTCGGGTTCGGCGTTTAAACTCGGTCCTATCACTGCTAGTTGAGTTTTCAGACGGCCGTCGAGGCAGAACTTCTCGAGTGGGTGGGTCCCTTAACGGCTCAACATCCTTGAATGGCAGTTCAAATCTGACCGCCTTCCCAGGTGGAACTAGGTCCCGCTCATCTTCTGAGTCCTCGACATCCTCCACTGTTACTCTAGCTGGGTGTTTGGGTTCCTCTAGCGGCCTAGTTTCCACGCGACTCGCCGTTTCCCTCGTCTTTTTCTTCCCTGCAGGCTTCTTTGCCTGCCTCTCAATTACCACTTCGACCTGCCGCTTTCCGGGTATCACACGTTTCGATTCCTCAGGAGGCTTCATCCGTGGATTGGCCTCCTTCCTTGGATTCAGCGAAACCCGAGGCATTCTCCGCTGGTCCTGAAGCCCTAGTCTGCGCGAACACGGACTGACTTGCAGTTCGGGACTTCCTCAGTACTGAAGTATGCTACAATTCTGCACTTGGAAGAGACAATGGTGGGAGGAAAGGGCGAACTGTGAGTGGGATGTATCCCCAGAACTGAAGGAGGGGCCGCAGGTGTATGTACAGGCGCAGATGGCATGGGAGCAGAAGTGGGAATCTGAGCGGCAGACAAAATGAGCAGCGGTATGCGAGTGCACAATCACGTTGTGGATGTATCTGAGCTGGTTCCATTAGTGGAGTTGGATGATGAGATGGAGAAGGAAGACAATTATGAGGGGTGTGAGGAGGAGGAGGAGTTAATATAGACACATTCCAGCCTTTTTTTTTTTTTTTTTTGAATGATATAATTGCCTTTTGGGGCAGTTGGGAGTGCGGGATATGGGAGTGCCGGACACATCACCCATGGTGATCCTTGATCCAAAACCATTTGGCATGTCAGCTGACAAGTAGGTATTGATCAGAAACCATTTCCACATCGGCTAGACCGATTATTGATCAACCAATTGTTTTTTTTTTTGCGAGGCCAGGTGAATATTGTTGATTCTCGGTAGTCACCAACATTAACAGAGAGGCCTGTGATGGTGCCGAGATGCCACTGGAAGTGCTACTGCAAAAGGAGGGTGTGCATTGTAATATGCACCAGGCCTGGGAAGCAAAGAGGCACTTTGTAATGTGCACCTGTGGCCAGGCCAGTGCACATTATAATGTGGGTACATGGACTGTTGGCCTGAGTGGGTATAACTCGGAACACCGCAAGTTTCCCGTGGAACATGGCCCCGTTCATCTCACAACAGAGATATGAACCGCCTGTGGTGCGTCGTACTACGACCATAGGTCCCATGTAATGTTGCTCCAGTTTTCTGTCTAATGATTTTTCCACTGAAGTATTTCGTACTAGTACCAGATCACCAGGCTTGAAGTCGTAATCAACTATAGTTGATCCAAACTCTTCCTCGTATCTCCGGACTAGCCTTCGCTTCTCCTCGCTAACCCTTATTCACATTTCTTGGATGTGAAGCGAGTGTTTGGCTAGGGCTCTCACTCTGAGTCCAATTAACTCTGCTGTGCTGATAGGTTCACCAGGATATTCAACCAACCAGGTTGCTTCCTCAACGTCTAATGGAATAACAGGATGGGCACCACAGACTGCGAAATAAGGTGAACAGCCTAACCCACGTCTTATAGTAATTCGATCTGCCCACAATATGAGGGAAGAACCAATACCATTTGGCAACGTCTCCTCCCATAGCTTTCCATATAATTTGTGGCATATCCCAATGCCCTCTTTCAACTGGTCCGTTTGCCTGTGAATTATAAGGCGAGACTCGGATTCCACAGATGCCATATTTCTCGTTTAGCCATTTCAACGCTGCTATGAATTGAGAGTAGTGGTCCAAGTCTGTACCTGCACCAAACTAAGTTCCCAATCTTGACCGGTTGATCCCTTGGATCCTTTCTTCTGCTGTAAGGGCAACCTTAAGCGCAGCGCAGGGTGCGGAAACTAGCAAGGGAATTCGGAGCACTAGAGTAGTGGTCCAAGTCTGTACCTGCACCAAACTAAGTTCCCAATCTTGACCAGTTGATCCCTTGGATCCTTTCTTCTGCTGTAAGCGCAACCTTAAGTGCAGCGCAGGGTGCAGAAACTAGCAAGGGAATTCGAAGTATAAACTAGCGGTTCGCGGCCGGCTTCGCCGGGCCGCTCTCCGCTTGGCTAACAGCAGACATCAATGTAAAAGGAGATTGCCGGCGGAGTTTAAAGGCTTCGGACAGCGTAATTTTATAAAGAGGAAGATATAGGCACTAAAATACAGGAGCGGAAATACTATGCACCTAGCGGGGGAATCCAAAGAGAAGAAAGAATGGGGATTCCCACACTAGGCAAAACTTCATATACTAATCAGTAACTACCCAGTAGCAAGTGTCCGGAGGTATCTACAATGGTCCTGGGCCTGATTGCATAGCACGTGCCAGTGCGAGCAGGCGGATGTTCTGGACGGTTCCAAGGGCAGAGCAGACAGACAGACAGATAGATGGACAGACAAGGAAGCATCCAGAGCGACGGACATGGATGGAAAAGTGTCCGGGTTCAGAAGGGCAGCCAGAGCAGGGGTTCCCCTGAAACTCGGATTATGATGGAGGAGCAGGGATAGTAAGTGAACAAGCTGCAGAGGAAGGCTTCCACCGACCCCAGAGAATTCATCGGGCCCCTCCAAGGTTTCCTATGAACACCTATATGGATTCAGATTAATTTGACATACCCATCTTCATAAGTGACAGCAGTTTCTTCATATGTTCAAAGGGGTTTTTCTTGCTTTGTGCTACCAGTCAATGCACTGAAGCGGTGCTCTTGTGTCATCTAAAGATCAGCACCGGACAATTTCCCAGGGATGAAATGGGTCCATTTAGTGTTATACTGTGAGAGAACTTGAGTGGATTGATTCATCCAATGGATGTGGTCATATGGCCAGGTTCAAATACAGTTCACATGAGGCACTGCACCCGGACAACTATAGCCTAGTTTCTTGCACATTGAATACCTATGTTTCTGAGAGACATTCTGCAGATTATGAAAGATGACTGAACAAAGATTCTGCATATCTTTCCCTCCATATGCTGCACACCATCAAGCATTTGTAGGTTGGAGAAGAACAGATGACCCCCACTCTACTATGATATATGGTGTGTTAGTGGGAACAACATTCCCCAACTTTGGGCTCACTCTCTGGGCTAAGAGACCATTTTCTGTATATTCCATGGTTGCCTACAACTTATAACACGACAAGGAGGAAGGAAGCAAGTCACCCAGCCCAAATGAAGAGTCAAAGTCTTGAAGGAAATTACAATGCCTAAGAGCTATCCCTCTGTACAAGTTTACGCAGCCTATGCTGTGCCTAGAATGATACAGGAGGATGAGATGGAAAAGGTCACCAGTCAGCATTCAGCATGGGGGATCAATGCAACGGCACTTACCACCTGTTGGATGAAGAGTCAGACAGAACCAGTCAGTATTCAGCATGGGGAATTGATGCAGCAGCACTTACCCACTGTTGAATGAGGGGGCAGACAGCACAGATCAGCATTCAGGATGGGGGATCAATGCAGCAGCACTTACCAACTGTTGAATGGAGATAGACAGCACCGGTCAACTTTCAGCATGGGGATCAATACAGCAGCACTTACCCTCTGTTAGATGAGGAGGCAAACAGCACTGGTTAGTGTTTAGCATGGGGGATCAATGCAGTAGCACCTACCTCCTGTTGAGTGAGGAGGTAGATGGCACTGGTCAGTCCTCAGCATGGAGCATCAACACAGCAGCACTTACCTCCTGTTGGATGAGGAGCCAGACGGCCCTGGTTAACCTTCAGCATGAGGGACAAATGTAGCAGCACTCACCTCCTGTTGGAAGAGGAGGCAGAAAGCACCAGTCAGCTGTCAGCATGGGGATCAGAGCAGTAGCACTTACCTCCTGTTGAACGAGGATGCAGACAGCACCAGTCAGCCTTCAGGATGGGATCAATGTAGCAGCACTTACACTCTGTTGGACAAGGAGGCAGACAGCACTGGTCAGCCTTCAGCATGGCGGATCAATACAGCAGCACTTACTGGCTGTTTCACAAGGAGGCAAACAGCACCAGTCAGCCTTCAGCAGGGGGGAGCAGTGCTGCAGCACTTACCGTCTGTTTGACCAGGAGGCAGATGGCATTGGTAAGCCTTCAGTATGGGAGACCAATGCAGCAGCACTTACGAACTGTTGGACGACAAGGTGGGTGGCACGGGTCAGCCTGCAGCATGTGGGATGGATGCAGCAGCACTTACCGCCTGTTAGACAAAGAGGCAGACAGCACCAGTAAGCCTTCAGCATGGGGAATCAATGTAGTGGCACTTACCGACTGTTCAATGAGGAGTCAGACCGCACCAGTCAGCCCTCGGCTTGGGGGACCAATGGAGCAGCTCTTACCGACTGTTGGACAAGGAGGCAGACAGCACCAGTCAACCTATGGCATGGGGGATCAATGCAGCAGCACTTACCCCCTGTTGGACAAGGAGGCAGACAGCACCAGTAAGTTTTCAGCATGGAGGATTGATGCAGAGGCACTTACCATCTGTTAGATAAGGAGGCAGACAGTGCTGGTCAGCCTTCAGCATGGGGGACCAATGCAGTGGCACTTACCGACTGTTGGACAAGAGGGCAGAAGGCACCAATCAGCCTTTGGCATGGGGGACCTATGCAGCAGCACTTACATTCTGTTGGACGAGGAGGCAGATGGCACTGGTCAGCCTTCAGCTTGGGGACCAATGCAGCAACACTTACCAACTGTTGGATGCAGAGGCAGATGGGACTGGTCAGCCTTCACCTTGGGGTACCAATACAGCAACACCTACCAACTGTTGGACAGGGCAGACAGCACCAGTCAGCCTCCAGAATGAGGACCAATACTGCAGCACTTACCAACTGGACACGGAGGCAGACAGCACTGGTCAGCCTGCAACATGAGGGACCAATGTGGCTGCACTTACCTCCTGTTGCACAAGGAGGCAGACAGTACCGGTCAGCACTCAGCATGGGGAACCAATTCAGTGGCACTGACCAACTGTTCAATGAGGAGGCAGCCAGCACTGGTCAGCCTTCTGCATGGGAGACTGATCAGCAGCACTTACATCCTGTGGGACAAGGAGGCAGAGAGCACCGGTTAGCATGAGGCATGAGGCATCGATGCAACAGCACTTACAAGCTGTTGGATGAACACCAAGACAGCACTAGTCAACCTTCAGCAAGTGGCATTGTTGCAGCAGCACTTACCGCCTGTTGGATGAGGAGGCGGGCAGTACTGGTCAGCTTTCAGCATGGGGAACCCATACAACAGCACTTACCCTCTGTTGGATGAAGAGCCAGACAGAACCAGTCAGGATTCAGCATGGGGAATCAATGCAGAGGCATTTACCATCTGTTGGATGAGGCAGACAGTGCTGGTCAGCCTTCAGCATGGGGTACTAATGCAGTGGCACTGACTGACTGTTGGACAAGACAGCAGACAGCACCAATCAGCCTTCAGAATAGGGGGACCTATGTCGCAGCACTTACATTCTGTTGGATAAGGAGGCAGATGGCACTGGTCAACCTTCACCATGGGGGACTAGAGCAGCACTTACCACCTGTTGGACAAGGTGGCAGATACCACTGGTCAGCCTTCAGCATCGGGTAACAATGCAGCAGGACTCACCAACTGTTAGATGAGGAGGCAGACAGCACTGGTCAGCCTTCAGCATGGGGAACCAGTACCGCAGCACTTACCCCCTGTTTTAAAAGGAGGCAGATACCAATGGTCAGTCTTCAGCAGCATGGGGGACCAATGCAGCAGCACTTACTGACTGTTGGATGAGGGGGCAGATATTTCTGGTCAGACTTCAGCATGGGGGATTAATACAGCATCACTTACCAACTGTGGGACAAGAAGGCAGACAGCACTGGTCAGCATTCAGTGTGGGGGACTTATCAGCAGCGCTTACATCCTGTTGGACAAAGAGGCAAATGGTGCTGGTCAGCATTCAGTATCGGGGCTCGATGCAGCAGCACTTACAGTAGTCTGTTGGACAAGGAGGAAGACAGTGCTAGTCAGCCTTCAGCATGGGGGACTATTCAGCAGCACTTACATCCTGTTGCACAAGGAGGCAGCCAGCACCAGTCAGCTGTCAGCATGGGGGATCAATACAGCAGCACTTACTGGCTGTTGGACGAGGAGGCAGACAGCACCGAGGGCAGATGGCACCAATCAGTCAACCTTCACCATGGGGGGCTGATGGTGCAGCACTTACCAACTGTTGGACCAGGAGGCAGATACCACTGGTCAGCCTTCAGCATTGGGGAAAAATGCAGCAGCACTTGCATCCTGTTAGATGAGGACACAGAGAGCACTGGTCAGCATTCAGCATAGGGGATCAATGCAGTGGCACTTACAAACTGTTGGGCAAGGAGGCGGCCAGCACCACTTAGTGTTCAGCATAGGGGATCACTGCAACAGCATTTACCTCCTGAGGAGGCAGATGACACTGGTCAGCCTTCAGCATATGGGATTGATGCAACAGCACTTACCTCCTATCAGACAAGGAGGCAGACAGCACCAGTCAGCTTTCAGCATGGGACATTGATGCAGAGGCACTTACTATCTGTTAGGTGAGGAGGCAGATGGTGTTGGTCAGCCTTCAGCATAGGGGACCCATGCAGCAGCACTTACCAACTGTTGGGCAAGGGGCCAGACAGCACCAATCAGCGTTCAGTATGAGGAACCTATGCAGCAACACTTACCCCCTGTTGGATGAGGAGGCAGACAGCATTGGTCAACCTTCAGCATGGGGGATCAATCCAGTGGCACTCACCCTCTGTTGTGCAAGTGGCAGACAGTGCCGGTTAACTTTGAGCATGGGACATCAATGCAGGGGACCTCACCTCCTATTGAATGTGGAGACAGGCAGCACTGGTCAGCCTTCAGCATAGGGAGTGGAGCAGCACTTACCAACTGTTGGGTGAGTGGACAGATTACACTGGTCAGCATTCAGCATGGGGGATAAATGCAGTGGCACCAACTCTCTGTTGATGAGGAGGCAGACAGCACCAGTCAACCTTCAGCATGGGAGATTAATGCAGTGGTACTCACCGACTTTTGGATGCCGAGGCAGACATCATTTGGTCAGTTTCCAGCACGGGGATTGATGCGCGATGCTTACTGTCTGTTGGACGAGGGTCACACCAATGGTCAGCCCTCAGCATGGGGGGACAATGCAGCTGCACTAACCTCCTGTTGAACGAGGAGGAAGACAGTGCTGGTCAGTCTTCAGCATAGGGGATCAATGCAGTGCCACTTACCAACTGTTGGACAAGGGGGCAGACAGCACCGATCGGCCTTCAGCATGGGTGACCTATACAACAGCACTTACTCCCTGTAGAATAAGGAGGCAGACAGCACTAGTCAATCTTCAGCATGGGGGACTAATGCAGCACCACTTACCAACTGTTGGATGAGGGGGAGATACCACTGGTCAGCCTTCTGTATTGGAGATCAACACAGCGGCACTTACCAACTGTTGGACAAGGGGCCCGACAGCACAGGTCAGCATTCAGCATAGGGAATTGATGCAGTGGCACTTACAAACTGTTGGGCAAGAAGCCAGACAGCACCAGTTAGTGTTCAGCATTAGAGATCAATGCAACAACACTTACCTCCTGTTGGACAAGGAGGCAGATACCACTGGTTGGCCTTCAGCATAGGGGATCAATGCAGCAGCACTTACCTCCTGTTGGACAAGGAGGTAGATGACCCGAGTCAGCCTTCAGCATAGGGGATGGTTGCAGCAGCACTCACCTCCTGTTGGACAAGGAGGTAAACAGCACCAGTCAGCCTTCAGCATGGGGGATCAATGCTGCAGTACTTACTTGCTGTTGGATGAGGAGGCAGTCAGCACTGCTCAGCCTTCATCATGGCGGATTATGCTGCCGCACTTACCCACTGTTGAATGAGGCAAGTGACACCAGTCAGCCTTCAGCATCAGGAATTGATACAATGGCACTTACATGCTGTTAAATTAGGACACAGATGTCATAGGTCAGCCTTGAGTGTGAGCTTGGGACAAAACAATACCCACTGCTTGCAGTCCCTTTCCCTTCAGTAGACCAATAAAAGTCTTGTCTTGGACCATGGTTGCAACGAACAGCACTGTTCCGACACCATCCCCTAAATACATAATTCCAATATGTCAATTGACTCTTCACAGCAACACCTCTTCACTCACAGACACAATCTGCTTTGTATGGTTTACTCTGTAGTAGCAGCTCAACCATTTTTTCGTCCCCCATCATTACAGCAATGTGGAGTGGAGCTCCAAAGGGTCCTTATTCTAGGTCAGCATCTTCACCCTCCCCTGATATTCATTTGCTCACCAATAACCTTCAAGTCCACTCCTTTCTGAAGCAAAGCCTTGACCACATCAACTCTTCCATTTGCACATGCAGCGCAAATTGCAGTGCCATAAACCCCTCCTAGGGATATTTCATCAATTATCCATGCACCTACTATCTCAATACTCACCTCTATGATTCAGGTACACCTGCTCAGGCTTGTTTCCAAGCAGGTAATCCACCATCTCCACCTGGCCTTTCGCAGCTGCAGCCTGCAACGCACTCCCATAGGATCCCCCTGTTGCCTTCACATCTGCCCCCTTCTCCACGAGCAACTCAACCATCTGCAGGTGGCCATAGTATGATGCTACAATGATCTCTGGGTTTTCCGAATGCTGCAGCAATGGTTCCTCCTCCAGCAGAACCTTTACAGTTTCTACAAGGTTTACAGCTGCTGCAATCCACAATGCATAAGATCGTGATGGCCAATCTGGATAATTCCATGGCGGGGAGTCCCACCTCGGCTTCATGGTGGATCCTGCCTCACTCATTGTTTCCTTCCATTGAGAAGCCCGGCCAAGAAATTCTATGATCATGTCTTTTACCTGACCTTCGTGCTGTCCAGCCGCATGAACCAAGCAATATTGGGAATACTCGACAAGAGGGGGTAGAATAGCCGCCTGCTTCTTCCAGGATGAATCCGGAAACCCATCAAAAGCGAGGAATGTGAACAGAGTGCACGTGATCTCTTTGTGCGCATCAGGGAATTTCCCGGCCTGAATCCTGTCCAAATATTCCTGTGCAGTGTAGTGGACGAGTCGAACCACATTACTGTGTTTATCAACGATGACAAGTCCAGCACAGAAAGAGAGAATAAGGTCGATGTCTATCATATAGTCTTTGTTTAGCCTCCGTGTACCCGGCTGGATAGCCAGAGCTGCCGTTATTTCAGGGACATTCAATGGCCGCTTTGCATTAGTAACCCAGATGAGGGTGGAGCGAGCTGTCTTTCTGTCTTCCTCATTCTGGGCTTCTATTCGCTCCATTGCAATATCATAGGTGTCAGGCAGGTTCCTTGGTAGTTCCCTCAACGCATCTCGAACGGCCCCGACGGAGTTCTTTTTGCTGAGAGATTCAATGTGAAATTTGGCCAGAAGGAACCTAGTCATAATGTATGTGAGTTGCATTCTGAAAACAAGTTATCACTGCTTACATGCCATCCACAGTGTCGATGATTTTTTGTATGGATTTCCTCTCGTAGTTCAGGCTGCTTCTGCACGTGCATGCGTAAGCATCGTGACAAGTCAATCTGTGCATCAACATATTTTCTAATATCCTCTGGCATTGCACCAATCCCTAGAGTTTCAACATTTGGCAGAGCAAGATCTGCACGGACATGGGGTCGAGAAGTGACCATCAAGTTCACGCTGGGACCCATCAGTTCAGCGAGATGTTCGAGTAAGATCCAACGTTGGTCATCGGGATATTCATCAATGGCGTCCACAACAACAAAGACCTTGGAAAATTCTGCAAGGCTAGACCTGAGTACTTCAAGAACTTCTTTCAGCAATGGTGTTGTGCCCTTCTCTTGGTGCTGCGCATATAATTTCCTTGCGCTGGAGCTAATATCCCTGCCATATACAAGCTGTCGCCAGAGAGCTGCCAGAAGCTTAGATAGTGTCTGGTCATTGGCTTCTTTGTGGTTCAAATAAATGCATGCGACACCGATATTTTCGTCCTTGGATTCGGTAATGAGATGGTCCACAACAATTGATCTGGAAAGTTCATAGTTAGCAGGCACCACTAATCAGAGAACATGTGTACGTAAGGACTGTTTTCCCTGCACCCGCTGTATATTTTTGCTTGATTAGCATTTTAAGCAGATGCTGAAGGTAAACAACACACGAATTCCGTGGCACCAAAGCGTCTTTTTAGAACCAATTTTCCATCCTTGAAACTTCGGATCGTCCAGCAGCCATTTGCCGGTTCCGTCTTGCCGCACCCGCAAGATATCTGCCTGTCGTTGAAAGAAGTTGATAGGCGAGAGCCAGTTAAGGAACTCTAAGCGCGGAATCTCTTTTTCTTCCTTGTTATCACCGTCGTTTATCACGATGTGTACGGTTCCAGCAGCTTCGACCTTCAGAGTGGGACCATGTCCATCGCCTCCACGACCCGCCCTGTCCACCGCCCTGTCCACTGCCACCAGCGCCCCCCCGAGCCTCCTGGGTGTAAAATAAATACTGATGTTGGTATCCTAATCCGTTCCTCTCGCACCGTAGAGGCTCAATGTGAGGAATTTCTCGGGTAGATCAGACATGGCCAGTGGGTCGTTAGAGCTTATGTTTGAGGGACAGCAATGTATTAGCCGGCATCAAAGTCCACATGGGAGACAGAACTGACCAAAGAGGATATATTGCTGTGGACTTCGAGGAGGTGGAATACAAAGGACTGATCACTGAACAGGAGATGATTTCACAGAGATGTGTATGGCTTAGCACCAACAAGGTTTTGGAGCAAGACAAGGGTCAGAGGAGGGATCAGAGAAACATGCCTCTGGGGCATGTTCCCACTTAAAAGGCTGTGACGGCAGATCTGGAGAAGTGGTTGACCGCGGTGTTCACATGCAGTACTGACGTGAGCATGCATCGAACTTAGATCGATGTGGCGCTTCGATGACGGCAGCTAACTGACAGCGAGGCCTCTATATTGGGCTTCTGAATGCACTGCACAAGTTTTGCCGAAATGTAGGTCCGTCAGATTTTTAGTTCAGTGTCGATGAGGTGGAGGATAATAGCCATGGTGCCCAGTATCCCTTCCATGAATAGGTGAAGACAAACCGATGCGCGGTTGCCGCATTGCTTGTGCGCGGTGCTTACGTGGTTGTCGAACTCTGATGGCGCTTGGAATGACAGGAACTGAGGCAACTTTCATCGGACAGGGAGCTTCACTTTTTCATTCAAGCTCGGCAATTTCCCCGCAGAATACCATATTTCTGGGAAGCGGAATGCCGTCAGCTCTTCTCTCCGACGAAACTCCCTGAAGCCTTGCTGCGCGTATCATAGCGTTTCCGTCGCGGGCAGTTTCTTTCCTTTTCTTTTCCTCATCCTCGTTCGTCTCCGCGACTTTTATCAACAGCGACGGCCCGCCACGCATAACGGTATTCGCTATTCGCATCTCAATGGAGTCAGCGGACATTCATTGAATGGATGTCCGCTCCTATCGTACGCCACGTGTAAACGCATTGCATGCTCTTGTCTTCTCGTCTCGTAAAGCAGACACCTATCCGTCTATTTTGGATACATGCCGCTCTTATCGCCTCGCCGTCCACCGCCTACTGCCTCCGCGCTACCCGAGCAGGACGTAGTATCCCACCATGATTTGAATAGATCTTCCGCTATTAATGATACAAGACGCGGATGCAGACTCTACCGTCCTATTGGCACCGACTTCCCCGCGTACCCACTATCTTGCTCACCGCCGCCCTGTCCCTCCTTCTCTAGCAGCTCGATTTCCTCCTTCGCGTGCTGGCACTCTACACGCATCGCAGGAGACACTCCTCTCCATGCGCACATCGACCTTCCTCCATTTTCGGTGTGCGACATAACTCTCTAGTTCGCCCCGTTTACGCGCCCAGTTCTCCGCGGACCATGGTCTTGATTTACCGTACTATTTCGACTACATGATCAGGTGACGGGTGACAGAGGGTCGTGAACTGAACATTTTTGGCCTCGGTGACGGTGACATTGCAATTTTGCGGCCCAAATAGGCGAAAAAAACACCAAAATTCCATTCGCCGGACTGCCATATATGGTAACTTTCCCATGATTGCCGAGGAATGAACACCATTTCCAGTGAACATGTGCGCAGGTACCCCGTGAACATTTAGTCGAAATACTACAGTACTCCCTTTGTTCATACACACTCCCACCATCCACTCTTCCTCGCCCTTTCCTCCTTCGTCCCTCGTGCACGACCATAATCTACCCCTCTTTCGCTCCTCCTAAGGCTCCAACCATTTCCGTTTATAAGCGTTTATACACGGTTTTAACCGTTTCGTTTCCGTTTAGTTTGCCTCTGGGGTCAAACTGTTTTCAAACTGTTTTTACACGATTTAAATGGTTGACCAATGTCAGTCACTCACAGTGGATTTGCTGGTGCGACTATGAGGAAGACTTGCTGTCAGAAATGTCTCTGGAGTCTCATATGGTCCCTCAGTCTACTCACCTGAGGCGACTGGCGCTGGAGCGCTTGACCGGCGCATGGATTCCCAATGCGGTAATTGTTCATATGATTGACGGCTCGGGCAAGATTGATGCGCCGCTCGCGCTCTCATCCTTACCTTCTGATAGTACCATCAATTAACTTATATCACTCCATAAGTTGCATCAATGCTGGCACCATTGAAGGTGAACTGTATGATCTCAAGTTACCGCGAACTGTTCTTGCAAGTGTACCTTTTTTTCCAACCCAAAATACTTCATGCTGTCAACTGAAATGACAGGAAGCAAACTGAATCAGAATAAAGGCCTAGTCACCCAATATGTGCATGAATTTGGATGCTCTATAAAAAATACCGTTTGTAAACAGTTTCAAATGGTTTTAAACAGTTTAGATACCGTTTCCGTTTAATTTACCAGCTTCCGTAAATGAAAACTAAATAATTGGAGCCTTAGCTCCTCCATCACATCCTTCGCGCGCGCGACCTCAATCCGCTTTCTTATTCGCCAATGTTTCTGTCTTTTCACTTTTCCTCTCCACCACCCGCTTCGCGCTTCTTCCTCGCGTCTCCCCTGTTCCTCTGCATACGCCCACCGTACTGTCCCTCTACCGCTGACTGCGTCTCTTTGGTGCTTGTGCCTTCACCCCACTCCTTCTCATTTGCATGCCACACGCGCCACTCCTCCGTCCACCTATTCCCACTCCGCCCTGGTCTATCCCTCTCCTCGTCAAGCTCTATTTACCATCATGCACGATGCTAACACCCTCTCTTCACAGGGCCTGTAGGGGATATGGACATTGGCATTCCGGCATCCGGTGATTACCCGTAGGCGGATCAATTGACGTGTTCAACTGCGCGTTCAACTGCGTTGACTGCGCACCTGCGGCGCTGGTTCGTTATCTATGGAATACGAACTAATATCCTTTTTAGATACAATGGACGCAGTACAATACAATACTATTAAAGTCTATTAAAGTAGCTAGTGTGAGTACATAGTTCTAGAATCCAACACCTCACTCACTCACTTCCGTGTGAACTTCTTGGTTTCTTAACAACGCTAGCGGGGTCTTTTACCTCTAAAATATCTTGACATCACAGGGCCCTCCACCACCTCCATCGCCACCTCCTCCTCGCAGTACCAAAGCACTAGCATCGCGACGCTGCGCACGAAGGCGCGCCTGAAACCCAAGCACAGTCCTAAGAGGGCCACGACGTGCGGTTTCTCCTCGAGCGCCACCGCACCATCGGTCCTTTCTCGGCGGCTCCCGCTGCTCAGGCCGGCCAGGCCCACACACTGCGGTGGAAGTTGGGAGTTGTTTTGTGGGGTTCTCTCTTGCATGTTTCGATGCTAGAGGTTCTGGGGAGAGAGCATTTCTCTGCGTGGTGAGAGAATCGTTTTGCGGGGCGGACGCGGAGGTCGTGCATCGCGATCCCGTGCTTGCTGGTAGATTCGCGGTCCGTCTGACTGATTCTGACCAGATTCAGGAAAGACCGAGTTGCCCGAGGAAAGATTTGTCGTGTTGAAAAGTAATTGCCACAATATTCTTCTGGTGAGAAATAAGAGAGAAGACATCCAAGGTCTGAAAGTCTATCTTTTCGGCCAATGAAGCTTCCCGAGATTGCTTGATAAAACTTGACACAGGGCTGGGTCGAACCAAGTTTGAGCTGTTGTAGAAAATCGAACCGCAACTAATCCGCATACCGTAATCAGACATACCACAAAGACTGAGACTCTGTGCTCTGATGTTTAAGGAGGGAAATCGGATGACAATATACTATTCAAGACGCCTTTCGGTTCGTCTGTGACATGTTCAACATTTGGATGTGAACTCGCACCTTTTTAGCTATGCTTTGAACTTTCGCGCTAGAGATTGACCTCGAGGCTTACCCCGTATGCCAGATTATCAAGAGCGTCCACAATATAATTTTTGAGGGCTTCTGGCGCTGGTTCAAGGAGAAGATGGGGCTCAACTTGAAGGCGGTGATCCTCTTTGGCAAGGAACACCGCATTATGTCGAATTCCATCTGTGTGTGATCAGTGTTTCTTTCAATAACCCACAGTTGATGTTGGGTCAATGGCATGCCGCTGTTTTACTGGATGTTCATATCTCTTTTCCAAGCAGAACTGGATGAGTTTTGCAATTGGTGGAACCACCATCCTGTGCACTCCCAGAAGGACAAGAATATGCCTTCAGGTCATGTCCCATGGGATGCATTCAGCCATCCTCAGTCGACGGTCTTGATTGCCGTATTCCGATTCCACAGACCGCGATTGATGATATGGTCGCGGCCGAGGTCGTTGGACCGAGGGAGGCTCATTGGCCTGGTTTGGTGCTGAGTTTGCTGAATTGGCAGAGACAATCCATGAGGACATCCGGAAACCTCTGTTATTTCTTGACACGGCCTGGGGTTTTTCAAGCGATGTACACAACCAATGGCAAACATCATTGAATTGTAGTCTATATGGATCACAATCTTCAACACATAATTTCCCAAGAACTTTGAGCCACACGATATACTGCAGTGTACATATTACTTGTGAGACAAAACAGCCATTTCCGCAACGATGACGCACTATGGTAGCGAAATTACAGTCCAGTGCGGGAATACCTTCATTTATTAAGCAGATGACTTGAATCAGTATGCACATGTTTGCCATCACCTCAATTTGGTCTCTTTTTCTCATCAACCACCTCAGGCTACAACCCCAGACCCCCAGTTAGGGCTGTTTTTGGGTACCAGTTAACTGGGCTAAAGGGGGTCTTTTTGGCATGTCTGGAACATCCGCTGTGGGATGTCCCATGTTTTGTGTTTTTTTGTATGGGATGTCACATGCGTTTTTTCGCTTGGGTCATACCATCCGCCGCAGGTGGAACGGAAAAATTTGTGGGATGTCCCATCATCCCATTTTGAATGTTGGACCCCTGGCACCAGTGGCCCATGACAAGCGCATTTTGCGGGCATTTCTGGGTGGATTGGGCTCGGGTGGGGTGATTCTTGAAGCCTGTGTGGAGGGCTTTTAGTGTACATATATCCAGACTGCAATTAGAGAATTTGAATATTACTGCCAGCAAAAAGCTGGGGTTTCGGGCGGTATTCCACGCAGCACGGTTGCGGGCAGTATTCCGTGCAGCACGGTTGCACTAGCGTTGCAGGCAGTATTCCATGCAGCACGGTTGTGCTCGGGTTGCAGGTGGGTATTCCGCATGGTACGGTTGCGCTCGGGTTGCGGGCGGTATTCCACGGGGCACGGTTGCACTTGGGTTGCAGGTAGTCTGTAGTTTACCGCGCCACCAGTGATTGCTCGCTGACCTTATTAATTATCGGAGTTTGAATCTACTCTGGGAACCATTCAACACACATGGGGTCCGCTCTGCAGAATTGAAGAGGCAAAATACATTCTTATCTATTTCTTCAGGAAACTGTCCCTTCAGAATCATTCCATGGCTTCTCAATCTTGCAAACAGCTTTTCCAGTGTGCCGTGAAAAAATAAGGGCATAGTGGGATTCGAACCCACACCTTCCTCAAACCGTCAATATTTACCAGCAAGTAGTGAGGATGCGCACCACGTGCCTCAAGCCCTTTCATTAAAGTTCCTATCTTAGAGAGGAGACATGGTAGATGAGATCTTGAAAGGTAAGCCCGGTGAGGATCTCCATGCTGGGCTTGAGCTCCCAATTGACACCTCAGGTAATCTACAAATGAGGTCATTCATTTTCCTAAACAATTCCATTCACTTTGTTTTTTTCAATACAAAGCATATTGGTCTGCCCAAAATAATTTGGGACGTCCCACAATCTTTATTAGGCACTGTGGGCATCCCAAAGGTATGCAGGACATCCCACCGTAGAACAGAATTCCCGTGGGACGTCCCACACCATCTACCAAAGTCTTTGGGTGTCCCATCCCAGTTACAGAAGTAACGTGGGACGTCCCACGTCTAAAAAAGACATGGGACATCCCATGCACAGATGGGATGTCCCACCGTGTTTCCAAACCCATGGTCCGTCCCATCCTCTTTTCTCAAAGTTCATGGGTCAGACCACGCTAAGACAGAAATTGGATGGGTCGTCCCACCTCAATTTATCCCAGAGCATGGGATGTCCCATCGTGTTCTCCCTGTGTGCATCCCATGTCCCATTACCCCTAGTGGGTAGTGAGATACAAAACTGGTGATCTGTGAAACAATGTCAGTACTACACACCCTGCCTGCATATATGTTGCTTCCAGTCAAATATTCCTTTGCATCTGAGACTACAAGTACGCTCCCTGGCTCAGATAAGATATGATAAGATAAGATAAGATAACATGCATTCATAAAAGGAAATACTCATCTGCCCGTCGAATTTGGAGGTGCGTTCTTTTCTGCTTTCTAAAACATAGGGCATAAGGGCATAGTGTATCATAGAGCATGTAGCATACAAAATAGCTCCCTCTTGTAGCGCTTGAGTTACTCGCCAATGCAGACCGGCCTAACTCCCGCTGGCATCTGCACCCACTTTTTCTTCTCTGCATCGTGGATAAACGTGTAACAATCTGCCTTCCCCACAATGGTTTGTCTTCTCCAGACACGTCGCATAGAACACCTGGCTGTTTTCCGGTATTGTTTGCCCACCCGGGATGATATGCATATTGACAAGAGCCGCAACAGGCCCTGTTGCCAGACGCGACCGCTTCACATTGCGCTCCACCTCCTCCACCATCCCGTCATGCATATCCTTCCTCTTTCCCCCTGATGTGCTCCCCGTCCCGAGAGCCCCCTAGTCCCACGGTGCGCCACCTATACATGCCACCATCTGCAAATCGGTTTTTCTTTGCTAGAAATACTCCCACGTGTTAGAGTGGCGGTGTCTCGCTAGACGTTCCTAGATCTCGCTTATCTTCCTAGAGCTTCTGAGAGTTGCATCTCTACCATAGACATCCTGTTCTAGATACTCACCCCTTCTCTATCGCATTCTACCTGGAATCAATGCCCCGGACACAATCAACTCGGTTCATGGAAGCACCGCAACCGGCACCCGTGCAAGTCATAAAGAGCGGAAACCATCAAATATCATCACACTTCTTCCCTTCTTCCCACTACTACCGTCGACTTTGCCTTCAGGTCTGCCTCAAGTTTCAACTGTGCTGCTCTTGCCAAGTCCCGCCCCTCAAGCCTGAGGCCTCATTCTCAAGTCATCAAGTGTTGCATCAAGAGTTTCCCAAGTACATATTGTCTTATGCTACTGTACAAGCTCGTTGTTGGTCAAAAAAATTCTCATGGCCGCTCCTGTGCTCTTCCCCCCACTTAACGCCGTGATCTTCTGTCCGCTGGCAATGTTCAGCAACTTTCATCAATCACATTCACGATCACAATATTCTCTGATGCCCCACAACACTCGGTTCCGATGCTTGTGGACTGGGAACTATGTCTTGTTGTTTTTACTATGTATTCTGTAGCCCTAGAACTAAATATTATTTGGTTTCTTATTTTTTTTTGTGCAACTCGAAACAAGTCCGATGAAAATCCGATGAATCCGATAACTGTTCGCGGCCGTCACAAACCATCAAAGATGCCGGCGTATTAGGTGGAGCCCGACTCTAGGAGCTCTAGGAAGCTCTCGAGCTCTAAACGTCTCGGGCTCTAAAGATTCTATGGAGAGAATCCTATTCTAGGCAGCTGTTCTTAGAAAGGGGGGGTGCCTAGGGGTCTAGAAGCCTAGGGGACCCTTACAAGACCTAGGTAGGTACTAGGTGTTTTCCAGATGACTAGCCGGTCCTCCCGCGGTGCGCTGCCTACACGCGCCGCTAGCCGGTCCTCCCACTTGCCCTCAATATGGCTGTCATTAGGTGCAGTGTGCGTCGCAGGGCTGCACAGAGGCAAACTTGGCCTGCTCTGATGCCGCGACTCGTAATGCCCGTCGTATTGGCAATCGCGGGGATTGTAGTGGGGATCGTAGCAGGAGTCGTAGCTGGGGGCGTAGCGTGCCTCATAGCCCGAGTCATGGTGCAAGTTGTAGCGCGGTTTGGAGTGCGGGGCATAGCACGGGTTGTAGTGCGACTCGTAGCTGTTCACATACTGGGGGCCTTCGTCATGGTACTGGTGCGGAGGCGCATCAAGCGCACGTGAGCGTTGGCGGGATGACCCAGTGCGTATAGGTGGAGAGCGGCAGGGTGGGGAGTTGGTGCTACGGTCAGGAACCTACGCACTGTGGTGTCATCTTGAGGGCGGGGGTATCCTCGGTTGGGCGCACGCGAGCGTTGGTGGGACGACTCAGTACGTGCAGATGGAGAGCAGTGGGGTGGAGAGTTGGTGTGAGCAGGTGTATGATCACGAACCCACGCGCTGTCAGGCTGGGCCTGAGCATGCAACATAGTCAAGAAGGGCTGCCCGGTGTCCAGCCGGGCCCCTTTGCAAGCCTACATGGACATGGCGGAACAGTTTAACGCGACTTTTGGCCAGCCTTACCAACGCTATGACGGGAAGGCCGTGGACCTGACGTCGAAGTGTCAGATGCTGGTGCTTTACAAGGAATTTTGGACGGATGTCACGGCGACTTGCAGGAGGAGTTCAGGATCGTGGGGCAGCGGCTGCATGAAATCACTTGGGTCAACCCTTTCCCTCTGGGTGATTCGCGGCACGCCGCCCTCTACACAAAGTGTATGTTTTTGCCTCTGAATTTCCTTTGATTCTCTAACACCTTGTATTATGTATTCAGTGCGAGCATGGGCGAACATTTCTCTCTGGACATATCTGAACTCCGATTATTGTAAGCCATCGAGTGGCTAGTGCCACCGCAAATACTTGAAACATACGTGTTCACTTATGCGATTGATGTTGACTTGATCTGATTCTGTCCCTCAGATAAGCTCCTGGTTAACGAGCTTGCGGCGATGCAGGCCACCGCAGAGGTGGAAGCACATCAGCAGGAGGTGCCTCTGAGACTATCTCAACGGCAGTGTTTTACGGGGTCATTGACTCCTTGTTTCTTGATTAACTTCATTATACTCATCGCGAGTGTAGTTGTAGTTACGCAATTCAAGGTAGCCAGTATGTATTTGAAAGCATTTTGATTTGAATGATTGAGATGAATGGGACTTCATTGGGGTTTTGATTCAGCGCAACAGACTTGAAGTGAAAACTTGCCTTATACGGACGAGACGGGTTGAGTTGCCTTGTTGTGTGGGATCTTATCTCTTATCTGGAATGAATGACTCGCACTTGGAAAAATTGGGACGGCGGATCAAGTTGGACCAAAATTGCCTTGTACGGACAATATGGGTTGTGTTGGCTTGTTGGTGTGGGATCTTATCTCTTATCTGGAATGAATGACATGGACTTGGAAAAATTGGGATGGCGGGGTAAGTTGGACTTGACACTTCCGAGTGAACAATCACTACCCACTAGGGGTAATGGGACATACGACATGGGACGTATGTGGGAAGAACACGATGGGATGTCCCACGCTCTGGGATAAATTGAGGTGGGACGGCCCATACAATTTCTTTTTTAGTGTGGTCTGACCACCTCAGGCTACCCCCACCTGACCCCCATAGGGCCAAATTTTTGAGGGTAGTTAATTGGGCCTATGGGGGGTGTTTCTAAGTGGATATCCCAAACCACATGGGACATCCCTTGCTTTCTACTGTTTTGCCTTGGGATGTCCCACAGGTATTGTATGGGACATCCCATGTAGGTTCAAAATCGTGCGTGGGGTATCCCACTGGCCCATTTGGCAGGTAGGACCCCTGGCACCAGCTGGGGAGAAAAAATGTTTTTTTGGGCCCATTTCTTCACCGTTTGCATGATTTATAGTGATTTATGGAGCTGTTAACCAGGGCTCTCATGCTATGGCATGGCTGGTATATTGGGGCAGTTTTTTTTCCCCGAAAAAACCGCAATACGAGTACACCGGCCTGCGCTTAAATAGCAAAATACAGATATGCCAGCCCACGCTCAAATACTGCAGATACGCCAGCCTGCACTCAGATACTGAAATAAAGGTATGCTGGCCCACCCTTGAATAGTGAAATACGGGTACACCAGATACACCAGTCCATGCTCAAATACTGCAATACAGGTATGCTGGCCCGCACTTGAATAGCAAAATATGAATACGCCAGCCTGCACTTGAATACTGAAATACGGGTACACTGGCCTGCACTTGAATAGCGAAATACGGGTACACCAGCCCACACTCAAATACTGCAATACAGGTACATTGGCCTGTGCTTGAATAGCAAAATATGGATATGCCAGCCTATGCTCTAATAGTGAAATATGGGTATTGTCTTGAAAGAGCAATAATTTCTGATATGAACTGGACCGGATGTCCCAGGAATTCCCCATCCAGAGTGAGACATCCCTCCCATTTTCCGTTAAGAATGGGGCATCCCATGTATTTTATATCAACAATGGGATATTCCAATGATTTTCTATCAATAATGGGACATCCCATTGATTTTCTGTCAAGAATGGGATGTCCCACATATTTTTCTATCAACAATGGGATGTCCCGTTGATTTTCTATCATGAATGGGATGTCCAACATATTTTCCATTAACAATGGGACATCCCATCAATTTTCTATCCAGAATGGGATGTCCCACATATTTTCTCTCAAGAGTGGGATGTCCCACACATTTTCCTATCAAGAGTGGGATGTCCCATGTAGCTTCTATGAACAGTGGGGGGTCCCACCCTTTTTCCATCAAGAGGATGTCCCTCATCTCAGTCAACCCTTTTCCCAAGCCCATAGGGTCCAACTAGTTCCAATACATAATGTGTCCTATGAGGGGCAAATCTCCCTAAGTCTCAGGGCTCCTAAAATCTGCTAGATTCCTAGCCCAAGCCTAGACAATAGGGCAGGGGTTATATTTTTGTTTGCAAGCTAGGGATAGTATTTGCCTAGTGCTCAGAATACAGCCCATGATAGCTTTTGCTAAGCCTGTGAGCTACAATATTATTTAGCCAGAACAGTTGGGTGTACTGGAATGAACCCGCCAATATTTATAGCCGTTTGCATAATTCCGTGAACACGCAATTTTTTTTTTCACGCCATCACGTACATATGCCGAGTTCGCCGAAACTGCAAAGCTTGACTGGAGACGGTCGGAATTTTACAGGTAGCGTTTGAGGATCTTTCCTACAGTACTGCTGCCCAGTCTTGTCCCAGACCAACTCTTGTGGCCTGCATTTTTAAGCCTCGAGGTCTCAGATCAACACGTGACGGCGAAAACAAAAAAAAAAAAGTGTGTTCACGGAATTATGCAAACGGCTGTAAAGGCTCAAAAAAACCAAAAAAAGAAAACCACCCGCAACAAGGTTTGAACTCACGGCCTCAATATAATGCATGTCAGCATCATACTGCAACAACCAGGGGCTCTTTCGCAAGACCGTCAATACAGTCAGAGAGCCCTCGGCAATCTCTATAACTTTGATTTTGAGCATATTTTTAGATGCGAACCACCAACTTCCTTTTTTGACCACTACGCAATTTGCCCAAAAAGGGAATTCCAGCGTTTTTTCCCATCCCTTGCTCAGAATTCAATCGTTTCGGATGATCTAAGTCATTGGGCAGGATAGCATTGACCATTGAAAATGATATGAAGCATACCCAGAAGCACTACATGCTTTGAGAGGCAGACACTGGGCAGAGTGATTGGTCCACCTCTCAACATGAATATCCTAGGAACATGACCAATGAATACAATCTGACCACTACTACAATATATCCCTATGTTATGGACATGTCCTTCATATGGTAAAACAGCTCTTGAATAACCAGGAGAGCATATTCTAACCATATTCTGTTACCCTATGATAGCTTCATTGTGATGGCATCTTGTCAGCTAAGTTGTTGCATTTATGGCTCTGGGCCCCATGTGATCTATATGGATGCATGAGTGAGGCCATCAGCTCAATTGTTCATTACAAGATCCTCATCAAAAGTGAACATGCTCAGAATGACTATTCACCCAATTATACTTGTACCACCATTGAACAAGATGGAATATGGATTCCAACCGAATACCACAAGGTAACCAAACATAGAAACCCAGGAATCATTTCAATATCTGTCCTTGAAGATCCACAATCTCAGGTGACATTTTTCGCTTTTTTGGTGAATTAGGGTCCATGGAGAGCTAATAGTGCAATATAAACAGCAGAAAAGTGAACAGACATGATGAAAGACTGATATTACACCTTATTTGAAGGATTTTGGTCAAAATTTGGCCAGATGGTGTTTTCATCCACATGCAATAAGTGCACTTCAGACTGCTGTTCAACTCATGCACTCCGAAATACCACTTACCTGAAACTGGGCCAAATTTCTTGGTATCACCCTCTTTTTAAAATTACGGGTGTCCGAAGCCTTTTTAAACTCCGCCATCAGCTCTAACCTTTTTTGTTGAGTTCTCATGCCGTGCCTGCCGCGACCGCGTAAAATCCGGTCATCACTCAACGTGTACAGCCTCGGCAAGTCCAGTAAAATGGGTCGTCTTGAATGCTCAGTCCCTGAGTTGAATTTATTTTGAAACTCAGGGACTGAACTTATTTTGATTAGATTTTACAGGCACAATCCATCTCTGTTACACTTCCAGTTCACACCAGAGGAAGGGGATGCGAGGCCACGAAGCGGCCGAGCAGCCGCTTGTACAGTTGAATATTGGTCTTTCATTATGTCTCTTTTCATTTTGAGTGTTTACTTTGCAGTAGCTGCTCTGGATGGTGCCCTATTCACCAAATAAGCGAAAATGTCATGTGACATTCCGAAGCTTCAAGGCCATATATGGGCACAATTCTGGGATCCAGACGTTGAGAAAAGCAATTGAATGCTTGTTGAACTCTTTCCCTCTATTGTGAACCAGGTAGACAGAGCAAATGAGGTGAAAATGCATAGAAACACATGGACACTTAATCTTTGCATATGGTTTAGCTCTGTGGGTGAACACCCATCAGACATCTATTTACACATAGTGACTGTTCTATGTTGGGATTTTTGATAGGCCAGATCGATGCATGGCCTAGAAATGGATCAACGATGGGATAGTGAACTAACATCAAAACATGCTCCTTTTTTCCTGGGATTCTACCCTAGTGTGATAAGCATGTATTTATATTACCCATTGGTAAGCTGGAATGTCTTCCTGACACCTGTACTGCCATATCACAAAGATATGAGGCTGAAGAGGTGAATACATCACTTTGCCCAGTATCTGCCTCTCAAAGCAGTGTAGTGCTTCTGGGTATGCTTCACATCATTTTCAATGGTCAATGCTATCCTGCCCAATGAGTTAGATCATCCAAAACGATTGAATTCTGAGCAAGGGATGGGAAAAACGCTGGAATTTCCTTTTGGGGCAAATTGTATAGTCGCCAAAAAAGGAAGTTGGTGGTTCGCATCTAAAAATATGCTCAAAATCAAAGTTATAGAGATTGCCGAGGGCTCTGACTGTATTGACGGTTTTGCGAAAGAGCCCCTGGTTGTTGCACAAGACGCAAAACAAATTCCCACAGCCGGCAATAAATGATGGTTAATTTGACAGACCAAATTGCGGGTAATGTTTGGCCAGCATGTGTGCGTTGTAAGTGGCTGCCCTGACAATGGTCCTCTGGTGTAGTGGTATAGTCTGATTCAGGTATGGTGTTGACACATATTGTATAGGTGGTGAGTTCAAACCTTGTTGTGGGTGGTTTTCTTTTTTTTTTTTGGTTTTTTGAGCCTTTAAATATTGGCGGGTTCATTCCGGTACACCCAACCGTTCTGGCTCAATAACATTGTAACTCAATCATCCAAAAAAGGAAGTTGGTGGTTCACATCTAAAAATATGCTCAAAATCAAAATTTTAGAGCTTGCTGAGGGCTTTCTGACTGTATTGACAGTTTGGGCAAAGAGCCCCTGGTTGTTGCACAAAACACAAAATAAATTTCCACAGCCAGCAATAAATAATGGTTAATTTGACAGACTAAATTGAAGGTGATGTTTTGCCAGCATGTGTGCATCATAAGCCGCCCCAACAGCACTGGTCCTCTGGTGTAGTGGCATGGTGGATGGGTCTGCTTGGTAATACATCCCATGTTATTTGTTGAACTATGGGACGTCCCATACAATGTCAGTGGAATTGGCACTCTGTGGGACATCCCATGCTCTTTATTGAACCATGGGACATCCCACATGCAGAAAATAAGGTAGGATGTCCCATTTATTTTTGACGTTGCATGGGACATCCCATGTGTCTGTTATGAAAACATGGGATGTCCCACAGTACTTTCTGAGTGCGAGGGACATCCCACTCATTTTTGGCCTCATATGGGGCACCCCATGTGTGTGATTCGAAACCATGGGACATCCCATGTGTCTGTTTGAAATTATGGGACATCCCACATTATTTTCAGCATGGAAGGGATGTCCCATTCATTTTTAGCCTCACATGGGACATCCCATGTGTCTGTGTTGAAAACATGGGATGTCCCACCCTTATTTTGTGAAAATATGGGATATCCTTCTCCCATTTCCTGTCAGGGGAAATAAAGTATTTATATTTCAATATTTGAGTGTGGGCCAACACACCCGTATTTCTCGGCAATTATAAAGTCGGTAGGGATACAAGTTCAAATAGCACTTGGACACAATCAAAGGACTTGGGGGAGATGGTGTACTGAGAAGAAGAAACAGAAAAAGAACCAGTGTACCTGTATTGCAGTATTCAAGCATTGAAGGATGTGGGGAAGATAGTGTACTGAGAAGAAGACGGAGAGAGAAAAAGAACCGGCATACCTGTGTTTTGATATCTGAGTGTGGGTACACGTACCCATGTTTCAATATCCGAGTGTGGGCCCACATACCTGTGTTTCGATATCCAAGTGTGGGTGCATGTGCCCATGCCTGTGTTTCAATATCTGAGTGTGGGCGAACGCAGCTGTGTTTCGATATCTGAACATGGGTGCACATACCTGTGTTTCAATATCCGAGCATGGGTGCATGTACCTGTGTTTTAGTATTTGAATGCAAGCCGACATACCGTGGGGTTCAAACACGGGCCAAAGTACCTGTATTGCAGTATTCAAGCATGGGCCGGTGTACCCATATTGTGGTCTGCTCGAAAGAAAAAACCCACCCAAATGCACCCGCTTCACCATCGCATGAAAGCCCCAGTGAACAACCTCATGGATCACTATAGATCATGCAAAACGGTGCATAAATGGGCCCAAAAATGTATTTTTTCTCCCCGGCTGGTGCCAGGGGTCATACCCACCAAATGGGCCAGTGGGATATCCCAAACAGGATTTTGAGCCTGTGAGGGATGTCCCATACAATACCT
Source organism: Mycena olivaceomarginata (assembly GCA_029378375.1). Classification (NCBI taxonomy): domain Eukaryota; kingdom Fungi; phylum Basidiomycota; class Agaricomycetes; order Agaricales; family Mycenaceae; genus Mycena; species Mycena olivaceomarginata. Next base: position 25,561 of record JARKIC010000697.1, on the reverse strand, counting down.
ATGGGACATCCCAAGGCAAAACAGTAGAAAGCATGGGATGTCCCATGCAGTATGGGATACCCACTTAGAAACACCCCCCATAGGCCCAATTAACTATCCTCAAAAATTTGGCCCTATGGGGGTCAGGTGGGGGTAGCCTGAGGTGGTCTGACCCATGAACTTTGAGAAAAGAGGATGGGACGGACCATGGATTTTGGAAACACGGTGGGACGTCCCATCTGCACATGGGATGTCCCATGTCTTTTTACAAAAGGATGTGGGAGGTCCTACGCTGGTTCTGTAACTGGGATGGGACACCCAAAGACTTTGGTAGATGGTGTGGGACGTCCTACCGAAATTCTGTCCTACGATGGGACGTTCCACGTATCTTTGGGACGCCCACAGTGTCTAATTAAGATTGTGGGATGTCCTATGCTCATGTGGGACGTCCCCAATTATTTTGGGCAGCCGAATATGCTTTGTATTGAAAAAAACAAAGTCAATGAAATTGTTTAGGAAAATGAATGATCTCATTTGTAGATTACCTGAGGTGTCAATCGGGAGCTCAAGCCTAGCATGGAGATCCTCACCGGGCTTACCTTTCAAGATCTCATCTACCGTGTCTCCTCTCCAAGATAGGAACTTTAACGAAAGGGCTTGAGGCACGTGGTGCGCATCCTCACTACTTACTGGTTAATATTGATCGTTTGGAGGAAGGTGTGGGTTCGAATCCCACCATGCCCTTATTTTTTCACGCCACGCTGGGAAAGCCGTGAACGCCGTTTGCAAGATTGAGAAGCCATGGAATGATTCTGAAGAAATCGATTAGAATGTATTTTGCCTCTTCAATTCTGCAGAGAGGACCCCATGTGCATTGAATGGTTCCCAGAGTAGATTCAAACTCCGATGATTAGTAATAAGGTCAGGCAAGCAATCACTGGTGGCGTGGTAAACTACAGACTACCTGCAACCCAAGTGCAACCGTGCCACGCGGAATACTGCCCGCAACCCGAGTGCAACTGTGCTGTGTGGAATACCCACCCGCAACCTGAGCGCAACCGTGCTGCACGGAATACCCACCTGCAACCCGAGCGCAACTGTGCCGCACGGAATACCCACCCGCAACCCGAGCGCAACCGTGCTGCACGGAATACCCACCCGCAACCCGAGCGCAACCGTGCCGCACAGAATACTGCCCGCAACCCGAACGCAACCATGCTGCGTGGAATACCCACCTGTAACCCGAGCGCAACTGTGCCGCGCGGAATACTGCCTACAACCCGAATGAAACCGTGCCGCGTGGAATACCCACCCACAACCCGAGCGCAACCATGCTGCGTGGAATACTGCCCACAACCCGAACGCAACCGTGCCCCGCGGAATATCCACCTGCAACCCGAGCGCAACCATGCCGCACGGAATACGGCCACCCAGGCAAGCAGCTTTTTGCCGGCAGTAATATTCAAATTCTCTAATTGCAGTCTGGATATATGTACACTAAAAGCCCTCCAGACAGGCTTCAAGAATCACCCCCCCACCCCCCCCCCCCCCCCGAGCCCAATCCACCCAGAAATGCCCACAAAAACGCGCTTTTCGTGGGCCACTGGTGCCAGGGGTCCAACATTCAAATGGGACAATGGGACATCCCACGAATTTTCCGTTCCGCCTGCGGCGGCTGGTATGTCCCAAGCCAAAAAATCCATGGGACATCCCATTCAAAAAACACAAAACATGGGACATCCCACAGTGGATGGTCCAGACATGTCAAAAAGACCCCCTTTAGCCCAGTTAAGTAGTACCCAAAAACAGCCCTAACTGGGGGTCTGGGGTTGTAGCCTGAGGTGCATCAACTCCGGTGTTCGCTCCGAGCCTGCCTAATTCAGTCTGTTTTTTCGCAAGTCTATTCCGAGACAGGAACCGCGATCAGCATTTAGCTGTGGAGAACTCCGCTTTCTGACGTGCCGCCTATTCCGAGCAAACACGCGGCCTACTGTTGCGGTCAAAGCCCGCTCAAAAGGCAAGCGTGTCTATCCTTCCTGCGCTTTCTTTCCCCCCATCATCATTCCGCCATCCCGAAGCTATCTTAATCCCTCTACTCGATGCTGAAAGGCCGTCCTTGAATGAATCAAGTCCGCCGCAAGACATGGCAAGATCAAGGTTCTCGCCGTCCTCTCCCCCTCAATTAGGTGCTGAATAGCCGTCCTCGGATGATCAAAATATTACGAGCAGCACGTCTGAAAGCTATACAATGCTGAATCTTCTTTCAGTCTCAACTCGGCTCGAGGCTCGCTGCGCTCTTTCACTCACCGTTGCTCCAACCTGCTTTCCTTCTTTCTTCAAGTCGGTGCACAATGGCCGTCTTCGCACGAATCAAGCCATCCGGAACATCCACCGAATGTCGGCCCGAGTGAAGATCACGCAAAGATTATGCAATACTTGGCCGCAGCCTCGCTTCAAGCAATCAATGTTGGGATTCATCTCAAGACTGGGCGCGATAGCAAGACGTCTCGGGCTTCGACATTAGAGAGCTTGAGCCCAAGCGGCATGCCGCTTTTTTACAACTTTTGTGTGCACCTCAAATTCACACACCCTGATGCTATTGCACCTTGTTAATGCCCTTTAGATGAAAAAAAGAAAAAAGCAGCATGCCGCTTTTTGCACAACCTAAAAAGCAGCATGCCGCTTGGGCTCAAGCTCTCTATTTCAAGACTTCAAACCAAGTACCATTCGACTTAAGGCCGTTAAGGCGTGCAGTGGCCTATCTGTACCTGCATTCTAAACGACTACTGCGGCGGCTGGCGAGCTAGAACGAATAATTTCTCTGTTACTGCGGCTTTGCCAAACTGCAGTCTTCCACTTTGACTGTAATGGTCCACTCCTCTTTACACCTCCCTCTTTCCCTCTACTAAGCGACTTCACGCACCTGCGCACGCAGCCCACTCACCTGTTGGAGGACCAACCGCATCACCAACGTACCGCCATCGTTGACTCTATTGGCGCTGCTGTTCATATCGCCTCTGTGCACTGGTTTTACTCATCTGGACTCTCATACGGACTCATTTGCGTGCTGTTTCCTTGTCGTGGTTACATATCTCCTTTTGTACTTATGCTACCCGCTTGTATAAGTACCATTGAACATGTATTGAGACCCCTGCGCGTTTGTAGAGGGTCACTGTGGTATAACTGATAGCCCAATTTCCAACATCACCCCGGCTCCCGATCCAAATCTGACTAGAATTCAAAATTCAAATCCAATGTGCTCGTCCGACACAAATTCAAGGAAGCAGGCACCCGCTCAACTGGAATCGCACAACTCCCCGAACCGACTCGAGCTCTGTCCCTCCAAACCCCCTTTAAAAATCCACACCTATCCGCTCTGAGACAGGCAGTAGCACTACCGGTCTGACGCAAGCACTTGCCCAACTTGACTCGCATCGAGTCTCCCTGCCCTTTTACTCGCCTTGCCTCGATGTGTGCAACATGCTCCGACACACCGACGCGAATGGGCAGAAATTCGCGCAAACACCTCAACCCGTGAGGCACGTTGATGCTGCGGGTGGAAGGGGATGGGATGAGGGACGAGAAGGAGCTGGGAGGGCAGGAAGGGAGGAGTCGGGTGCAGGTGGGAGGAGATAAGATGGAAGGAGGGAGAGGTATGAAGGTGAAGTTGTCGAGGGATGTGTACGGGGCGGGAATGGGAGGAGGGAGAGTCGGTGTAGGTGCTAGGGCTCCAACCATTTAGTTTCCGTTTGAAGTTTTGGGCAAATCAAACGGAAACGGTTGTCAAACCGTTTTAAAACCGTTTGAAACCGGTTTCAGATGGTATCTTTGGTGGGGAAATCGGGGGGGGAGGAGAGAAGATAGCTCGGAGATGCTTTCAACGCGTGCGACCATAGTTTCCGCTGCAGATGTGCGTGTAAACGCGTCATGTCAATCTCTGAGAAGACGTGTACTGACCGGTATTACGACGCGCCTGAGTCTCCGTGATAAGGGTCTGATGCGCGGCACTGGGCGCCTCGCTGTTAGAAGCATCAGTCAGACGACTCAACGCCTTCCGAGGACGAGGTGTGTGGATTGCGAGTGAGGGATCTAGCTGGTCGTGTCTGCGACTCATGGCGAAAAAAAGTGAAGACATAGATCACACTCAGGTCACAATTTATAAGCCAGGGATGCTCACTTGCAGGGATGATTAACTGTTTTTTGGGAGGAACAGACTTGTGGGTGGAGGCCTGAGCCGAAAGAATGTGGGCCCCATCGGAATTCAGCAATAACAATATCTGACAATCCTTCGCCCAAGTCCACAGATTACGTGGTAAAATCGTTTGAAACCGTTTGTTTGCTAACCGTTTACCGTTTGACCCGGCCAGCAAATCAAACGAAAATAAAAACGGTTTTAACCGTTTGAAACCGGTTTCAAACGGAAATGGTTGGAGCCCTAGTAGGTGCCGCTCTTTTGGTTACGCCCGGCGTGGAGAAGAGGGATGTGTTGTGGATGACACACCGTGCACTACTGCGACTGGGCACGGGTGACAGGACCTGAGACACGGCAGCGGAAGAGGGAAAGATGGGTTTCTATTTAACTCGTGCTACTTACACGGTACGTCTGTCCTTTCGCTTCCTTCCCTTCTTCCGTTGATCTTCTCTTTCAGCTGCCGCGGTCGAAGACGGTGTGCGGGTGAGAGTCGGTGTAGGTGCCGCTCTTTTGGTTATGTCCGGCGTGGAGAAGAGGGATGTGTTCTCGTGGATGACACACCGTGCACAACTGCGACCGGGCGCAGGTGACGGGTCCTGGGACACGGCAGCGGAAGAGGGAAAGATGGGTTTCTATTTAACTTGTGCTACTTACACGGTACGTCTGTCCCTTCGCTTCCTTCCCTTCTTCTGTTGATCTTCTCTTTCAGCTGCCGCAGTCGAAGACGGTGTGCGGGTCGCACACGCGGCTCATGCCGATGTCCATGTCGAAGCGACGAGGTACGAGCGAAGATCTGGAGACAATTGGACGCGAAGACGCGGGTGTGTGGACGGATGAATGTACATTTCATCTCATCTCTGACTGTCGTAGAGTTGGCAGGTAAATATACTTAGAATGGTTGTAGTCAACATAGCTCCCCACTGAGACTGGGGTATGACTATACGGCATTGGCCATTGACAATGGGAGACCACATTGTCCAGAGCGGCAACTATGATTAGTATTGTGCAGTATTTTTTTCCCGCGTGGGCTCAAAGGCAACACGTGATCGTGGTGTTGACACGACGCGACCCAAATTGCCATTTGGCTTTTAAGTCCACTCAGATAGAGGGGGTACTTACAAAAATTAGTGGAAAAATATGGTGAGTATGATTCTACTGCCAATTTATATCAGGTAGGCCGCATCAAGGGCAGAGTTAAATCCATCTCGAACAAAAAATACCACCTATGTTAACGTCACACAAGTCACAACCATTTACCTCCTTACTTCCCGTCAACATTTTCAAGTGCTCAACAAACCGGAAAATACAATACTGCAAAGATCCCCAACACACGACTGGTTCCACTTCTCTAGTACTAGTATGGACTTGATGTTAGCTCGAAAATTTAGCGAGCTTTAGCCCGTCAGCGTTGCCGCTTTGAGACCTGGTGGCCAAATACATCCAGAACTGTAACCTCTATTCGCGTATGCTTTTTTGTTTGTTTTTGAAACCTCCCGATTACGCGGAGCAGGATGTTTACCGCGGGATTCGAATCAGATTTGCCGTAACTGCACTGTCATCCGTTGCCTTAGTCAATTGAAAACGAAGCCTGTGGAGCATTCGAAATGCGGATGCGTGAAGACCGCAGGATCTGCCGGGCAGCCGCAAAGATCATATCCGCGTTACCTTTCTTTCTGACCCTCGCGGCATACGCAGGCATACCGTCCTATTTCTGTTCTGCTGCACATGAAATTACTTGGAATCGCGCTGTAACTGCATCCCCCCTGTCCTGAGGAACACTTCTCACTTGAATCCCTCCAGATTTTCGTCACTTGGCCACCTGGTTGCTGGCATCTCACTCTCTGTCCCCACCGCAGATGTCGTGCAGTCTACTTCCGTAGACTGCCAATGGACCGCTTACGCCACGGACCCTGCGGCATTCGCTCTCGTCGTGCAGTTCTCTAACGCGTCGAGTCTTTTCGGAGAGCTCGCCGCTGTGACTACTGTGCAACGCGGGACTAACACGAGTGGTACTGTGCCAAATATCAAGAACGTTGCGGTTTCCGGGTGCGCATGGATTCCCATCCCGCTGTAGCCGCTGTTCTCATATGATCCAAGCAGAATGCATCGGTTGGCTGCATATGCAGAGTAAGCCCTCCCTAGCACCGCCGCGCCTCTTTGATTGAACCTCTATTCAGCCCATTCGACCCCAACTCCCAACCGTTTGCGTTGTCGCCGGCGTTCAACGTCGTCGTCCCTACTATCGTGCTCTCTGTCCCCACCACGGATGTCACGGTTGGTACTTCCGTGAACTGCCAATGGACCTCAGGCGCCACGCATCCTGCGACGTTTTCTCTGGTGATGCAGTTCTCCAACTCCGGGTCGCCCCAGTTCGGAGATTTGGCCTTAGTGACTGTCGTGCGGCGCGGCACTACAGCGAGTGGTACCGTACCAAATATCAAGAACGTCGCAGTTCTCGGGTGCGTATTCACTTCCTAAATCGAGACGGTGATACTTATTCCATTCATTGCGACTCAGAATGCATCGGTTGGCAGCATACCCAGAGTAAAGTCCTCATTAATGATTGCGCGAGACTTCGGTGCTCATAATTTGCCCTATATTATAGTCTCTCGTAGACAGACACTCTATACGAACCAAGCTCGTACCTCGCTGTATAGAGTCTGTTGCTTACCGCGGGGTCCGGATCGTGGTGCTGCCTTATTATATAATCAATACGTGGCGCGGGTTCGATTCCTGGCCTCTACAACCTGTTTTCTTTCAGTAAACAGCACGGTTTTGAGGCAGGAACCACTGAAAGTCTCTTTCTGATGGAACTTCTACCTACCTCTAATTTTTCTCAGAATAATCCTTCAAGTTTCCGTTGGTTTGTGCTTCGGTTTGGATTTTATTTCGGCACTCACATAATCGGCGCAGGCAATGGCCGATGTTCAACAGAACAGTTTCTACGCCGTTTTTGAAATTTCTGATGAGACAAAGAGTTAAAGAGGTAGCAATAAATGTCATTTGCTGCAAAACTTCATAGAATTTGAAAGCCTCTGTGCTGAGGGAAGAGAATCGGAGAAAGCTGACATAAGATTACATAATAAGGGCGCACTCCAATCAGACCCCCGCGGTAAACACAAGACTACCTATATTAAGCCCCTTCGATTCAAGTGCCCCGGGCCAGCCGTTTTCGGTGTCGCCGGCGTTCAACGTCATTGCAAACTCATCTCAGCCGTGCGTGTTTGTGTAGTGTATTCTTCCCAGCGATCCCATTGCCGCTCTAGATCCTCAGCCACTGGCGTGGTTGGAACTCCTACGTGCGTGGGCTGTGGTCGAATTGAATTGTGCCTCAAGCCCGTGTTCTACGTCCATTTTGCCAACGAAGGCGTCAACAAGGTATTCCTTGCATCATCACTAATGCATAGAAGTCTCAATCAATCAAACCCTGTAGCACATCCAGTTCGACCGGTTCTTCCCGGAAGTATTTTTCCCCTACTAATTAGCCCATCCATCCATCTGATCATACCCACTAGCAACAACCACAATACAATCATTATCGCCGTCGTTGTCATATGCGTTGTGCTCGCACTAGCCATTCTGGGTCTTCTGCTTCTGCTCCTCCGCCGCCGCCGACGCAAAAATGCAGGGATGTCCGATATTACCCGCCCGCGATCGTTGCTCACCGAGGATTTGGGCCCCAGCGGCGCTGCCACATTAAATGCACCGCCGTCCGACTATGCGAGATTCAGCACAGGCCCAGTGTCTCACCAACACGAAAGACGGTACAAAATGGATACCTGGTCCCCCAGCGACATTTACAGGCCTGACGAATCAAATCCACCGCTATCCGTCGCTGGAAGCGGCAGCACATTGGCGGTACCTGAGAGCAATAGCGACCGGGCGGTATCCCAGCGGCTCCAGAGAACGGAGCTCGAGGCGGAACTGGAAGCGCTGAGGGCCGAGGTGCGGGCCTTGACGCAGCCTCCGCCGTCGTACTTTCCTGAGTATGGGCTGAAAAACTGGACTATATTATATCCTCTGACGCCGATTTTCGTATTGCTAAGCTTCTATAAAAAACTCATGCTTGCGAGGCCGGCTTCATGAGGTCCAGATTAATAATGCTCGGGGATCTTGGACACGTTGGAATCTGAGGAGTGACCAGAAGAGTAGGACTAGGACTGCCCCAGTCCTATGAAGTAGGACTCAGTCCTATTGGCGTAGGACTCAGTCCTATTGGCGTAGGACTCAGTCCTATTGGCATGAGACTTGCTGCCGTAGTTGACAGAGTCAATGAACATCGCCTCTGGTGACAGGCTGTCAAAGGACATAAGCTGAGTGACACCAATAAATTTCATCAAACCACCATCTTGGCATGGCTCCAAGCTTGCCCGGTCCTGCTGTACTTGATCTTTCCTGACGCCGACGTTGCCGATGTTGCACACACACACACATGTACTTATTTTGCGACACGGGAAAACTGAGCTTTGCTGGAGAATCTGCAGCCATTTAGGCCGCTGAAATATTCCATTTAACTCTTGTTGGCTCTTTACCGTGTCAAGGTGCGTGGTGTTTAGCGGTGATTTGAACTGTTCTGAGGCAAGTTCAAAACCTTGTCGCACTGGCATCATAAAATGTGCTATGGCCGACTATAATGTCTCTGGATCGGACTACGTGCTTCCGCTACCACCACCATTACTGCCGGTTCAACCCCCGGACACTTCCACCCTATCTGATACTTCCTGGTTGTCTCGAATGCAACGACAAAAGTGTGAGCCAGGGGTTTATCCTGCAAATGAAGTTGAAGGAAAGTGAAGTAGAACAGCATCAATGTGTACAAGAGGCAAAGATTAGATACCAAATGTTGATGCCTAATTAATGTAACATCACTTACTTAACAATGTCGAGAGTGCACAAGCGAGAGCGATCGCCGCTCCCATATTAGTCGCATGAGTATTGTCATTGCTTCACATTTTAGCGAAAGAAATGCGATTGAGTCCTATTTCATAGGACTGAGTCCTACTTCATAGGACTGGGGCAGTCCCAGTCCTACTCTTCTGGTATAGACTCCTCTGGAATTGCTTTGGATGCGGAAGCCCAAGCTACATGTCTGTTCGGTTTCCTTACTCAACTCGCAAAGCGCTCCTTATGGTTTCCTTGTATTGTTCCTCCTCTTTGACGCTGCTTTGATCTTTTGACTTTTCTGTCACGCTTTGTTTCAATTTCACGTGCCACATCAGCAAAATGTTTTCGGTCTGGCGCGTCTGGCGCCAGGCCGGCCAACTCCGCCATCACGCCAGAATGTGATCTGGCCCAATTATCTGCTTAAGCCTTACTAACCCCAGAACAAGTTCTGACGCCAGTTTCACACCAGAACATTTGCCAGTTCTTCTGCCATGCTCCCAGTTCTCATATAGACTCAGCTTCAAATCACTTTAAATCAAGTAGGAAAGAAGAGATCAATGTATTCATGAGGTAGTACATAATACAGAAACATGGTAAGAGATATTAAATCTTCCGTGTTTGGGGTGTGGGTTGAGGACGGACCAACAGGCACAGGAAATGGGGGGTGAAAAGAGATGAGAAAATGTAACATACACGTCGGTGCGAAGGAGTACCACAGAGCTCCACGGTTGTGACACAGAGACTCAGATTGAAATGATGGAAGGCTTGATACGTCCGCTTCACAACTTGCAGGTATTGAAAAGGCTTGACTGGATTGATAGTTTTGAGAGCAACACAACATCGAGTAGGGTCGCATAGCATGAGTGGATGACTAGATGGGCTTGATATTTGATTGACTTGGAGGAAGACATATTGAGGCTTAACACTGGTACCGGTTGACGTCGGGACGGCTGCCGCCGCAGGGTGAAAAGATGTTGGGTGCGCAAGTCAGGGGGAGAAGCTGGCTTGGTGGCTACAGTGTGGGTTTCATGTCGTCTATGGTGCTCCAGTGGCCGGCAGATGTCAAAAACGCGACTAGAGGGAGTGGAGAGGGCAGTGGGAGATGGTGGGAGAAGGAGAGAAGGCCATCTACCGTTTCTTTAACGAAATGACGAGGTTTTGTTTGCACGGCTTTGGTTCATCCCCATCGAGCTTACTGTACTTTTTCGTTCAAATCGACAGGGGGTGTGATGTGTGACCCTTTTTACCTATTCGACATTTCGGCAGCGGCTGAATTTTTGCGTGACACCTGGAAAATTTCGGCATTTGAACCGAACATTTCGTCTTTTTTGCAGTTTTTGGGCAGTTTGGGACCTGCGTGACCACTTGGAGGTTCGACAGAGGCCCGAGTGACACGTGACCTCGACCGAATTTCGTGATCGACAGGGGGGTGCGTGACGCGTGACTACCGATTTGAAGGAAAAAGTACAGTATCCCCCTTCCATGCCTCTCTCTCTTCGTCCTCTTCCATCGCCGCGATCTGACCCAAAGCTGACATACACGGCCTTTGAGTTGACCTCATCCCCATACAACGCCACTCTTCCCTTGATGTCCGATGCTGCGAAGCTGCGCAAAGCTGTTGAATTCAATCCAAATCGGAATGGCCAATGTGAACTGACGAGTCTCGTGTGTCCACAGCCTCGAGGACAATCCCACATTGATGCTTAAGACTCCCCAGGATGCCATGTTCACTGCACTGCGGCCATGTCCCGTTTTCTTCCATATAACAGCCTCGTTTTCGCTCCCGCCCCGGGCCCCTCCGTTCTTACCGTCCTTCTCCCCATAACAATTCCCGCTTTCGCAAACTGCTGTGACATATTTTACGATAATTTTTTCTCGTTTGCTCTCCTGAACCGGCCTGTCAAGCATAACTTATCCTCTCGAAACTGGATCAATTTTGGCTGAATCAACTCCGTTGCTCTGCATCACCATTCTTGCCTTCAGCTGCGGGGGACAATCTGTGTCTTTTATTGTGTGCTCCTCAGAACTTTCCGTCCCTCTCCGATCTCGTCCCATTGCTCAACCATCCAAGTTCCAACGACAACGAAGCTGTTAATTTAATCTCTATGATCGCGAAAAAGCACAACATGACAACCCTTCGCCCAATATTTCAAGTGCACTTAAAGTTTACTTCCAATTCATCGATGGAGCCTATTATTGGGCGCGATCCCCGACAAGTTCCTGGTTTCTACTGTCTAGGCCGTTCATCGGTGATCAACCTTGGCTCAAATTCCTTGGCTCAAACTGTCAGTGTTGACTTCCGAGAGTAAATGTCTGTGACTTTCAGCATAGCCAGCACATCCCAATATTGTTCACACTGCATAGGTCTTTGCTCTGTATGTGGTGCGAAAGATTTGTCTTTTCTTTTGGGCTTGGACCATATTTGATTGATGTTTACCGATAGTCTGATGCCAAAGTCTTACGCTATATCATTGCGGCTTACTTCTTTTCGCCGGAGCGAAGCGTAGGCACGTCTTGCCAATATCAACCAACTTTCAGCCGTAATGGCTGATGCGCACGGACCTTCCGCAGTGATTAACCGTTCTTTAACGAAATGGCCCCTCGGCTGTGCTATTTCTCCATATGTCCGTACTCCTTTCGTCTTCATCTGCTCGCACTCTGTTTTTAACCCCATCCGTGCTCGAATCTCCGTGCACGTCCACACTGCCTCTTCATTTTGTATGCCCCATATGTCCTTTCTGCTCGACGGCAGCAATCTGAGGAATCACACGGGTACTACGCACTACGCTTCTTCGGATCTTGACCTTGACCTGTACTGTTCTTTTTTTGGTTTAGCTTCACTGCGACCATTACTGCGTTCTGCGGCACAGTGAGGCCAGAATCCGATTTATACCATCGATGCAAAATGCGCTCTTCAGATCTTTCCCTCCACACCCATGTCCAGTTTCTGCATTCTTGGTTTCTTTTCAGCTCAAAGCTGGCCGCTGACGTTCGTGTTTTCACTGCTAGCACAATGCCCCTGGTCCCAGATGGCATGGTCGCATTTGCCGTCTGTACCGCGCAATCAACCGCGACCCCGCCCACGGCGAAGTCTCTGGCCAGTAACTCACTCACTCTCGATGCCTGGATGTTCGCAGTGTTGCCAGGGAATCCCGACAGCGATACTTATAATGTACGTGCTGCATGTTTCTTGCTTACTCATCCTCATGTAATCGAAGGACCACTTGCCCGATGAATTCACTTCGATGACGTATGGTGTTGGTCGTGTGAACGGAAGTCCTCAAACACTCAATCATGGTCATGCATCGCGACTCATTACTGTCGCTGTCGGATTTTGTCCGTGGTGACATGAAAGCCTCTATTGTCCAGTACGTGCCTGGTACTTTTAAAATCACTTTTCCCTCATCCAATGATCAGATGTGTCTTCGACTTATCCACGGCTCGCTGGACACGAGCTCCGACACTGCAGGCCAATACTGTGATGCAGTTTGATGGCCTATGTCGCGACCTCAGTCCTGAGGACATTCTCCGAATCAAGGTTGATTCAACGGCACTCAACATCGGCTCCAACGCGTCTACTACTTCCGACAACACCCAGACATCAACCAATGTCCTGTCTGCTCTGAGTTCACCATCTAAACAGAGGAAATTTGATCCTCCCTCGCCTCCCTCGGGCCCCGAATCTCTGTCGTCCTCTTCCTCTTCCTTGGAGACAATGCCATCCACTCCAGCAGCACAGTCGAACACGCTGGCAACCACGGTAGCAAACACGGCGGTAACTTCCACGCCTTTCGGGCTCATCGGTGTCTGGGACTGCGGCCTCAACTGGCTGAGGCCCGAACCTTCGTCCGAGGAGGAATTGATTGCTTCACCACTTGCCCTCTGTTAGTAAGTTAGTGTAGTATCTGAAATAATAAATGCACCCCCACTCTCAAATTTGGTTGAATCGAGTTTCACTCAATGTGACCCGCATATAAAGTCGACTCATTAACTATCCTTGCCGCCGCTATTACAGTGTAATGTTATTCACACCATCTGTCAATGGTCGTCGGATCTTTACTGACTCGAATGTGGATTTCTCGGGGCAGCTGACCCCGATCTTGATAAGATGTCGTCTCTGGCTTCCTTGATGAAGTCCAAGATCACAATGGAGACGATGAGAAAAAACCCCGTGGTAAAATATGGAAGTTTCCCAAATTGGTTGGCTGAAATTTCGCCGTTCTGACCGCAGTGCATCCGCGCAGGTCTCGCAGCCCGGAACTTACACGCAGCAACGTTCGCAGGACGAATCCTATGACGTATCCCACTGGTCCGCCTTCTAATTTTTTGGGGGGCTGACATTATCTTTAAAATCAGTCAATTGTTTGGGAAACTGATGCCACTGAAAACATCCGAGCTGCAAGATCCGGCGCAAGCTGTTCACAGGACGCACGTCAATCTGATAACGAAATTCATCTCGTGCTCTGTGCCATCCTCGACCTCTGCACTTCCAGATCAGTCTCATCGAAAATGCTCCCTCACGCAAAACAGATCTCTCAGAGCTCTCTATATATCGCTTTGTTCTTTCTATTATCCTTTCCATCCGAACTCAAGGATATCGGGATCTTCTTTTTCTCTGGCTCCGGCATCTTTGCGATAACTTCCACAAAATGATCATAACTTAAACGAGCAATGCTGTGATTCCATCTCAAAATCTTTTGCTTGCGTCTCACACTCGCCGACTTCATTTCCCGGGTTTCAGTATTGAACGCATCGTGGACCTCGCAGCGCTTCTCTCGGTTCTTAGAAATCTGTGATCACTTCAGACACCAATGCTGTGCGGTTCCTCTTTCCAGAAGCCTTACTCCCAGCGGTGCTCATTTGCCCGAGCCACTGCGAACTACGCTATTTTCGCTTGCAACTGTGCACCGACTTTGCCCGCAGAATATACGATGCACCTCCCCCCGACACGGCCTCATTTGTGCAATTTTGACAGCACCTCTTATCTGCCGGAGCGAAGCGAAGGCGTATCTTGTTTCATCATTACTAAGGCAAGTCATCGGACTTGTAATTCTGGTGGATCTGGCGATGCGCGGCCACGGGCCACATGCGCCAGATCCGCCAGCTCTTTCCATCTCTTGCCAGACGGATTCCATTTTCCTGATGGAGGCGCTGCATTCTGAAAGTGCCACTGTGCCTGAATTTTAATTTACGGCACGGAGCGAAAAGAGGGCCGAAAACAATAATAGAATAGCTCGACACGCGCTGTCCGTATCTCAAACTCCTCCGAGAACCGGGGCAGAGGTATGCCGGTGGCATGCCAGTGTGAAGGAAAGAAGGGGGAAAAAGAAGAGAAAAGCGAGGAATATGCGTATAGCCAGTGACAAAGTCGACAGAGGATACGAATGGCCCATGGGACAAATATATAAGGGTGAGCGACTCGGAAGTAGAGCAGGAAACTTACATCGGAAACGATTGCCTCATGTTGACACACCAGCCCTCCCACGTGGAGGGGCATACATCCTTCTGCTCTAAAAAATAGATTCCGTTCATGTGGACACAAGCATAAACTCAATCGAGCACCCTGGAAGTCCCATTTTTTCCTGTCGAAAAGCACACAGCAACACTCAAATGAACGGGATCAATGGAAACGAAGCGTCGACACGAGGCGAGCTGTACCATACAGGGTGCTCGACAGCGGTGGTTCACGTGTGGACACTTGACGCCTAATCACTTTCTCTTAAAGGAAGACGAGCAGGCCTGCAACAGTGCTATAATAGCTATTCACACCCAACCTTCACAACATCTTGTGCTCCAAATTCTCCCATGGCTTCATCTTTTTCCACGCACAACCGTGACGACGACGCGGAGTCGACGTTGACGGTTAACATCGTGGAGCCACTCCCACCGGCATCTATGGAGATCAAACGCGTTGACCATTATTTCTCGAGAGTGTCCAAAGAATGGCACTACAAGGTGCGGCGGATCCATCTATCACTATCCGAGGACGTCTGAACATGGCCATTACGCAGGATATGGATTCAGGAGTACCCGCAGAGGGCAGAAGCGACGATCCGTGGAAGGATTACGGCTTTGTGTAGGCGTTTGCTTCAGGCTTCGTGCCCCTCCGCTGATTGAGTGTCAGACTCGTGCGCACAATCCCGCAGGAACAAGGTTCCCAGCCGACATTCAAAATCGTAATCAAGAGCAGGTACATCCTCAAAGCCTGCCAAGATGTCATCCAGACCTGGCCTGGTGTGTCCTGGAATGCGGATCCTTTGGAGGTGCGTTCAGTTCGGAGCTGCTACTACCCTGCCACTACTCACCGCGCCTCATAGCTTGAACCCAACATCTTCCTCACCTGGCATCGGGGCTTTATCGGATACCGCAACGCGCTCGTCGCGCAGAAGGCCAAGACTGAGGAAGAGATGTACGTCCTTACCTCGGTGAACAGCTTGCTCTCGTTCTTGGCCGCCGAGTATCGCAGCACACTCGCACAGATTGAGCGCCTCACAGCGCATGGCGAGATCACATTCGACCTGCTCTACGGGATCTTCGTTCCGCGCTCCCTTGTCGTTACCCGTTGTGCAACCACAGGCCTCGAGCGTCTCTGGGAACTGCGGTCTTTAGAACTCAAACACGTCGGAATCCAAAAGCCCTCTATTTACCGCCTCGTTCTCGAGGGCATAGATTTGGTCAACCACAGACTCAAGCAGACCGTTGGCGTTGGCCGCGTGTTCACACAGATGGACATCTCGCACTTCACCGGCGTCGAGCGTATCGACTCACTCGACGTATTTCCGCTGCTGTTCCACGCAGCCGCGGGGCAGCTCAGAGAGGCAGTTGCCCGACGTGCGGACAAGTGGTTTAACCTTGTTGGCGTTCACCATTGCCAGTACAGCGGTATTGCATCGAGGCGTGAGGATTCGAAGTGGTTTAGGCTTTTTCACAACGAGATCGTGGAAAAATTTAGCGTCAGAAGCCGCATAATTGTGGACCGCGGTGCGTCTCGTCTCGTCGCATCTACGTCCCCTTTATCGGACTCGTCCCTGCAGCCACGTTCCAGAACATGAACCCAGACTATTCGCTGCCACTACCCCTGCTTGACGGCAGGAACACCGAGAAGACAGACCTCTCCGCGGAAGAGCGCTTGCTGACGCCAACAATAGTGTATGGGTTTTCTCTGGCTGATAAGATGTGGCGTAAGCGCTTTCTTCTCCAATACGGTGTTTGCTTACTATCCCGGTCAGTCGAGTTCGATCTCACGAGGGTCATGCCAGTCGAGTGGAACGAGGACGCATTCGCAAACCTCGTGCTTCAAGATGACCGAAAGATGCTGCTCCGGTCGCTCGTGGAGGCACATCATGAGCGGTGCGGCTTTGACGACTTTGTCAAAGGCAAGGGCGGGGGCCTCGTAGTGAACCTCTCTGGGCCACCGGGCGTCGGTGCGTTTTTTCTAGTCCTGTCCGATTTCCCAAGTGTCAATGCGCTTATGTGCTGGAAGGCAAGACATTCTCAGCGGAGGCGACGAGTGAGCACCTGAAGCGACCGCTGTATGTCATCGGGGTCGGTGACTTGGGAACTTCGGCGGAGGACATTGAACACAAGCTGGGGCGTATCTTCGACGTTGCAACCATATGGAAGGCTATCGTCCTCATCGATGAGGTGAAGCGTATCTACCTTGACTTCAACAAAGCACATTCTGACCTCGGGTGCAGGCTGACGTTTTCCTCGAACGCCGCTCAATGAACGAACTGGAGCGGAACGCAATGGTGGCGGTATTGTACGGCCGATATTTCTATTTCTCTTCCTGCACCGCTGACGGCCTCGCAGCCTGCGCCAAGTCGAGTACTACAGCGGAATCCTCTTCCTGACGACAAACCGCGTGCAGGCGTTCGACCAGGCTTTCCTCTCCCGCATCCACATCGCGCTGCACTTCGACAATCTTAACGAAGCGTCACGCGCGCAGATGTGGCGCGCGTTCATGATGCGCGCCGGGATCGCATTTGACGAAACACAAATCGCGCTCATCGCAAAGCGCGAGGTCAATGGGCGGCAGATCAAGAACGCGGTGCGCACGGCGCATTCACTTGCACTGGGCAGTCATCAGGCGGTGAGCGTCAGCCATATCGAGCAAATGTTAGATACGATGGCAAAGTTTGAGGCAACATTTGAGAGAGAGAGTCTGATTTAGAACATACTGTACTTAATCATAGCTGGTGGTGTTTCATGCCAGAGGATTGGCTGGGATAAGAAACACAAGATCAAGAGCTTGATTGACTTGTCTAGGAAGGAATTGGATGAGTTGGTCACCAACAAGGAGAAGAAGGACAAGGCCTTTGGTTGTGACTTACAGTTCGATAAAATCAACCTGAACCTAAACTGGGAACAGGAAGATGTGCGGACTTGAGTGACAGACCAGAGGAGTATGTTCCTGGTGTTGACCTTGATGAATTGGACTCAGAGTGAAACGGACCAAGATGTTCTAAACGAGTTGGGAACTGAGGTCAGAAGTGTTTCCAAGAAACAAGTTTCATTCTACACTGTGGGCAAACTCTGTCCATGGTGTCTACAAGGGGCATACATGGCGGTAGTGCGCAAGGAGTGTTCTGGTTAAAGTGGAAGGCATGGATGAGCCAGGAGGCTACAGAAACGGAAGTTCGAGTCCAGGAGTAAAGACAGGATGTCGTATAGGGCACGGCTTGGAAATGTCTTGGACGTGGAAACACTCCCTCAAGCTTAATACCCACGGCCAAGAGCACCACGTCCTCAATCATCACGTCTGCGATAAAAGGAACAGGGACTGGCCGAGAGGTGTACCAGTGATAGGGTATGTACAAAACCACATATGAAAACACCCATTTTTATTTCATTTTGAACCTATTAGTAGGCAGAAGTGAGGCATTAGATTATGAGCATACACCCTCCCTGGGGTGATAGGCTATGCCATTGATGGCTGAAAGTCAGTGTAACAAACCAAATAAGAAGGCTTGAGTAGACTTGACAAGGCAGCCCAAAAGGCTGTTACAGCCTGAATATGATATTCAACAATGAGCTATAGACGGTGGTGGTAAACCATTGTCTTATGTGCTGGAGGTGAAACATCAGGGAACTACCCAGAATTATTGACTTGCCACTTCAGCGGCCTCTGAATAGTTTGACAGCTATTGAAGAAAGATACATGAAGTCAGAATTGTTACAATCACTTTAGGGCCAGCTGAGATATTGTGCTGTCAGATACTGGGTGGAAGTCCAACTGATTAGATTGTACTGAAGACATGTTACTGAGTCAACCATTGCCATTGTTACTCCAGCAGATCTCGCCGTTAGAAAGATGTGGTCCTCGCATCAAGACTAACTGATATGAATGGTGGGGATCGACAGTACAGTATCGGGCTGCCAGATATTTCACTGGTCCCCATACTAGTTCATACAGTATCGAGCTGCTAGATATTTACTACGAGTCCCACTGAGCTTGTGAAGTGTGGGACTGATTCAGAAGTTGAATAGGACTTGACCAAAACTGACTTGATCAGTCAGAAAGATGGAAACCAAGACACCTAAGCACAACTTATGGCGTGCAAGAGAAATACATGTAGAATAGCCCTGGTAGCAGGTCATAATACCCATGGCTGAGAACACCTTCTATGCCATTGGCCATTCATTACTTGGGCTCCCACCCTTTACTGTTCCTTTTCATTGCATTTATCTCCTTTACTTCTTTCTAAAATGTATGAAAGCCAGTTGTGTACTCTGTATTAGCCAGTGAACTATCCCCCAGATATACAGGCAATATAGTAGACTCTAGATTTGTGAAAAGAAATCAGATAGATTTGAAGACACACAGAAAATATTTGAAGACACGGGACGTAAAAAAGACTACCACTGCATTGATATAAGAGCCCTCGTTCAACCTATTCAGATTGTCCCCTGTAGAAGCACTTTATGCCTCCAGGTTAAGACTTGTTAATAGAAGTGAGACCACTGCCTTCAGTGTAACTGTTGGTAAGCCAGTAATCAGGCCATAGTTAGATACACATAATTTTGAGTGTTTCTGATTATACTCATGGCTGAAAACTGTTGTTTCTATATAACAGTACTGGTTCCTGGTAGCTGTCTAGTGAACCACAGAGAAAACAGGTGGATGTTCTAAGGAATTAGAAATCCATTGGCAAGTCTCACCCTGGAAACTGTAAGGAATGGGTAGCCAAATAACAAGTCAAAGAACTTGTTTCCAATAGAGAGCTTGCACAGAGCCACCAGTAGCCACCTGGTGGCTCATCAGCCATGCACAATTGAGTGGCTCCACACTGACTCCCCCAATTCAGTGGCTATTTGGTGGCTTGGCTATGACATCATGCACGGCCATATTTCGCTTATTTGATACCCATCTGCCCTCTAGATATGCAGTAAGAAGTGTATAGATTCAGTGGCTATCTGTGGCTCGGGTATGACATCATGTTCCGCAATATTTCGCTCATTTGATGCCCATATGCCCTCTAGACATTGACCGTTCTTTGAGCAAATGGCTCCTCGGCTGTGCTCTTACCCCATGAAGTACCTCCATTGGCTCTCATCGTTCAACTCTTGCTCTTACCACGGTCTGCGCAACGTCGCCGCAGTCTTTATCTTCATGTGAACCGTGGCGTCCAATTTTGGTTTAACTCCAGTCGACTGCGTTCTGCGACGCAGTAGCAGCCAATTAAATTCTACCAAATTCACACCGTTGATGCTGAATCCAAGCCTCGGTTCTCTTTATCCGCCCCCATGTCGAGCTTCAATTTTGACCGTCCTTTAACGATCACCTCGGCGACTCTGAAATGCTGCGCCGCAATCGCCGCAGCAGTCGAAGGAAGATCTCGCTCCTTTTGACATTAATATTCTCACCATGCCCGAACTCAACAATCGTCTAACGGCGCCGCAATGATAAAAAGCTGTTGACTCTGATGTCTTTGAGATAAACAGTTTGGTCTCATGATCCCACAGCTTTAATGCACAGCCGAGAGATGTTTCCCATCTTGCCCAAATCTCATTCATTACTTGCGGATGTGAGTGTTCTATAAATCCGCCCTCGAGCACCGTTTTCTGTGGCTCCTTTGATCCCACTCCCATTTCCCCGGCTCACTCATTCTGAACTATTTATTCCCCTGGTTTATACCTTCATCAGCCAAGACCTTGCCATCCTACAGCAGGATATTAATCTGAGCTGCTTTCTGTCCGGGGACAGCACACAAAACCTGTTTCCATCAACATCGCAAAAATGCTCAAAATCTGGTCTCAACTTAGCATTCAATTTCTCGCCAGCTCAAGCTAGTTTTCCCAATTCAACTGCGGAGCTTACAATTCTGCTCAATCTACAACCTCTCTGCTCGCAGCCCTGCGTATTCTGACAGCGGGTGTGGGTTCCATCTGTATGATTCAGTTAATTTTATGATTGGTGCTGTGATTCACTCAAATGATCCTTGGCTATATCCTGACACCATTGGCCTCTGCTCCCAGCACTGAGCTCGGTTATCAAAGGTGCGTAGCCTCAAATATTTCCCAATCAACGGTATTTAAATATGGACAGCTCCTCCCATCTGCGGCCGCGTTGCCGTTGTACCAATATGAACAACCCCACCATCCGCCTATCGACCCATTCTCTCGTTCCTCCCTCCAGATCCTTTCCGTCTCGCATGGAATTCGACCCTTCCCACACTCAAGCATGAAAACAGCCTCGATCTTCAACTTCAAGTATCATTTTGAAGCTGGCTACTTTACCCAGTGCACCTCATTATGGTTGGTTTTTTCTTTGGTTGTGTGTTGCGCGCAGATACTTATTCGCTCGCTCCGAGCTTTATAGTTTTGCCTTGCTTCTTACATCAAGTTCCGCCTGGGTCCCACATGAGTTCCTTTCTGTTTTTTGTATGTAGTCCAATGGAATTGCAAACTGTGTTGAATTCTGGCCGACTGCAGCGGATCAACACATGTCATGGATCACACCTGGCAAATTTTTGGAAGCTTCAACTGCAGGCTGCGGATCGAACCAGAATTGGTCCATCATCGCCAACACATTGTTCAACAGTGCTTCTCAGGTTATTCTAAAATCACAATGGGATGTGTTCCGAAATTCAATTGTTGAAGTTGAAACTTCGGATGAAGAGTTCATTTTTCTTATCAACGATGTAAAAAAGGTAAACGGTGCACTTCACTTGAGTTGGTGAGCAGAAGAACCGAAGTTGGTTTGAACATGGTGCTGACGCTGCACGGCCGTATCTGCACCGTGGGCCCGGCATGAGATCGAAGCCAGAGGTGGACTAGAGGGGAAAGCTCGGCGGAAAGAAGCAGTGGGCGGAGCTTGAAGAGGCCTCGGACAGACACGCGTAATTTTATGAAGAGGTAGACTTTAATTTCTGTTGATTCGCCATAATCTCGCCATAATCTCTTTCTCTGTTTGGATCCCAATCTTGACTTTGACTCAGTATGGCTGCCGGTGCCTTTATTTATTCCTTTATAAATCTTTTGCAATTCTTTCGTCATCTGAGTGCATATCCGGAGCGAAGCGGAGGCACATCTTGTGCTATAGGAAGTGTACAGAGGACTACCTATTGACCCCATCCCACAAAAATAAGCAGTATGTAGAGGATATACAAATTTAAACAGCCACTCAATTGTGCATGCCTGATGAGCCACCAGGATGGAAACGGTGATAGGGTGTGTACCAAAACATGCATGAAAACACCAGTTTTATTTCATTTTGAACCTATTAGTGGGCAGAAGTGAGGCATTAGATTATGAGTGTACACCCTCCCTGGGGTGGTAGGCTACACTATTGATGGCCGAAAGTCAGTGTAACAAAACCAACTATGAAGGATTGAGTAGACTTGACAAGGCAGCCCAAAAGGCTGTTACGTCCTGACTATGATATTCTACACTGAGCTATAGATGGTGGCGGTAAACCATTGTCTTATTGGTGCAGAAATAAGACTATTCCCGCATGCCCTTGTCATCAGTATGTCCAGCCTATTCCATCGTGTGGGAATAAGACCAGAAATAGTCTCTAAAGGTGGGGTACACATTCCTCTACAGTTTTCGAAGCGAGCACTGTCAGTCCGCAGGGTAGTTCCCTACCCCTTGTACCCATTGCTCTGTGATCACAACCCATCTGGCTATACCAAGACTGTATACCAGTCCTTAGAAATAAGCCTATACTGTACAAGGGGCTGGTCGGCCGCTTCATGGCCTCCCACCCTCTTTTCCGAAACAAATTGTCAAGGAAAACTTCTCCACTAAGCTAGAACACATCATACATATTGTGGAATTGAACTTGAGTTGAACTGAACTGAGATTCCTCAGGTATTTCTCTGGAGAATTTGCGGACATTTTGGAGTGTATAAGACCAAAAGCCAGGATAAGCTGAGGTATGTGGCAGATGGCCCACTGATGGAGTGACGGGGAGTGTACCAAAGTAGCAAGATGACGAAACTCACAGCGGAGATTGAGAGCCTTCGGACAGACAGACAGACAGGCTTAAAAAGCGGAGTTTGGCATTGTGTACACTTTTATAGGCGCGCACGCACTTAAGGTGGATCATAAGGCCCAAAAGCCCTGAGGAAGTGCCGTTAATTGAGTGCTTCCAAAGGTCCGGACCCAGCGCTTCCAAAGCCTCGGCCTTGATCTCCCAAAAGCGGAGTTTAAAAGGCTTCAGATAGACATGGATGATTTTATAAAGAGAGAGAATCCAACTATTCCTGAAACGCACAAAATGTGCGGTGTTTAGGTATAGTCAGATTCCAGACAGTTCACCGTACTGCCTGGAGCTTCTTCGTAAATCTGGATGCCATATCAACTTTGAGGTAGCAAACATTCGCACATCTTCCAATATCTGTTCAAATATATTCATAAAGGTATGGTAATTGCTTGCTTCTCGGTACCACATCATCACACAGACCATTATCCACAGTGGCAGACAGTACACGTTACAGGGTCAAGGTGTCCACCCACACAGATGCAAGCCCGGAGGACTATTGACAAGATCAATTACCACTGGACTGACTGATACTTATCTGCTGGAGAGGCTGCTTGGAGGATCCTTGGCTTTCACATTGCCAAGAAATATCCTGCAGTCAGTGCTCTACCGATTCATCTTCCTGGAAGTACAGCAAACAGACAATATGCATGTAAGGGGAGCAACACTTTCTGTGTCCACTTGGAACCTTCCCAGATGGACTGCTTGAGACACCCCAGTTGTTCAACACTGTGACTTATGCCAAATACTACAGCCTTTTTCGCCTCGTCAAGTACAGTGAGGTGAACTCTTTCAAGCCCCATCATTTCCTAGAGCAGGCAAATTTCACGGGGCATCTCGAAACCACGTTGTGCTGCGCAGTAGGGCACACACTCATCTCAGCTGAGTTCAGTCTATTCGGCCATTGCAGGGCGAGCTTTTCTATCTACGGGGCAATCCTACAACACAAACCATACCGCCTCATTTAATGATGCTTTAATTGTGGACCAAGTACAATACCTGACATTCCAAGATGTTGCCATTCAACTCGGCCTCTTCGCAGACACCAAGGAGGCCACTTATGCCATGGTCGAAGCGGTGCAAAACTCTACAGATTCTTCGCCAGCTATGCTTGCTCTTTGTTCATCTGCTGGTCAACGAGTGTGTGGACAGCCCCAAATGTGGGAAACCTTCGAGAACGAATTGTCCTACGATTTCGTCCTCCGTGCAAATAATATTCTTTCATATGGGTTTAAACTCAGCCCTGGATGATATCTCTCACCTCTTGGAGGAGTATGGCAAGCGTCTCGCTGATTTGGAAATATACAACTACGCACTCGATGCTGTAGTCAATTACAAACCACTCTGTCCGTTTGTCGATGGCAAGGCTGGGTGGGGGAGAACTATGCTGGTCAACACTCTGTGCGATAAGGTCCGGTCACTAGGCAGAATCGCAATTCCAACAGCTACGGCGGCATTTGCAACGCAACTATACCTGTGCAGCAGAACAACCCATTCTGCTTTCAAAGTACGTGATTTCTTTTTAATTATTTCGGAAATTCTGACCGTTTTCAAGGTATCAGTGAATGAGAAAAATGAACTGTTACTCTCACCTGTGGAACGCGGTGATCCATGTACTTAGCTTCTACGCGAGGCTGCTCTATCAATCTGGGATGAAGCTCCGATGTCCAATCGCGCTGTTTTAGCATGTGTCGATGAGTTCCCTGCACAGAATTATGGGCAATGAATTGCCCTTGGGTGGCAAAGTCCTGATTCTCCTGGATGATTTCCGTCAAACATGCCCTGTTATACAATGCGGGACTCGAGCCCAATTCGTGATGCTTCCATCAAATCCTCACCATTGTTCTTCCATGTTTACACTTGCTCGATTGACCGAACCGATTCGGAATGCAGAGGATCTCGAGTTTGCCTCATTTGTGAATGCAATCAGCGATGGTGCAGGGCCTGAAGTACATTTTGATATGTTGCAGAGTGTGTATTCCACGGAAGACTTGGTTGATTTTGTTTATCTGCCCCACATTCTCCGAGATCCAATCTCGTGCCTGAAACGAGCAAGTCCTGCCCCAACCAATAAACAAGTGGACACATTCAACAAGACCATTTTGAATGCTATTCCGGGCGCGTCCAAAACCTATCTTGCAGCCGATTCATTGAGGGAAGTTGAATAAGAAGGACTTGCACCCACCGATAGTATATTGGAATATGTTGCCAAGCACACACACCGGGGACAAAGACCACCGCATATGGTTCGCATATGCGCAGATCATGGAACAAAGGTGTCAACCACCTTTGTTGCACCTTGTTTTCAGGGGCGACACAAGGCAAAAACAAAGGTGCAACAAAGGTGATTGACACCTTTGTTGCACGATCCACGCATATGCGAACCATATGTGTTTAACGCATATGGTTTTCATATGCATTGGTCCTTGCCCCTGGTGACACCGCCGGGAATGCCGCCGCACTCGTTGACAATTAAAACAAACTCGATTTTTCGACTCCTCCGTAATTTCTCCCTGGATTTGGGCCTCGTCACTCGGAAGAAATATTGATACCAAGAATCTCATTATCTGCGGCACTTTCCTTCTGGATACACCTTAATGAGAGGTCAATTTCCCCTTGTACCTGTATATTTATATTTGGCCACTTTTAACAGCTGCTAGGGGTTGACACTGGATATTGTCGGTGTTGATCTGTGCAGGTCCGTCTTTTCCCACGGTCAACTTTATACGGCACTGTCTTGCATTAGAAACCGAAAGACTTCTGTTTCGACCCAGAGAGATCATGACTACCAATATAACATATCATGAGATTTTAGTTTAGATAATATACTTATCTTGCATTCTTGCCTACCGGAGCGAAATGGAGGCCTATCTTGTAGATGTCAGTCATCTAGGCAGCTGTGCATACCTCGGCATATTCTCCGTCTACCCTAGCTAGCTGATTGTGACTAGCCGGCTAGCTGCGGCTAGACACCGCCTACGGCTAGGCAGTCTTGAAAGGGTGTCGTCTACCAGGGGATG
>JARKIC010000696.1:0-210450 GCA_029378375.1 Mycena olivaceomarginata | reverse complement strand
CCTTTGGTCGAATACACAGTATAACGCCCTCCTAAGACATGAGTTTGTTTGTACGGAGATTTTCATGTGCCAGTCAGGCAGATTCTCGAGTTTATAAAGGCAAGTCAATTGAAATGGGAGAAAATATGTGCGCACATGAAATGCAAGCAAAAATGTGAGTAATTGCCCCTCAATTGCAGGTCTTGAAGGTCACTATTGAACAACTTCATTCGCATTTTGAACCCCATGCCACAGAATGCCATTTTGAATCACATGCTTCATACTGCCATTTTGTACCCTGTGCTTCACTATTGAATGATTTAATCCAGCTGAGAGCAGGAGGGATAAGGGAGCAGTTAACATATTTAAGGTTTGAATGGCATTTTGAGTCACATCATTGAGTTCATCAAGCGCATTTATAACAAGAACCAAGGGAGCCAGCCCAGCATTGCGAAGGGGTTTTTCGAGCAAATTCTGGACCTGGATTTCAAGATTTGCATTCCAAGATATCCCTTTATCGAGAGCAGCCAGCAGAGCCCACTTGTAAGTCAGATCCTGGGTAGCGAGATGCACGGCGAGTGTAGGAAGAATACGCTTCGGATTGCCTCAATTCGCATCTCCTCGAAAAACAGAAGAAGCTGCCGCCGAGCTGTTCATCTTCGCGCAGCATGTCGGACTTGCCCGTCCCGGCCATTCCGTCAAGCCAGAAGATCCGAGGCGAATTAAGGTCTCGACTCAAGCTCGCAAATCCTTCAAGAGCTCGAGACGAGTCCCCTCTAGGCATCCTTCCGGCCTCTGAGCATCGATGTTGGCAACGTCAACGCAGCCGAGTTTTGCCAATGCATCTATGGAAATAAATTAGATTTGAGCGAACGGGGGATGGCAGCCGAACTAGATGACAGAGAGGCATACAAAGGGGTCTGTGGATATTTCTGGACAGATTGGGCGCTTTGGGCACTGGCAACAGCTTTCTCTGCGGCCGAAAAGCTCGAGGCACCGGGTATGTTAACTTGCGGCTTTCTCTGACGAAGCATGGGCTGAAATTGTGATTTGAGGCTTTCAGCTTGTTCTCGAAGACTTTTTGGAGGTATTGGAGACGCCATGAGAGGTTAAAACACAAGGGAAAGAAATGTACAAGCTGTTCTAGGTGAAAGCCGCGTTGTTTACCCATGTCAATGTTAGTGCCGAGGCAGTGACTGCTAAAGTTTGTTGGACCGGTGACGTGATGCCGGCCAAGGCAAATGTTGATTGACTGTAAGCCGGCAAACTCAGGAGCCCATGTGCGAGGTGAGCAGATGATAGTTAATATTTATTCGCACTCAGTGCTAATGTATCGGCAGGTTTATAGTGTTATACTCTTGACGGCCTTCATCTGCTTTCTGGTATGTTTTGCCCCCGAGTTTTCACTGCGCTCCAGTCAGTTTTCCTTCAATTTCCCTGGCCGATATTATTTAAAGGATGGTAAGTCGACCACCGTGGCAGACCAGCTTCATCTCGGCCGCTCCGAGTTGGATGATCCCATAGTTCTTCAGCTCGCCGTACAAGGATCGCGGTCGAGGATCAACCACTCGGTCAGCGTGGACTTTCGATACCAAGAAGTACGCAACCGGCGCACCTTTTTCGTCGCAAACTTGAGCGGTTACGACATGATCCTGGGGACCGCCTGGCTGTATCAGCATAGGTGACTATTGGTCTCAACCCCGCCCGAGTCTGTATAGGCAGCGCTGACGCATTACCTCTAGAAGGAGTTGCTACAGCGAAGGTTTTCACAAGCGCGATGAAAGTCGAGAGCGACTCACTGCAGGCAGCTCGGGAGGAGTTATTAGACTATGCAAAGCCCATCTGTAAGGTGGCGGCGGAGACGCCTCTGCCACCCCTGCGTGCAATAAATCATGAGATTCCGCTCATCGACATAGATAAGATCTTACCATGGAGACCTTCGCGTTGCCCAGAAGCGTTGCGAGCGCAGTGGGATGAGAAGCGCAGAACTTACCTGAATACTGGCCGTTGGAAAATCACTAACTCGGGCAATACGGCCCCTATGTTGCTGATTCCAAAGGCGAAGTCAAGCCCACCGCGTCTTAGAGTGGTGGTAGACTTACGTGCGCGCAATGCGAATACGCGGAAGATGACATCGCCGCTTCCGGACATGGAAGGAATCTTGAGACGTGCCTCGCGTTGCAAGTTCCGTTCGTTAATCGATGGCCAGGATGCCTATGAACAGATTAGGATCACGCCTGAGCATGTTGAACGCACCGCCGTGAGCACTCCCGATGGGAACATGGTTAGTCTTGTACTACAGCAGGGCGATTGCAACGCCCCCGCAACATACCAGTCTTTGATGAACTACCTATTCTCCGATTTTATTGGAGTGTTTATGGACGTGTACCTCGACGACATAATCATTTACTCCAATACGCTGGAGGAGCACATAGGACATGTCAAGAAGATTATTGACGTCTTAAAGCGCGAGACACTTTACCTGAGCGCCAACAAGATGCAACTCCTTCAGCCGGAGTTGAAGGTGCTCGGTCGAGTAGTGGATGACAACGGGATCAAAATGGACCCCGACAAGGTCGATTCTGTAGTAAATTGGAAGACACCGACGAACCGCGATTTGTTGCGCGGATTCCTGGGGTCGATTGGCTACCTAGCCGACGACCTTGCCGTCGTCAGAATACACATGGGAATACTCCATGGACTGACCGGCGACACCGTCCCTTTTCGTTGGAGTTACACACACCAGCGAGCTTTTGAGGACTGCAAACGGATTGCAAATGAGGGACGGGACCATTACAGGAGGCCCTTAAATTATAAGAAGGGCGCACCACGGATATGGCTCGTCACAGATGGTTGTAGCACAGGCATCGCGGGGGTTGTGTCCCAAGGCGATGACTGGAAATCGGCGAAGGCAGCCGCGTTCTTTTCCGCCAAGCTGAGCTCGGTGCAGCAGAACTATCCCGTCCACGAGATTGAAATGCTCGCGGGCGTGGAAGCTATGCTCCGCCACCAGGACATTCTGCAGGGCTGCAAGTTCACCTGGATTACGGACCATAAAGGATTAATCCACCTCGTTAATCAGAAGAATCTGTCGGGCAGACAGGCCCGGTGGATAGAAAAAATATCGAATTTCGATTTCGACATTGAGTATGTCCCCGGGACAGAGAATGTCCTCGCAGATGCGCTCTCTCGGATATACTCCAATGAAGCGCCGGGGACAGTGCGCGCGCGATCGGAGTACACCTACCATGACCTAATAGACATGGACGTGCTCGATCTCGGCGCAATTTCGATGCCCGTATTCGCGGGACGCGAGGCCGCAGCTCTCGGGAACGACAGAGTCACTAGGTCTATGGCCCGTGATTTTCGTGCCGACGCTGCGCCATCCACGAATGTAGACATTCGGGAGGGTGATGGTTCCTCGCTCACGAACGATAACATTCGTGAGCAGCCTCGGTATGCCTTGAGACCCCGTCCCAAGGCACAGGAGGGCGGGAGTACACAACAAATATCGAAGAAAACCTCACCTAAGCCCCCTAAAACAAATTCCAAATTGGAAACCAAGAAGAGCGCTAGCAGGGGCGCAGAACCCAGCATGGGCACAAAGCCAAACGATGCAACAGCTGGCGCACAGCCAGCTGCAGCCAGCGCAAAGCTAGCTGAGACGAGGATGGCCACTGGAGACGGAGTGACAGCGCGGAGTTGATCGATCCGAGACCATTGACAGCGGCGATCACACGTCAAACATAGCCGACAGATCCTCTTCCACCGACCTCGAACTTGAAGCAATGGATAACTCCCTGCTTCAGGTCGTCAACAGTGGTTGGAGAGGTCTGGACTTATGCTCTGTCGTCTCCCACCGATACGGAGATGACCCTTTCTTCAAGAACATACTCGAGTCTCCGAAGTCTTTCCGCAACTTTGAAGTGGAAAACGGAACGATCTACTTGAAACAAGACGACGTTCGCTTGCTTTGCATCCCCGCTCTTGTTCACCAAGGACGAAATCTTCGCGAGATCATAATCTCAGAGGCTCATTCTATCCTGGCCCACCTCGGTGTCCGAAAAACTCTGGACTATTTACGGGATCACGTATGGTGGAAAGAAATCGTCGAGGACACCCGCAGTTTCTGCGAGACTTGCGCAACGTGTAAACGTAGCAAGTCGAGTACCCAGAAGCCTTATGGTCTTCTGCATTCGCTCAATCCGCCTTCGCAACCTTGGGAAGTAATCGGGATCGACTTTGTTGGTCCATTACCTGAATCCAAGAACCGTGATGGAGTATTTAACTCTATCACCGTCGTGATCGATTTGCTAACTGGCATGGTGCATCTTATTCCTAGCCGCATCAACTATACAGCTCGACAGATCGCTGAGCTCATGTTTGAGTCCATTTACAAATTACATGGACTTCCTAAATCCATTGTTAGTGATCGCGACGTGCTGTTTACCAGCACGTTCTGGAAGCGACTGCACGAGTTGATAGGTACGAAACTCAATATGTCTAGCGCCTACCACCCCGAGTCTGACGGCGGAACGGAGCGGGCAAATCGCACCGTTACTCAAATGCTACGCCAGTGTGTACACCCCAATCAAAAGGATTGGGTTGCCAAGTTGCCAGCAATCGAGTTCGCGATGAACTCGGCCCGTTCTGAAACCACGGGGTACTCCCCTTTCTTTCTGAATACGGGCCGCATGCCCCGATCACTTATCTGGAACCCAGACAGAACGAGAGATTACCCGGGCGTTGCAAATTTCGCACTGCAACGCCGACTCGCGATCATTTCTGCTCACGACAGCATGATCGCGGCACGCGTCAAACAAACGCGATCGGCGAACAGGAAACGTCAGCCAGCGCCCTTCGAAGAAGGAGACCTGGTTTACCTTTCAACGAAGAATATTAAGTTCGAAAAGGGGCTCGCTCGTAAACTCGTTCCCAAGTACATTGGGCCTTACCGCATTTCCCGTAGCTTCGGGAATGGGTCGTTTCAGCTCGAGCTCCCATCACCCCTGAAGCAGCGCGGGCTGCATGATGTATTTCATGCGTCCCTTCTGCGGATCCACGTCCCAAACGACGATCGCCGATTCCCTGGAAGGCTCGGCAGCCAACTAGGAATTACAACGGACTACGAGAACGATGAGTGGGCCGTCGAGAAGATTACCGGGCACCATGGGCGACGCACCTCAGCGATTTTTGAGGTTCTTTGGGCGACGGGGGACCGCACCTGGATGCCCTATGGGCAGGCGGCCCGACTGCCGTGTTTCCGTGATTATCTGGACGCTGTTGGCGCTCCAGACGTCAAGGACTTACCTTATGGAGACGGAAGGCCGCCTGTGGACGATCCTCAGGTTTTCGTGGGAGGTATTCGCCTAGAATACCCGGGAGTGATGGATGGTATAAGTGCGAGGGGCACTGGCCGTACGCCCCACCTAACTCTTGCTACCATGAACTCGCTCGCTGACTACACAGCTCCTGCTTCGGAACGCGACTTCTTCACCGGACCCGTCCCCGAGACTAGGGATTGGGACCCTAGGTACAGCGCGTGGAATGCGAGGCACCGAGCCATCAAGCGCGTCAGCGCTGAGATGTTTGTGCTCGTCGGCCAAGGCGACGTGCCTTCCTACTCGCCTGTCAGCGCAAAGCAGGTCGCCCTCTTCGTTTCCTACAACGAGGATTTGTGGTACACTAAACCCAAGCCCACGGGCGACCCCGATCCGCTTGGGTTCGCTGAGCTCGCGCAACACCTCAACGCGTACGACAACTCAGGCGACCTCTGGGCGTATTACGACGAGGCGCTACACCAGTACCACTACCCTAACACCAACCACAAGGGCAGGTGCGAGATCCCGACTTGGGGCGACTGGTCCCTCTATCCCCAACACATCGGGGAATACCGCGTCCCAGCCAACATGGTCCTGGTGACCAGGGACCGCAAGGAGCTCATCGATCGGCAGCTCGAGCGCAGCATTATGCGCCAAGATGACGCCCGCCGTAAGCGCGAGTTCGATCGCCTGGCCCGTGACTCCAACCCGTACCCTCCGCGCCGAAACAAATCCGACATGCGCGCCGTTATCTCTGCTCGGACGAGCGAGATGGGGCACGAAGTTGGTTCGAAAGGCCGACAAGCGGCTGCTAACGCAGGGCGTCGAGGAGACGCGCGCGGAGCGGACGCAGTCGCCCAAAATATCGGCAGATTGACCCTCGCGTCTGATGGGGAACCGGTTTGCGCCGGTTCCTCCTCGTTCCGATGCGCTGAATGGCGAAACCGGGCTCGCGCATTCGTATCACGCCCGCGCAGGTCTTGGGCGCAACGCCGGGGCCCTCTACCTCCTCGCTCGACGTCCCACCCATCACCACCATCGACCCTTCTCACCTCTCGTACCATAACGAGTCGCGCCACACCGACGTTGGTGCTATGTCTCACTCCGACTTGATTGAGTACCTGGATCCCCAGGGCGGCCAGCTCTCGGGCGTTCACCAGGAAGACGTGCCGATGAGCCACTGAAGATAAGATCGCCCCGCGCCGCGATCTGGAGGGCGTATGTAACGGACACGATCCTCTTGTTTAACCCCCTATCCCGTTTCAGTCACAATTACTTATCCAATCCTCAGTATATTTACACCGCGTTGCAAACGCCCCCACACTCCTTACTATACCCCCAATCCACTTCGTTTATAGCGAACGCTCACACTCATTCATCTCTGTTTCATTCGAACATCTCCCCAATCTATGCAATCAGTATAACATACGTAAACACCTGATTTGTATATAAGCCGTAGCGTAGATCGACAGACGTCGGTTAATCGATAACTTACGCCAGTTACCCCTCGTTTGACCACCTCAGTAACCGTGCGCCGGACCAGCCTCCAGCTCTCCGTCACATGTGGGGAGCGGGGGAAAAGGCAGGTAGTGCGGCGTGGACGTGACGGGAAGTGGCGTGTACCTTTTTACCAGTACCACAGGAGCAGGGGCCAGGGCGTGTAAATGGAGGGCGGGCGCAGGTAGCCGAGCGGCGCGCGCGGGACACATATCGGCATTGATAGGACGATAACATGCGCAAACAATCGAGCGCGGCAAACTGGCCAGCCGGCAAGCGCGCCAGCGATGGCGGGCATCCCGCCGCGGCTCGGGTATTCGCTACATATTGAAATAATCAATGGGTCGCATCAACAACGAAATCCGCATATTTGCTACCATCAACATCAAAAGCTATCAAAAGTGCCAGGCCCCGCGGAGTTGTCCTGGCCAGCAGACGGCTGGAGTCTGGCTAAACACTTCGCTCGGAATCACGACGGCGATGGCAATTAGTCGGGTTTAAAACGAGGTTTACTCAAGTCTAATTGACGAGTAAGTCTCTGCACGCAGTCCCGCAACAGCAGCTTACCCGAGAAGTCCTCACCGACTCAGGTCGCGACGAGGACGTGGATTTACGGTCCAATTTGCCTGGCTACATCCGTGTGTCACATTCTAATGTTTAGGGTTACGGCTCAAACACTTCTCTTCTCTTCCCCTCAACTTCCTGTCGTCTCCCCCACTCGTTCTACCCACCATCGGTGCGCTGTTCTGTGTACATTTTTATAAGCACGCGCGCGCTTAAAATTGATCATGGGGCCAAAAGCCCCAAGGAAGCGCCGTTTAATGAGCGCTTCCAAAGGCCTGGACCGAGCGCTTCCAAAGCCTCGGGCCTGATCTCCCAGATAGGGTAAGATTAAGATGATGTAACTGATGACGTGGACGGCGAATTTGACAGCGGAGATTGAAAAGGCTTCGGACAGACAGACAGCTTAATTTTATAAAGAGGGTGACGATACCTCAAAACATGACATCGTATGGAGACCGATTTTCTCAGGTTTGAATGCTGGGCAATAGCCAGCAAGATTCTAAGCAAAACTGTCTCTTCGGTTTTCCCCTGCCGCCCTACTGTATATTATTTAAATGTGATTGGGCCATCTCCGTTCTCACTTAGTTTTCATGTTGCTCTTGGCTTTTCCCACTATCTCCTGCTCCCTCAACTCGCTCCACCTCGTCCAAGATATCGGGTATACAACGAAGTAGTACAGCCTGTGTTGTCTCTAGATACTGCCTGGGAAGTCTTTCGAGCAATGTTGGTGCCCATGGCCAAAGTAATTGAGGGTTGACTACAAATACATGAGTCGAGCTCAACACCATGAGAGGATGCATCGGCTGACTTGATTTTGAGCGCGAGTTTCACGCGACCAGACGGCCCTGCAATATTATATAATTATGTCGGTAGATGGTTCGAAGGAGAGACGAATATAGAAAGGACCTTTGGGCAAAACAAAGATGTTCTCGCTTCCCGCTGCGAGAGCCTTGGAGAACTGGCCGTTCTGGGCAGCACCAATAGACAGCTCGTACTTCGTCTTGACGAACTTGCAGCAAAGATTAGAGGTGACAGTGGCGACGGGCGCTTCAAAGGTTACTTTTTAAGCTGGGGGCGAGATACGCCCTGGCGAGTATCCTCGGGATGAGCGGTGATGCATTCCTGAAATGAACAGACATCGGCACGCACAACGACAATCGGTGACCAACATGCGGCGACCAGCGGGTAACGTCCGCATTGGAGGCTGCGCATCTGGGCGCTGACCGAGAAAGGAAGATGAGAAGCACGGCGAGAAACAAGACAAGTACCGTGATCATATCGGTTCAGGGAGGGTGGAAGGAAGTGGTCTTCGACTTGGCACCTTTCCTGGGTGCCTTAGCAATGGAGTCGGGTTTCTTGACGGCGGACATAATTTCTGGGCGGGTGAGGCGGTCGTCATAATACACCGAAGCATCACCAGAACGGCGGGAAGAGTTGTGACCTTCGTCGATGATCTTCTGATCGAACAGAGGATTGAGTCAATAAAGCGATAAAAGCGGATAAAGACATACTTACTTGGCAACTACCGGGCGCCTCAGAAGTTTGCAAGGTAAAGCTGTTGGGTTGGGAGGCAGGCTGAGTCGGGCTAGTCGAATGTCCCTCAGCAGTGCGGGGCTTGGTAAGCTTATGAAGTTGTACGGTTGCTTCAGCTAGTTCGGCGCGCAGCTGTCCGTTTGTTTCTTGAAGCTCCGTTACCTGGCGCTCGAGGTGTAAAAGCTGGGCCTTCCTACGGTCATGCGACGCCTGTGCGGAGATTCGGTTACTACGTTTGCGCTCCTCAGACATGTGGGTACGTCTGTGAGGTGACACTGTCTCAAGCGATGGAGAGTGATGGAACAAAATGGGGGCAGTCGGAATCGCCAGCTTATGGCCAGATTGAAATAATATTGCCACGTCAGAAGTCTTGCCACTCTACATTCAATTTGAGTGAGGCTGGATTGATGCATAAAAATTTTCGTACCTTCGGCGTCCGCCATCTCATGAGAGAGTTGGATCCGGGCCGCGACTCCCCCCTCGATTAGTGCACGCTGGACTGTACGGCGGCTCATGCGTCCCTTGACCTTTAGACCAGCCTGTCCTGCGATGTTCCCCTGCGCACAGCCTGACTTATCAAGAACTGGGTTCGGAGCGAAGACGGGAGCTGGGAACTAAAGGGGTATCTTCGGATCACGGCAAACATGAACAATGTGATACGAGGCATCTGCTTAATATACGAGGTACAGTATCTAACCGTGAAGCGAAACACAACGTGGAAGCGAAACATCGCGTTGTTTGATACATTAAAGGTCTCCGATGGGTCCCAATTTTTGTGAGGGAATCTACTGGATCCAAAACTCGTTGCTATAGAAGAACTTGTGAAATGGGCTCTCGGAGACCACAGTCTTGCACGCCATGAAATCAACCGGACCTTCACCCGCTCTATCCAGGTCGACGAGAAACAAAATAAAACCTTTATCGACTATGTGAAAATCGACAACCAGAAGATTTTGACTGCTCATATTGTCGGGGAAGTAGGCTCTGAACTCGAGGGGACGTGGTTGGGTGCGTACCCCAAAAACCTCCCCGCTCACAAGTTGGCGAGTGATAAATTCATTGCCAATGTTTTTTTAATTAACACTTTTGTCTTCAACCCCTCAATGACGACTCAAACGCCCACCGTATGGTAATTGCAGCACGTTGCCCTACCGGAGCGCCAGCCGACCTTCAAGCGGCCTGGAAAGGTTTCATAGCCGCACTTGAAGATGTCTACTTTGAAGATCTAGATGCGGCAGACGTGGCCAATGAGGTAAGTCGGCTTCTACATTCTTCAATATCCAGAATTCCTCACGTATACACATTTAGAGCTATCGACTGGCACCATGGGCCGGACGCAGCGATGGCGACAAGAAAAAGGCATCCAATAACCTATATCTGAAACTCGAGCCAACATACGAGGTATGTAATCTGTCTATCCTTTATAGCGGGTATCTATTCTATTCCCTTCTCCAGAAGGCTAGCAACAAGAAGGTTCGCGAGCCGGAGGGACCGCGCGAGAGAAACCGTTGTGGTAGTGCAGTCTGCACCCCACATCGCGTTCCATATCGAGCCGAGAGCGGTTGTTTGTTTAGAACAGCGTAGCCACACACATCATCATTCCTTGGTCTTCTCCGTTCCGCGTCCGTTCGCAGCTTGGCTGCTCGTTCCCTGCCCGATCCCGCCGAGCCAACGCTCTCAGCCCCTACGATCCAACCCGAGGCTACGCCTCCACCGTAACCGCCCCAGCACTTCAACTTCGAGTGCGACTGTTCAAAGCAATATCCCTATGCAAACTACAACACCGAGTAAGCAATTCCACCTTATAATTACTCTCGCTTTGTTCACTCACTAGATGTACAGCCCGTCAAGTCGGCGACACTTATGACCCCGACATGTTCTCCGAACATCGCGGGAATTACTTTGATCACAGCCTCGATATCAAAATCATTCAACGCGACCATCGAGATGCCGACAACAGCCTAATCCCCCCCTGGGAGCTCAAGAAAATCCCGACCGAAGGAACTTTTTTCTCGGCCCAAGTTACACTCCAGACATACATCTTCTCTGGTAATGGTGTGCCGAACAAGGTATGTATATACCATGTTATTAAAGAGATCCCTCGTATCAGTATGCGACTGTTTGGCTGTCCCACGCCACTCCCTAATTTTTGGATGTCAGCCTGCACGCCGGAGCGGAGCGCAGGCATGTCTTGTTCATTTTATTGAACACCCATCCATTCTCATCTGACCGGTGTTTTTTATTTATTTTTAATCCAGATTTACCATATCTATGTCGACAAGCTCCGAGTTCTTGACAGAGGATACGGTACTGCGTGGCAGATCCCTGTCCCATCCCTACTGCAAATTTCACCTCTGCAGCCGTTCCGAGCCTTTCCCGGACTTCTTTATGCTTTCCCATCCCCCTTTGCCGATGTGCCGCCAGCTGCCGCAGCAATGCCGATATTCCTCGGCTTAACTCCACTTCAATGCTCCTCAACTTCGAATTTATGACGCTCGCTCAGGTGACTGAGTTCTCTCTCCGCTTTGGCCCCGCCGTTATACGCGGCGCCCTTTTTACAGCTGTCTCATGGATGATAGCGGAAATAGATGTTCAATACCGCTTCGCTCCGGTATTCAAAAGCGCGAGAGGAACAAAGTCATAGTTTATCTTCACTGCATTGCTTCTCCAGATTGTGGGAGCATTTCAAAACAACTTTTTTAAGCCTTCTCTACAAAAGTCTCAAATGAAAGTGGAATCTGGTCAAGGTCAACAACTCATTGTATTTCTTTTTTTTCACTGGCAGAAATAAGGCAAGCATGTGGGAGCCGGCGCGAAGGCCGGCGAGCGCTTGTAACGATTCTAAACCCTGTATAAAATATTCTGAGGATGCTATCCTCTACGTATTCGAAATGCGCAGCGGACGAGCCTATGGACAGGCCAAACGGACGAGAGTTGAGGCCGCCGCGACTGTCCCAGTCGCGGGGATCAAAAAAAGCCCAAAATGGAAAAAAAAAATTGGTCCGCGCCTTATGTACCGCAAACAGCTGTAAAGATTATACTTTTTCTGGCCTTGCTTCTGATGATTAAGCCAATTTCTGCCATATAGCGTCGTGCGTAGGCACTGATCACCACTTCGGCTGCTATCCGCACGGGCAGAAGCAAATACTAGCCCCTCTTCCATCAAAGATAAGCGAGGCATAGTACAACCATAAAATCGGAGCCGGAACGCCTTAGCTTATAACTACATCACCGTTTTGGGGAGGCAAGTCTATTTGACGTCAACGAGCCGACGTATAATTGGGCTTGAAACAGTAATAAATCAGGGCCGAGTCTACTGTTCCATTTCGTTCAATTCGTACGGCACTTTGGCGTGTGACATCGAATACGAAATGATCCTTTCGTATGCGGGTTTGCGACCTATGTGACTTACGAAAATTTTCGTATAAAACTGCCCCGCAGGGCCGCCCGGAGCGATTTTTTTGGTGTTAAATTGGTTAGAACCTTTCGTATTAAGCCTTTGTGACCCTGTGACCTACGAAATATTTCGTAGATTTTTGTGCTTGTGACCTGTGACCATACGAATTGAAGGAAATCGAACAGTATACCACCTTCATCACTTCGTCACTTCGGCTAATTTTGAGAAAGTTAGTCACCTCATGTAGATTAGGCAAATTTGAGGTATTCTTCGTCACTTGAGACTGCCCGCAGCGAAATTTCGTCAGTTCAGATTCCCGCTGTGAAACCTTGTCGGTTCAACATGTTTGTCACGTGGCCGGTGCTGTCATCAGCTTTCTTTGTTCTCTGACCACCACACACCACATTCCTTTCATTCACCACATCGGGCGGGGGCTCGGGGCTGGGCGGGTGGCACAGGGAGCGCACAGGATAGGGCGAACGCGGCGAAAAGAGGCGGGTGGCGGGCGATAGGTCAAGCGGGGCGAGTGCGAGTGCCGGATGGAGTCAGTCCAATTGACCCAGCACGTTTTTCCGGGTCGCGTCCGGGGCCTTGTGGGTGGCCCTGAGCCATTCCTAGCATCTTCTGCTTAGTCTAATGGTTAGTGTCTTGATTATTAGGTTTTATTTTGATTGGGTGGGCGCCGGATCGATTCTCCCGGCGCTCATCCACTTTGACTTTTTCACCCCTGCCTACTTTCGTCCCGAATTTCCGCCATCGTTGCGGCTTGCAAAGAAGTACTTGCGCACTAATTTATCCTCAACTGCCCTGCTTTCGTTTGAACTTTTACCATCCGGAGAATATTCCGGAAAATACATTTGTTTCACTGAATTCAAGCCCGAAATGACGGAGAAATTGTTCCCACCTGATGTGCTTCACCTGTTTTCACACCTATTGCACCGTTTATGCACCACTTGTTAGCGGAGAATCTTCCGGAAAACATATTTATTTCATGGAATCTGGGTGCAAGGGAAACCAAAAAAAAAAAAAAAAAAAGCATTTAAACTGTTCTATACTCCCTAATATCATATATCCACCCGCAGATATTTTCTTTGCCTCGTAAACGACTTGAGAGTCACCCGGAAACTGAGCCGAGCGTGGGTGCTTACCATAAAAGGGAGATCAGCATGTGACCCGGAAAAACTTGCTGGGTCAATAACGGCGAGTGCCGGATGGTCAGAGCAGGGCGGGTGCGAGTGGCAACGAGAGCAGGGCGACGCACAGGGCGCTGCGCCTCAATGGTAAAAGGTGTGTACTTTCCCCTCCTTGGTTTCTTCCTCCCCCAGCTCATTGCTGTCTCCATTATTTCGATCATCCACTCGCCGCGGCTGCGGACAGCGAAATACCGCCCCACCGCGACCGAAACGCGCGCCGACCGCACCATAACAGTTCCTCCCACCTGCACCTGCGGCCACGCCATGAACGCTCGCCCGCATCCGCGGCCACAACTGCGCAACCTCGCGCATCAACCACCCCATACATGAACTCAAACACTGTCAAGGCACCGCCGTACACCGACGGACGCGGCCTGCCGCGCCTGTGCACGTTCATTCGGTACATTCGTTACTCGTTCGCGTTCATCCTTCATTTGCATAAGCAGTAGGTACGTTGTATCTAAGTAGTCGTTGCTGAATACATTCATTTCTACTTTGCTCGTTCCATCGACCTGCCCGGCCCACCGCTAGGTACCGCGATACCACTCGACAAAACGGTTACGGTGTGGCTGAACCTTTGAACCGATGAAGCTTCGCAGCGGGAGTTGAACCGACGAACTTTCTCAGCGGGGAACCTGAACTGACCTGAACTGACGAAAGTTCCCCACCGGCGGTCCAAAGTGACGAAGAAACCTCAAATTTGCTTAATTTACTGTACCATTTAATTCAATTCGTAGGCCTTGTGACCCGTGACCAAAATTTACGAAATTCAGATTTCGTACTTTGTCTGAGGGAGCGTGACCGATTTTTTTTTTTTCGTAAATCCGCCGCAAAGTGTGCAAAATGCAGCAGTGAGGAGGACACTGAAGGATTAGGGAAACGCAAGCGCCGCACGAACATGCGCTACGCTGGTTTCTGGCGGTACACAAACGACAAAGGCAACGATATCGGCGTCCCGGGGATCGATTTGCCGGTAGTAGATAGCTAGAACAGTCGTTCTAATGTTGTCAGATTGGCCCCAGGTGTGCAGATCGAGGAGGGGCGCACATGGTTGAAGGTTGGTCAGAGCTGTGGGAGGACAATTTGCTCTCGCTGTTATAATTGGCAGCTCGTGCGAATACCGTGGAGCCGAAACCTGTTGCGTCGCGCCGAGGGAAAAAATTCGTATTTTTGAGCCGTTTTGCAGCGATTTTCGTGACCGTTTTCAGAATTCGTACATCGCTAGGTGACCTGTGACCCGTACGAAAAAATTCGTAAATTTTGAGGCCTGTGACCTGTGACATACGAATTGAATTAAATGGTACAGTAGCAGAGCTCAATAATATACGATGAAGGGTCAGAATGAATGGGAATCTGCTGCTGCACCAGTGTGTTGGAACGGCTCCGACACCGTCTAACTGGGTACTGCTATAGCACCTCTTTTTTTTTCTTCTCGTTGACCATGCAGTCCTCAATAATATACAATGAAGGGTCAGAAAATGTGGAGAGGAAATCTGCTGCTGCACCACTTGTGTCGGTACGGTTCCGACACCGTCTAAATGGGTGATGCTACAGCACCCCTATTTTTTAATTGACTGTGCAGACCTAAATAATATACAATGAAGGGTCAGAAAATCTGAAAGGGAATGAATCTGGTGCTGCACCAGTGTGTCGGAATGGTTCAGACACTGTCTAACTGGGTGATGCTACAGCAGCTCTTTTTTTTGCTGCCCTTGCAGACCTCAATAGGATCCGATGAAGGGTCAGAAAAAACTGAGAGGGAATCTGCAACAGCAGCTCTTTTTTTTTTCGTCCACCTTTCCTGATGTCGATAGCCCTGATCTCTGCAAACATTTACAGCCATTCGGATCGCACTCGCAAGCGCTATTGTGCTTTCCAGAGTGCAATGACTGGTTTGCATTTTGAAGTGCATGACCTTATTGCCTTTGCAATGCTCCACATTTCGAACCACATGCCTTGACATCCGGCAAGCCATTTCAAGAGTCCCAGGGTTATTTCTTGAGCCCTTCATAAATTGATAGCCCTGATCACTGCGAACATTGACAGCCACCCAAATCGCGCTCGGAGGTATTATTGCGCTTTCCAGAGCGCAATTAATGGCTTACATTTTGAGCCGCGTGACCCTGTTTGCCTTTTCAATGGCCCTTCAAACGAATGACTTAACTTGACGTCCTGCAAGCCCTTCAGTTCCAATGAAGTTCCAGGGCCATTTTCTGAGTCGACCGTCAGGAATGGATGGCCCTGATCACCTACAGGTAAGTATTCAGACCCAGCGAGAAACCCGTGTTGGGAGATCTGTTCAGAACTGTCTAGATAATCACAAACGATAAAGATGTGTTCAGATAGTTTGGTAAATATTTTTGATCAATATCAGATCTCCCGACTGCTACGATCTGTTGAATTCCACTAGAATGGATTCAAATAAAAACACATTTACCGCGTTTCGTAAAGGAAGATGCTGGCTACTCTCGAATAGTAAGTCCTCGGAAATCTGATACGACCACCACTCTGCTTTGTAGCCGCAGACATCTTGGCCATATCAGATGTCCGGCCTGCCAACCGTCGAACCAGATGATGGTAAAGTTATTTGCAAATGCAGAAAGAAATGCGGCGGCCCAGATGGCGAAGGCAGACGTGTAGCTTTCTCTACGCGGTCCCTACACCGGAGAAAAGATGCGGAAATCACCACAGATACTTCTGGGTTCGCTAATTTCCTGGCCTCGGTAGTTCCCACTGGATCGCAATCGGGCTCCCGGGGAAACCCTCTGGGCACGAAGCGCAAAATTCCACCGGTCCCTCGCAAAAATGGCCAAAGGCGGCGGCTTCATTCCGACGATCAA
Source organism: Mycena olivaceomarginata (assembly GCA_029378375.1). Taxonomy (NCBI): domain Eukaryota; kingdom Fungi; phylum Basidiomycota; class Agaricomycetes; order Agaricales; family Mycenaceae; genus Mycena; species Mycena olivaceomarginata. The sequence continues at coordinate 194,126 of JARKIC010000696.1, read as the reverse complement.
GGACAAGATTTGCCGGTATGTTTGTCAGGATGTTGTGTTACTCTGTGGCCTAATTCCTGCTCTTGAACTGCGTAAAAGCCTCTGCCGGAATCGCCCTCCCAGTCCGTGTTTCCGCCGGATGCGCCTGAGATCTCCCAAGGAGCGGCACCTCGCGTCCCCGAGGTTGACCCAGATCCCGGCTCTCTGGAAGACTAGTCTCGGACGGACCGTCGGCCACCAACGCCGCCAACTCAAGAACCTACGCCTCCCGAGCCTGCTAGTTTCGAGCACATTAAAATCGAGGACATCAAGATTTCTCTTAAATTCATAGCTGCATTGCAAGATGCGACTCTGGACAATGCAGGCTTGGATCCCGACCTCCTGCACCAAATCCGTAACCCAGCGACCAACATCCTCACTGTCGAGAACCCTGACGACCGCCTCTCTATCGATGTATTTCTGGCCATTGGGAATGCTTCAGAAGCATTGTACACTGCTGTTCGCGACGCGATCCTCCGCCGAAATCCCGAGTACAACGTATTGACGTACTACAAAGTCAAACGTCTTGTATCTGACCTTACCGGGGTCATTGCTCTCGAGCATGACATGTGCATTGATGGCTGTACCGGTTATACCGGTTCGCCCCATTTACCTTCACTATTTACTTGTGCTAATAAATTACCCAGGACCGTTCTCGCAATGTGACAACTGTCCATATTGCGGCAAGTCTCGTTACGAGCCAGACCACCCCCCTGAGGTGAAAATACCTCGCCGGCGGTTCTCTACCTTTCCGTTAGCCCCGCAGCTACAGGCCTTATGGGGGACTCCAGAAGGCGCCAATAGCTTAAAATATCGTCAGCCCTGTACGGCAAAAATTATGGAAGAACTTGCTAGAAACAACGGAATTCGCACGTCACCTTATGTTGATTTCTTTGATGGCAGCGACTATCTTACTGCCGTCCAAGAGGGTCGCATTTCCATCGACGATATGGTCTTGGTATTTTCCATTGATGGAGCCCAGCTTTATCGCAACAAGGTGTCTGAATGCTAGATATACATTTGGATTATCCTCGATCATGCCCCCGGTGTCCGCTACAAGAAGAAGTAAGGCATCGAGCTCCTCAGAACTGGCTTCGCTGCCTTCGAAAAGCATGTCAAAAAACGGAAGGCAAGCATTCAGGACCGCGCAAACTGGACTCGGTCCTTGCTACTTTTGGGCGCCAGACTCAGCTTGAGGCGACAAATGCCATGGTCGAGTCTTCAATCACTAATTTTTTTTGCTAAAAGACCGTAAATATCCTTCGTTATACGCAGCTACATGTCCGTGACCCAAAAAAATAATATTTTTAATATATTTTTTTCGGATTTTCTCTATACCCATACACCCCCAAAACCCATACTTTGGGGCTTCCACCGAAAGGTATGGATTACGAGGGGTTTGACTGTATCATATCATTATGTGACCGGAATTCAAAGTGCTTTAAGTGACCCGATTTCGCCCGAAAATGGGCGTGATTGGCAGTGACGTCATCATTCGGTACCGCGTACTGTTTGGCCACGTGTTGCCGTAGCCCTTTGACTCGGACCACTTCCAATGGCCAATATCATCCGCTCTGCGAAATCTGGGGGCGATTGGACACACAATGAAACCGACGCATATAACATCCACCTTTCGTTTCAGGATGCCACTACCTTCTTCGGAGTGGCTCAACTCCCCGCCCCTATGATCGATAACGAGATTCTCACCGTCGAAGACGCCAATGACACTGTTTCCGATGCTAACTACGATCTCCTCAGTCTCCTAGACATCGCCATGGATGCTTCCAATCCGCAGGAATCGGCTGTCGATGATTTTGCGGTGTCCCTTTTCCACGCGCTGGGTTACATCCATCGGCCGCGTGTGGGCGCGCACTCGTCAGGAACTTCGCTTCCTTATCTGTGGCGAGTCCAAGTACGCCAAACCAGATGTCTCCATCCTAGATCGAACCATGGACGACATCATCCTCCTCGTTCAGGAAGACAAGCGCTTTGGAGGTCCCACCGACGCTTACGCGCAACTTATCGCGGAAGCAATCGCGGCGTATCAGGTAAATCAGTCGACCAGGACCGCTTCAGGTCTCCCCCGTTTGCAGAGCTTGGTGAGAAACAATTTGATTTTTATAACCTTGCGCATTAACCGTATTGCTAGGTCGTCCCAGGCATCCTATTGGTTGGGACGAGTCCGACGTTTTACAAGGTCCCCCTCACCGAGGAATTGGTGCGATGTGTGGAACGCGGAGAGTACCCCACTACCCCGACCATTGTGGCGGTGCATCTCCCTGATCTCCCGAGACCGCATCGGCGATGGGTCGAAGGCATGAAGCCATTGGATAATAGGCGAATCATCCTGGAATGCTACGAGGCATTCAAGGCCTTCATTCCATAAAGTCGGTAATTTAATCGCTGTTGCTTTCAACTAACTCACCTTCGAACAGTCCATGGACGTTGTCTTTCTTTCGTTGTTTTATCTGTGGAAAGGCTGCGTGTAAAAAGTTGCTGGTGACCATCCGTATGCATACATGTGACTGTTATTTCTACCCCAATCGTCTCAAATAAGCTGCGAAGCTCAATGGTTTGGCCAAAATCAACCCATTCGGTGCCAAATAGCTGAGTGGCCCTGTCTGTTGAATTGTAATGGCGACAGACACTAGGAGTAACCCGGTGTACATGCACTAAATAAATACACCATGGTTCATCAACGAGTGGAATGAACTTTTCAAAAAGATGCGCCAAGATCGATTCGGATACGGAAACGACCACTTTGCGGAGTCAATAGCAATTTGGTTTTTCCTGATGCACATTGATCAATCACCGTTTAACCAAGTTCGGACCATGTGAATGAGAAAAAAACGGAAGTCGGACTTCTAATCCCCTTTGAGAGCAGTGTGGTAGTCCTGCCGATGAGGGCCGAGCTACACCTTTGTCTGAAACCGTGGGAATTACACACTGATGCCGTGATGGACTTGATCACTAAGTACGAGTGTTCATTCAACAGCATTCAACTCTATCATCCTCCACATCCTTCAAGCTCTCACCACGACGTCTTCCCCGAGGTCCACGAAACTGCACAGCCATTCGTTGGATATTGAAGCACCGCAAGATCAAATATGACTACAAGTTTCCAAGCAAAAGATACGTTTACGGCCTGAGCATTGCACATCCTCATCAAGTCCATCGTTCTAGTTGTGCAATAGATCTGTTCATCGCCTCGCGCACGGGAATCCTCAGGTTTGTCCTAGACACCTCCTACTCACTCTCACTTTCGAGGCGCTCTACCTACCACCTGTGTTTTGTTGCCCCTTGCCCCTTGCTGCGGTGCATGAATTACGGAAACGATGACACCTAGCATCCCGCATTAAGTATCCGCCCAATGCTATCTCTCGCCTATCCATACATCTCTGGCGACCGTATTACATTTCTTTTGGCCGTTTGTCGTACACACGACTATTTGTCCATTATCCAGTGGAGGCTCCCAGGTCCGCACCCCCTCAGCCTCTTTTCTTCCCGCTGCTGCTTTGCCGCCGTCAACGACGCCCTCGGCTCTCCTGCCGTCATGCTGTGCGACAATTTATCAATGACGTAGGCTTTCTGGTCACCGGGGCGCTCCTCGGAGGCGTCACGAGGGACATCGCCTGGCTCTTCGTCGATGTCGAGCTCAAAAATGTAAGAGGCTCGTTTTCCTTTTATTTCATTTTCATTTTTTTTTCTCCCCCCCGAGCGTTTGGGATAATGAAACTCAGTCTGCAGAAGCATCCCAAGCTCATCCGCTTGTTTTGCTGGTTGTTTGCCAGTCATTGTCATTTGCTTCGGCAGCTGCTCCCCGAGCGAACTCCATGTTCCGCCGTGTTGCGTTTCTGTCGAGTGCATCTTGGGATGGTTAACAAAGTTACTTATACAAACTAACTTAGCCTTACAAAACTAACTTTACTTTACTTGTGGCAGACAAGTAAAGTAAAGTACGACAAAGTTACTTGTAAGTAACTTAAGTAACTTGTAAGTAACTTGCAAGTAACTTAAGTAACTTCAAGTTACATGTGTACTAGGTACCCCAGGATCTATTTCAGCCTTGTGAGGTTGTGTCAAGTGCCAATTCACGCCCTCGCGACTATAGCTTGATGAACTTGGTGGGGTTTGATGCCATCTGATGGCATAAGTTACTTTGTCTGATCACATTGATCTAACTTGGCGGGGCAAGTTGCTTCCAAGTAACTTGAAGTAACTTGAAGTAACCTTGAGCAATAGTAAGTCAATGTGTAAGTAGATGTAAATAAGTGAACTGAAACAAGTCTAGGGCTTTTTCTTCACGTGCTATTCAGCTTTCACAATTAGTGCTTCAAGTTTTCGCGCCCTACTACAGCGCCCTACCGGTGATCATTGCATGTCCCAGGCTGTGCCCACATGCACTTTATTTTAACACTCAATTTTCTTTCGTGGAAAATGCGAGTTCGGCCATCCCCGTGCCAATATCTCGATCAGTTTCTCAGTCGGGATTAGAACAACTAAAACCAAGCTTCAAGACGTCACCGAACATCTATGGGCTCCGGTGTGCCTGTGGTTGATTTTTTTTTTGTTATTGAATCAAAGTAACGGGAACTAGTGTAGCGGATGTAATAAGTAAAGTGAGTCTGGTCTGGGTCTTGTGTATCCCGATCATTTGGTATTCTGCGACTAGTACTTTGGCTTTCCGCCTACAGCATGCTACAGGCGCCCATAAAGTTACGGTGCAGTGCATTTACAGACATTACGACCATGTACAGCCATGAAGAACGAAATGAATTTAAATGAAGGTAGAAAATACATATCTATGCCTCCTGCATGCCTGGACTCGACTCCACTCAACCAATTGATGGACTAAGACTTACCCTAGGCCTGTTTTATATACTCATGGGCCAAAGAATACATGAGAATGATACGCACATGGCACGACTTAGGGTGGAGCTGAAGAAATGAACCACTTCGATTATATAGAAAGTTGTGCTTACAGAAAAGGAACGAGGAAATGAGCAGAGTGGGTAAGTTCTGTATAGAAGAGGTGAACGATGAGGGGTTCGATGAAAGAAAGAACAAGATGCAATGTCGGAAAGGAAAAATAAGCGAACAGTCTACAGGGAATTTTCAGGGAAACATACAGATAGAATAAAGAACACTAGATATCGATGTTCAGGCATGACGGCGCAGTCGAATTCCTCTGTGGAAAAGGTTTCAGTTATGTCCGGGTGATCTTACAGACCATATGTCGATGGTTCATCAGTACGGGTGACTAACCGGTTATTACCGTAACCGTAGCTGTAACGATGCTCCTGAGAGCTTTTATGGTTACGGTACCGGGTGCGTGTATAGTATACGCTTAACCAAACTACCATAGATATCTAGATACGGGTACGGTGCCGATTACACTGTATCATTGAACTTCAAGTAAACAATGATGAGAGGATTTATACTAAACACTGTGGCAGAGTGAGAATGATAAGTACTAAGAGCTAGGTACTCTACAGGTGTCGGGAAACATGACCTTGCATGGTCATGTCAGAACCGTACAAGTTAACTGTCAACAAGTTAGATTTTCCAAGCGTGGGAAAAGTAAAGTAAAGTACCGTAAAGTTAGCCCCGCCAAATCGAACCGGCGATCAAAGTTCAAGTTAGCTGCCACAAGTTACTTTATACACTCTCCATCTTGGTATTTGTCCTTGTCCATCTTGAGCTGGCGGGTGATGCGGTAGGCTTAGTATAGTGCCTGTGTCATTTTGCTTAGTTTAGCCCCGTGTACTGTGAGGTTCCTCCCAATTTGCTTGTTTATCGCATCAGGTTGGTCTTTCGCGGCCCCTTCTCCGGCTAGTTTATCTGCTGCCTCGTTGCCCGCGATGCCTGAGTGGCCTTTTACCCATTTGAAACGAGTTTTTGCGCGTCGGCCCCTTAGTTTCGCAACCGTGACCTTTATTAATCTCGCGCTGCTTCATGTCTGTGCCATTCTGTGCAAGCACAGCATGTCCATTGGCACAAGGTGTGCAAAAGGCCAGCACCCCCCACCTTTCACCCAGCTCTCCACCCTCGTGGTCGAAAGCAGGAGTGGGTCCCAAGAGAGAGTGGGAAGCATGGCTCCAACTGCACCATCATTTTCTGTTTAATTTCAGTGGACCCCATCACCAGACCTTAGCATCCCTTCCCACTCTCCACCCGGCTCTCCACCCTTGTGGTCGAAAGCAGGCGTCTGAGTCGAAAGAGAGAGTGGGAAGCATGGCTCCAACTGCACCATCATTTTGGATTTGTAAGTCAACACCTTCTTGTGCAGTACAGTGGACCACATCGCCTGACCTTAGGTCACCTAGCTGCTTGGGCCTGTACACTGCCACAATTGGTGAGATTTTTCATTCTTTCCCCCGCTTGTGGCCAAATTGGGGGGCAAGATTTTTTCACTCCCTCAGTTTGAATTAAAGGAAATCCCTCTTTCAGATCTTCTTGTATTCACCAGAGAAAGAAGGGTAAGAAATCTGGGCAAAACTCGGCGCGGAAAATTTCAAGCACGGGGTAGCGGCAGCTAGCCCGCATCATATTCAGATTGTGCTCAGAGGCATTATTGACGGCCACTTTTAGGCCCATTCGGGATGTCCGAAATAGTAAACTCGACCTTCCGCCACTTTTTTTTTGGAGTCCGCCACTTTCTTCTTCTTCTTCTTGGAGCCACCACTCTTATTGTTACTGTACTATGTGTAGAGGACCCCCCAATGAAAGGGTTACCGACCTGTTCCGTCTGGCGGGCAATGTCGGCACCCGAATATGGGACCGGAAGAATATTTTCCTCAAAATCCCTCTAGCAATCGCAGATGTGGTTAGTTCTGACCGGTTCCTCGATCCCACATGAGGCGAAAAATTGGCACTTTTGGCCCGTGGGATCTGAAATTTGTCCTTTTTGGACTAGTCCTGTCCGCACAAAAATCGCACCTGTGGCACGCAATCTGTAAAAATCGGCTAATCTGGCCCTAGGGGATAAACCGGGGTCCTGACGTCGCCTGGACAGAATCGGAGAGGTCCATGTTTCAAGACGGGTCGATTAAAGCCCCTGAGTCGCCACACGACCCGATGTGCTGGGTCAGTAACCCCGTGTGGGTGGATATCGAAATACCACTCTTAACGCGCGCGGAAATCTCCTGGATGGACATGGACTCGCTGCATTTCGCCTCTCAAGAAGACGCCGCCTCCCAAAACCACAAAGCCGAGCTCAACTCTTCGGATGACGACCAGCACCAGTGGGGCTACCACCACCAGTTCCCGCCCCCCGCCCGCCCGTCCCTCGACAGCGGCGGCATGGGCTTCCCCGAGCACGCATCCCCACCTGACATGTACGTCGAACAGAACACCTGGCCCGCATCACCGCAGCAGCAGCACCCCCAGGACTACACCCTCATCCGCTGCGTGACCTTCCCCTACCCCCGTCCCGAGGACGACGTCCGCCCCCCGGGCCACACCCTGGCGGACGTCCAGCTCGAAGACATGATGCCTCACGGCTACCACCCTCCGCACTCGCAGTTCTATGGCGGCCCGCCCGCGCACCACCCACACATTCACCACACCGCGCACCCCGAGATGCACCTGGGCATGCATGGCGGGCACGGATTGGCGCAACACAGCCTGCCGATGCAGCACACGGACGATGCCGCGTCGAAGGAGACGCAGTACCTCCGCCGGCGGTGCTTCAACTGCCGCACGACCGAGCCACCCAGCTGGCGCCGCAGCACTTTGAGCCCAGGCAAGATTGTGTGCAACAAGTGCGGCCTGTACGAGCGCACGCACCTTCGCGCGTGTCCGCTAAAGTTCGACCAGCTGCGCACGGGGAATAAGGCGGGAAAGGGCGGGAAGGGCCTCGGGAGCCCGAAGGCTGGGAGCCAGAATGGTGTGAAGAAGGGGGGCGCAATTGCAAGGAGGAGTAGTGTGACCTCGACGGGGAGCAGTGCACAGAGCAGGAGCGGCGTGCGTGATTGGGTCGATCGGGGTTAGTTTTCTTTTCCCCTTTCTTCTTTCCCTTTCCTCCCTTCTTTTTTTTTTTCTTTTTTCGATCCTGAACGTTGCCAATATTTTACAGCTGTTCCCGAAAATAATGAGACTGATCGATTCACCTCCATTGCACCAGGTCATGCTTTTCAAAATGCCAGCCATTTGAATGCAGCTTTATTGTGTCAGGTCATGCTTTTCAAATGCCAGCCCTTTGAATGCACCTCTATTGCGTCAGGTCATTGCCGAACCTTTAGGTTTGGCTACCCTGAGGAACTTGGGTTTCGTACTGATTTTTGCTACATATACAAACAGAGTTAGTCATGTAACATTGGTCATCGCGCAAAAAAATTGGAAGGGACTTGGAAAGACAGTAACTTTAAGTGCAGCTGACTGTCTTACTGAGTCCTTCCCCTTGCTGCTTTCAGCTGGTTGCCCCAGCCCATCTCGGGTGCAAAAATCCTCTCACTTGATTTTGGTTGTTAGTCATTTCTGCTTTATGTTCGGGCCAGCATCCGAAAGCGGGAGAATATTCTGGAACACTGCTCCGAGATCACCGCTTGACTGATCTTGCCAGCGCACGCAATCCTTTCTTCTTCCTCTCATGTCCTTTCAGGCCACTTTCTGCGACATGCCCATATCCGCTGGGTTTGACGCCCACGCAGCAACCTAGTCTGTTTCGCTGGATTGGGTGATTAATTCTGGGCTTCGTACGCACAACTCTCAAGTCTCTGGGGTCCTCACGCTTCCGTGCGATGTGGGCGTCATCTCTATGGTCTTGAACAACCTTCCTGTGACTGCTTCTCTGCCTTCTGATCTGTTACTTGGCTTGGATTGGTTCAACTATGCTCAGTTCTCTGCCCCACGAGTAGTGCATCTGGATTCTGGCTCACTTGATCTTCGACTGCCCTCCCTCTTGACTGTTGGCATTACAGAATCCGGACCACCATCGTCCACCCGTGCGTCCCAACCTCTTCCTGCCACTATTCCGTACTAAATATGTTCTCAGCCATGCTCGCTGTTGCGCCGGTGTCGCGAGGAAGCACCAGTGTGGACTCTCCCTCGTCTTCCCCTCCAGCGACCTTGGGTGGTCCTGGTGTGGTATCTACCCCCTCATTGATGCCTCCTCCGCAAGGGGTCAATGTTGTAACTGCGTCTACGATCGCAGTCCGGGCGGCCCGTACACGGGGTGTCCAGACCTCTCGTCTGCGAGCTGGTCAAAGTACACATGATGATGATGACGATATGATGCTTTTGAATGAAACTTTATCTCCACCTCCCTTGTGCCTTGACGACCCATTTGTCTTGCTTACTCTGAATGAAAAAAAACAGCCTTGTACGTTTGCTTATTGTTGATCAGCGAGTTACTCTGGCAACAATGAGGAAGATGGCTGCTCGCCATATGCAAATGTGAGAAGAGTTGAAACGTACTGAGCTCAAGGCTGAAAAAACCAAAGCCTATTCTCGCGAGCAGCTTTCGTGGTTTTACAGCGTAGTACGAGTCGGGCTCTTGACTGAAAACCCCACCCCGGTCGAAGTGTTTGATGTCGACATCATAATGGCGGCCCCAAGTGACTAAAAGGTACCAGTGTATTTTCCCTGATTAAATACAAAGCGACCTACTAATCTGCTGTTACTTGACACTACGCCAGCCGCGCCAATGGTAAAGGCTCACATTTCAGTTGCTCCCACTGTCCGCGACCTGCCAACGAATTGCTTACGGCCACATGTTTGCCCCAACCATGCCGCGGAGGTGCTGTCGCAGTCTAGGAGCATCATATGCTAGCCCTTGTCTCCACTCTCCAGCCGCCCATAACCAATGTACGCACCAAATCACGGAGTCACCGACGCGTGCAGTGCTTGATATCCCAATGGTCCCGGCTAGTCCACGGCTGTCCAACCATTCATATCGCACGCGACGACGTAGTACATACGGTACCGTGGCCACTGGCCAGGCCCACTTGATAGCAATAGTCGCACAAAGGTAGCTGCACACAAGCTGTACAACGCGCAGAGATGGTCGAGTAGATCCTGCAGTAGTACTTAATACCAACAGAGAATCTTGAAATTTGCGTGTGTTGAAGAAGTCAATAAGCCAGGCTGCCAGAGGACGTTGTGGCAGGAGGCAAGCAGGAGGTGTGTGTTGGCACACCGCGTCACAGCTTGCTCCGGCTTGATCAATTGATCGTTTTGTTTGCCTCCGACGCTCTTGAGCTCCAACCTAAAGGTTCGGCGCCTGCCTCGAAGAGGCCCAATCCTCAGTCATGCTTTTCAAAATGCCACCCATTGAAATTGAATGGATCTCTATTGTGTCACGTCACGCCGTGGTCACATTACGTATAAACCGGTGACTCGCCGGCGATCAATCCCGGGCCTGGATTTGCGTCACATGAGAGTCCCGGCCCGAGATGAAACACCGGCCCCACTTATATCTCGTGACTTGTTTCTTTCCGCCGAGTCAGATTGGAGTCAGACTCGCTGCGCTTGCCTGCCGCTGTGCAGCTTGCTTTTGCAGGTTTTCGAGGCTTGTGTTCCCTCCTTCGCTTCATCGCACATCTAAAAGCTATGGACTCGACACCCCTCTTCTGCGGGGGTGCCTCTTCAGGACTTGGTGGTTGTGGTCGTCTCGTTCACTCCGGGATATCCACATCCTCAGACTCTACCCAACCGTGGGCCTGGAAGCGGTGCAGTAGCAAGCGTTGTGTCTATGGAGTCAAGGTATTTCTCGCGGGCCCAACTCGCGGGTCTGTACAATGCGCGGCTTTGCCAGTGCCAACTAGAGGGGGTGGGATGTGCCGTGTGGTGCGTTTCTTTTGTTTCGTGTTTATTTTTAAAAGAAAAAATTATACCCTCGACTCCCAGCGGCAACGCTCTCGGTGCCAAACACACGCTGCATGTGCCTCAGATCGCATGTGAGCACGCCGACCAAAAGCAGAGTACATCTTTATTCGCGGAGCCGTTTCTCCCCAACTGTGGGTCCATTTACTACATGAACCAAAGATTTCATTTCCAAATATCCATTGGAAGCGGTTTGCTCTTGCCGGAATCCGGTATATGCATTGGGACTGGTGAACGATTATTCCGAGCAACCTCGGACCCAAGATATATCCTTTTCCCCCCACTTCCCCACATTCAGAGGTCAAGCCGCCGACTAGGACGCGATCGACTGGGATATGACCAGTCAGTAATACTTCGTCCGACAAAACAGCCCGTTCACTTATTTGCCACAGGCCCGGTGTTAATGCTGCATATGACGCACTCTGTGGATCCCGGGATTTTGCGCGCAATTCGAGGGGTATCTTTACCGGCTGTGCTGTGGTTTATTAATGGCAACGGGAGAGGATCTTTGGCCCCAGATTTGTACATTAACATTTGACGGCCCTAAAGCGGCCATCTGACTGGCTTGCGTCGCCAAGTAGTGCAACGCCCGATATCAATTCCAATTGGCCAAGTTCCTGGGCCATATCGATTGTTTCAAATGTCCAAAGTTCACAGCATTCCTTGCAAACAAAGTTCAGATCTCCCGAGACTCATTTTTGGGGACGCCGAGGAATTGATGACAGTCGATCAAGGTATACACGAAAAATGAGCAGGATTTAGTCATTCAGAGCATGAATGTGACTAGGCGATGATCAAAACGGTAACGTTATACTGGTCATGCGGTGATGGCTAAGTGATGGCCCTCGGCTGAAGTGGCGGTACACCCAAAAACTCGTAAATAAATCGCACCTAGCGTTGTCCCAACGAATCGAAAGGGCTCAAGATCAATAGAATGAACATTGAATCTATTTATAAGAAAACTGTCCGAACATCCCGGCCAAACGCGTCGTCCCAGGTCAAGTCGGCCAGCGAAGTCGAGGACTTCTGGCGGCGATGAAGCACCACATTAAGAGTTGTGGTTCCGTCATGATGGTACGGTACTTACACCACCAATTTGGTCGGAGCTCCCGGCAAGCTCCGCATTGCCATATCGGGCATGACAGGGAGGCCGTACTTGGTACACAAGACGCACCTGCGCTTCACTCCGGAACTAAGATCCAAGTAAGAGGAATGGTACCCCGCTGGTTAAACTTCCTAATCAGCCCTGCTTTGCAGTTTCGGTGGGTGGTTGCTCATCTGACTGCACAATTCGAGATTCCGAGTTTTTTCTGATGAAATGCGACGCCTTTCCGCCGTGACGGTGCGCCCCCAGCGAATGCACCAGCAGGCACCACAATAGATGTCATTTCTGAGTCAAGATCACTGGGTATTTGAAAGGCAAGCTAGACCGCGACTCGGGTCGGTCTTTGGATGAGCTGAGCAGGGAGGAAAACACGAGGGAGAGGAGGAAGGTCTTGTGTGGGTGTGTGGGAGGCTCGGCGGTGCCGTGCCAGCCGACGGGCTTTGCCGCTGTGTGGAAATGCGGGAGTTCCACCCATTTTGGCTTTACGTTTACTTCCTTGTAAGTAAGTACTTAGAAAAAAGAAAAAAAAAAACAGCACACCGCTTTTTGCACAATCAAAAAGTGACATGCTGCTTGGGCACAACCTCTCTATTGTGCAAAAAGCGGTGTGCTGCTTTTATCTTCTTTTTTCTAGAGGTTATTACAACTGTGTACATAGTAGCATCAGGGTGTCAGAATTTGACTACCAGGCAGAGTACGGCCATTTGATCTATCATCTATGACGCACTACATCAAATTTGGGCGGATTCACCGTATAATTTTTGATGGAGTGCGTCATTGTTCTATTTTTATATGCTTCAAGTTGTGTTCGACCCATCTTGAATATGTCGGCCTTGTTCATAGCGAGTGCCCTTCTTATTCTCAGTGCGCTTTATCTGACATTCCTTCGTTAGCCGCTACGCTCTCCCATGAGGGCGAAGTTTCCATTCTGTAGACGCTCATCGGTTGGTAATTTGGATGTGCTTAGGAAGTGATTTTTTTTTTTTTGGATCATAAACGTGGGTTAAGCGCCGGTCTACTCTGACCGTCCTTTTTGATTTAAACACGTCTAAAGCGTCGAAGTGCCGGCGCAGGTGCTTCAGCAATTGGAAAACACTTCATGATTAATCTTGAAGTGCTTCTGAATTGCACAGCTGAGTTACCCTCAAAGTATTGACTCTAACCGACCCTAATAAGTTGGGAATATCAATTTGTTTATGGTGTGATCCAAAGATCCACCCAGTATGCAAGAAACTAGCTCACATTGGGCAAGTGGAATTTTGGGGGTATGGTTTTTGTGGGCTTACAGTAAATGACTTTGAATGCGAGCGGGTTCAACGCTGTCCAACCGTCAACCCAACACAACCTCCGGCATGTCGGGACCAGAATCTGAAATAAACTACACCAATTTCACGGATTGCACACCAAGTAGTTCACCAGCTTCCAGGGAAGATTGTGTTGCAGTGCAAAATTCCAAAGACTCAAAGAGACTAGCAGGGGTGCTCAATTCTTAGGTCGACCTGGTCAGGTCACCATTTAATTCGAAAAATCATTTGATCCTTTGATTACCGATAGTCCACCGCGCCGTGATTTCTCGTGACCTTGTGTACATTCACTCTTCTCTCCTTGTACACACGCGCGACTTTGCAGATTCATAGTACTACTCTCCGCTCATTTTCTCTGCAATTTCGGCCCAATTTAGTGCAGAAATCTCGAGGACCTCTGACGTATCACCCACAAAGAGTTCAGTGTCAATTGCCTCTTGATCTTCAAATGAAAGCAATTGATCTGTATACGGGTCGTCCTCAAACACAATTGAGGCCAACATAAGCTCTTCTGCCATGTAGATGAGATCGGATTGCGTTCGGATCTTGTAGCTCGCGGCATCAGAAATGGCCCGATTGGGATACGCGCAGCCGAGACAGCCAGCGATCAAAGGATCAAATGATTTTGCGAATTAAACAGCGACCTGACCAGGTCGACCTAAGAATTGAGCACCCCTAGTGATGCTCTGGCTTTGGCCTGAGACCAAGAAGCGATGGCTTCTAGTGCCTAACACTGCAGCCTAAATCCAAACCAGCATTCAGCCCCCACAGCAGGAAAATCCTTGAACAATTCTTTGCCTAGTCTGGTCCCGGAGAGCCGATGGCCTGGCCTGGCATTTCGTCAGGCCAAAGACCAAAAAGCCATTATGAATTTACATGGTACAATTCTGCTCACCAGAAGGGGTCTCTCATTCCGTTCTGGATGCATTGAATCTGGCCAGGGAGCGCGACGCGTCTGGTCACGCCCCCACGCCAGAGAAAGTTCGAGACTAATGTAATAAGCAATATTATCACTCTCACGACGGCAATCATGGCCGAGCCCAAGCTGAAACATTTTTGGCTGGAGAAATCAGCACTTACGAAATGCTGACGCGAAAACTGCTGACGAAAATCTTAGTTTACTTCCAAAAACTCGAAAATGGGGCTCCCTAAGACCCAGTAACTTACGTTACCGGGAATGTGTTTGCAAGGGTGGAAAAAAACCTTGTTTTTTCACGGGTAGAAATTGTGCAGAAAATAATGAATTCCGGTGGATCCCGAAGGGTGTTTGGCAGCAATCATTCAGCAAATAACGCGTAGCACGAGACGTCACGTCACAGCAAGTCTCCTGCGTCGCCTTCTCTGTCAAAATGTCAGAGGCTGAGAAGGTAGCCGTTCAATGCGGGTACATAACTGCTTTGCTTTGACTGACATTGCTTCAGGAAACAAAGTGATACTGTGATCTCTGCAAAAGTGGGTGCGATTTGGAGATGGCGGGCTCGAAGAAAAATTGGGAGCGGCATCTCGAGAGCAACGACCACAAGAAAATACTTTGAGGCGCTGAACTCAGGTTTGAAATGGGTACGGCGGACGGGCTTTTTTCAGTGGTGTGATGAGGACGCTGTAGCGACAGCAAACCGGACGAGAGGGCGCCGTCGCGCACGAGATGAAGGCGCCGTCGCGTACGCTGTAGCGACAGCAAACAGGATGAGGGCGCCGTGGGGCAGAAGGGAGGACCTCAGCGGAGGCTTTGGCGTAATGACGCAAACACCCAAGACAGAAACTGGTGGGGGAAGATCAGATATAGAATGAAGACTAGCCGTCCGTCGGGCTCTTATGGACACCCCCCACCTCCGCATCACCAACCTGTGGACTCCGGCTCATATCGGGACTTGCGGCAATGAACTCGCGGACGAGGCGGCGAAGGCAGCGACTTTTTTACCGGCTCCATCCTCTGTGCCAGTCTCCCTCAGGCCGTACAAGCGCCATATACGCGAAGACATCTTAGCGCGTTGGAATGTACAGTGGAAACTCAGCACAACTGGCCGCGCACTGCGACAGATTGACCGCTCACCTCCGTCGCTCATTCTTCATCACCCATACACTGCCCCAATCTCCTGCGCCTCGATTTCGACAATATCTCGTCTCCCACAAGCAGTGCGACTCCATCCCACAAGTCCCACTGGCCCAGATGTTCTCCTGCAGTGGGTTCTTCCATGCTGCCATTTTCCACACTGCCAGTCCCTTATTACCTATTATTGTGTGAGGTCATTAGGACAAACTCGAAAAAGCGGAGTCTTTAAGTGTCAAGCACAAATTGCCATGCGGTCTAGGATAGTTTCCCGCATAGATTGCTGACACCACTCAGCTTGGGGCAGCAGTGACACGCGCTTTTGGCATAATTATCAGGTCGTCAATTTTTTTGGAAGGGATGGTAGCCTTTGGGTCACACAATCGTGTTGGAGTGCTGGTGTATAGTTCCTAAAACGAGGTCATTACACAGAAGAAGTGCTTGATGGTACTGTTTTGCTGTATTCCATCAAAGATATCACGCAGAAGGCTTGAAGCCACAGGGAGGATAAACAGAGGAGCAGATTAAGGAGCTCTATTTCACGAGAGGAAGCTTGTGAAATGCGACTATGTCCTCATCCAACAAGTCTGCACTGATGGGCAAACAATTTCCGAGGAAATATGTAAAAGGTAACTTGACACACTGCAAAGCTGGATGAAGTAGAGCTAGATAGCGAAAACTGCGCAGTGGTGAGGTGAGACAGGGAGATGCGAGACGATTGAGGCCGCCAATGCACAGCACAGATTCCCAGAGGTTATTCAGTGCTGTTGAACTGCGAGATACCATCGAATCCCAGGCTAGAATGGCCTCGGACATCATTTTACAACATTCCTCCCTCCGCAGCGTCAACAACTGACACGTGAAGGGACAGCGCTTGAAAATTGGGGGCGCAAAAGAGCCACGAGAGTCCTCAATGCTCTGGTGGTTAGGTAATGTTTGCAGCGTGGGGACTGAAGCGGTTTGCAACGCCATGCTGAGGAGACCCTTCAGAAGTCGAGTCGAGCTGGTTCACACCATAGCCAAGATTCAGCACGCATGTTCTGCGCATATGCGATAGTGCATCTACGAGGTAGAACTTGAAGTTAATCAGAGGTTCACGTCTGTTGTCGGGAGTCAAGTTCCGCAATTATTGAGGTTCAACTTTGCAAGAGTTTGCGTTTGGATCAGTTTGATGCCGTTCGGCTGTTTCAACAAATCGAGGTACGAGATCAAATATTGTTGAAGCGTCTGTCTATGAGAGAATATTCGGCTGTTGGCGGAGGCATGAGAGCACAATTAATGCATGTCGCACGCAGAAAGTTTGAATTTTTCTGTGTACTCCCGTTCTCCTTTGAGCTTCCACTGGTTTTAAGCCCAAACATGTTGTCCTTGCACCAAAGTGTGGCGAATTCAGGTTGCCCCTGAGGGCCCGACAAGTGGCGGGCGCACATAACGTTCTCTCATGGTGAGCGCTCGGCAAGTCTTTCAACTTGCACGCAAAATATACGCATATCAAAGGCAACGAGGCCCTTGAGTCGCGCACAAAGCTTGGGGAATACCTCTTCGAGGATCTTGTCTACACTGCCGGAATAGACAGGTACGTGCCTCATGAGAGTAAGCATGTTCAACATCGCCAAAAGCAACACGCCCTCCGTTTTGGGCATACATTTCGATCTCGAATCTGAACAGGAGAGTCGAGATCTTGTCCAGGTACAATCAACTAATTGGATAGATCAATCTGTCGCCTCGAATGGATAGCTTGAGCACCCTAGACCAGGTTTTAGAATAATGAAACACCTTGTTGGAATGATCAAGGCTCTCAAAATCATCAGACTTCTCGCAGAGTGCACCAAGCCTCGCCCAAGGCGAAGCTGTCCAGTAATTCCTGGTTGTAAGGAAGGAATTGTGAGTCTAACATTTGTGGGAAGCCACGAAATGCTGCGTTGCTCTTGCCCTCTGGCAGGAACAAGGCCAGAGTATTGACTAAGTACTAGCATCGGCATATTCTTCTCACATGCTCGCGTCCATGGTACATGGAGGAAGACCGCTCTGGTAAGCGGTCCTATAATATTGATGTGGATGTCACGAACTACGGTACTATCGGACGCGGTGTCTGAGACTGCAGAGAGATACCAACGGCAATCTCTCCAGTGGGTTTGAACCAAAATCACAAAGTCACAATGGAGGTTGTTGAGGACTGAGTGGAGAAAGAGGATGTTGAAATGGAGGATTAAACATGTATTTTATGATATTGATGCTACAAGTTGCTAGTCAAATTAGAAGAGGTATTGTCGGCTCAGAATGTCTTCTCGAGGTGGCGTTGAGATGTTAGCGTGTGGAAGTAAAGGTCGGCGCATTTGAGTGTGGCGGTGCAATGGCTGTGTTGGCCATCAATGTACTTAACCGCTGGTGCATGCGGTGACCGCATGCTGCGAAGTCCACGTCCACCAAAATGCTTCTGGAAGGTGTGGGTGGAGAGAACAGAGCACTTCTCAGCGTATCCCACGAGAAATCCAAGATCATGTGGATTCGAAATAGAAACCTGTTCGACCTGCCAACCGACCCAAATCGAATGGGGAACAGTGTTTGCAGAATACGAATGAGTGACGGTGAGGCCTGCAACAAAATCTGGTGCGAGCGATCCCGCGCGACGCGTTTAATGGGTTGTAATACATAACCACGGTGCAAAAGGCGGGCATTTCATCGGTCGGCGATTACGGGCTGAATTCTGGGTTGTTTGCTGAAGACTAAAAGGCAGGGACATCATGCAGTCAATCCTCAAGGGATGTCCCGGCCCAGATGGAATTAGGTCTCCAAAATTGTCATACAATTTGGTACAAAAATAAAAAGTTTTATTCAGGGCAAAAATAAAATTCTGCGCAGGAGATTCCTTGTAGAATGCATTTCTAAGACCATCTCTCATACAAAGTTTGTTGAGATAGGTACTGCACGGACTCGTATCGCCGGCCGAAGAAATGTGCCAGGATTTCCGTGATGGGAATGTTTACATAAGCGCCATCAAAGCCCTTTGCATTGCCAGTCCCCATATCTCGTCAGGATGTGCAAACACGAGGAGCTGGCTGACAGGGAGATATTGGATTTGGCTGAGCAAGGTGAAGAAGCTCACGAAAGACATGACGGTTCGCATTCAGAACTCGCATTCAGATGCACCCCAAAAAACCAGCTAACCATGTTTGCGGATTGACGTCCGCTCCTAGTCACACACACGCGACATGCCTTGCAGGTCGATGCACGCAGCCGCAAGCTCACGTCAAGAGCCGCTGCATAGGATTACGGCTGCGAGACACAGGACACGCCGGACAGCGAGATATTGATTTTGGCTCAGCGAGGTTCTGGACTTCTGGAGGATTCAGAATCAGGACTAGGGCCGAGGCGGAGGAAGCTCACGAAAGACAAGAAAACGGTTCGCATTCTGCACCTCGCATTCAGACGCACCCAAAGAAACCAGCCAACCACGCTTGCAGATTGACGTCACATCAAGAGCCGCTTCATGGGATTACGGCCGCGAGACCAGGGCACGCGCGAACACGAGGGACTGGGGGACAGTGAGATATTGATTTTGGCTCAGCGAGATTCTGGACTTCGGGAGGGTTCAGACTCAGGACTAGGGCTGAGGCGGAGGAAGCTCACAAAAGACAAGAAAACGGTTCGCGTTCCGCAACTCGCATTCAGACGCACCCAAAGAAACCAGCCAACCACGCTTGCGGATTGACGTCACATCAAGAGCCGCTTCATGGGATTATGGCCGCGAGACCAGGGCGCGCTCGAACATGAGCGGACAGTGAGATGTCGATTTGGTTGAGCGAGGTTCTGGACTTCGGGAAGATTCAGAATCAGAACTAACGGAAGAAGCTCACGAAAGACACGAAAACGGTTCGCATTCCGCAACTCGCATTCAGACGCATCCAAAGAAACCAGCCAACCACGCTTGCAGATTGACGTCACATCAAGAGCCCCTTCATGGGATTACGGCCGCGAGACCAGGGTTCAAATTGGTGCGGTGGAGTGTGTGCGAGGGAGAATATCACAGGTTTGATCTGACCCGTGATTCCTGCACAGCCATGCCCGATATGGAGAGTTCCAGGCGGTCTGGTTTAACAATCAGAGCAGTACGGGCGATTTCAAACAGACAGAACCGCTCAGAACAGTGCTGGGCATCATCTGCCAATTCACAGCATTTGATTTGCTCTCCATACCAAGTCACGCTTTTCTGGGTGTGAGAAAACGGCTATATTTGGCAGGGATAAGCAGGCACTCGACTGATTTAAGCTTTCCGATTCAAACCTTAACTGCGAGCCAGAATATCCCAGCCAGGGCTCAAATTGGTGTGGTGGAGTGTCCACGAGCCAGAATATCTCAGCCAGGGCTCAAATTGGTGCAGTGGAGTGTGTGAGAGCGAGAATATCACAGGTTTGATCTGACCCGTGACTCCTGCACAGCCATGCCCGATATGGAGAGTTCCAGGCGGTCTGGTTTAACAATCAGAGCAGTACGGGCGATTTCAAACAGACAGAACCGCTCAGAACAGTGCTGGGCATCATCTGCCAATTTGCAGCATTTGATTTGCTCTCCATACCAAGTCACGCTTTTCTGGGCGTGAGAAAACGGCTATATTTGGCAGGGATAAGCAGGCACTCGACCGATTTAAGCTTTCCGCTTCAAACCTTAACTGCGAGCCAGACTATCCCAGCCAGGGTTCAAATTGGTGCGGTGGAGTGTGTGCGAGCGAGAATATCACAGGTTTGCTCTGACCCGTGACTCCTGCACAGCCATGCCCGATATGGAGAGTTCCAGGCGGTCTGGTTTAACAATCAGAGCAGTACGGGCGATTTCAAACAGACAGAACCGCTCAGAACAGTGCTGGGCATCATCTGCCAATTCACAGCATTTGATTTGCTCTCCATACCAAGTCACGCTTTTCTGGGTGTGAGAAAACGGCTATATTTGGCAGGGATAAGCAGGCACTCGACCGATTTAAGCTTTCCGATTCAAACCTTAACTGCGAGCCAGACTATCCCAGCCAGGGCTCAAATTGGTGCGGTGGAGTGTGTGCGAGGGAGAATATCACAGTTCTGATCTGACCCGTGACTCCTGCACAGCCATGCCCGATATGGAGAGTTCCAGGCGGTCTGGTTTAACAATCAGAGCAGTACGGGCGATTCCAAACAGACAGAACCGCTCAGAACAGTGCTAGGCATCATCTGCCAATTTGCAGCATTTGATTTGCTCTCCATACCAAGTCACGCTTTTCTGGGCGTGAGAAAACGGCTATATTTGGCAGGGATAAGCAGGCACTCGACCGATTTAAGCTTTCCGCTTCAAACCTTAACTGCGAGCCAGACTATCCCAGCCAGGGTTCAAATTGGTTGTGGTGGAGTGTCCACGAGCCAGACTATCCCAGCCAGGGTTCAAATTGGTGCGGTGGAGTGTGTGAGAGCGAGAATATCACAGGTTTGATCTGACCCGTGGCTCGCGCCCCGGTGGTCCCATGGCTCCCGCCGTCTTCCAGTCCAACTCCACGGGCACGACATTCCGGCTCGTTGCGGATAACTCCACCGTCGCAGACCTAATGCCAGACATCACGGCAAACTGCTCCCACTTCCTTGTCCCTACAAGCATCAGCGTAACCACACCGATGCCGTTCAACGCAAGCAGGGAGTAGCCGGAACAGGTTGTGCAGTACTACCGCGCGAGCTCTGTCGCGCTGAGCCTAGACGGGTACAACAACAGCGCCGTCTTCGCGCCGGAGAACTCTACCGCAGACACGCCGCTGCCCTCCAGCGTCGATACAAATTTGCTCGACTGTCTGAATGGGACCATTGGGATAGCGGCACCCGCTCGTTGATAGTGCGCGCTGGACGATGTCCGCGCCGAGCCTTGGCGTCATTACCCTTGTTCTTCTTCTGCTCGGCCTCTTCTGATTGTGGTTCCGACTGCATTACGGATCCTCCATTACAGGGGAGGAACTAGGGTTATCGTAAACAACCCTATTATTCTACTACAACTGTAGACTACTACTTACCGTATTTGTCTTCAGTTTATACGACCGAGGAGAGGACTTATGCTACTCATAATGGAATGTGCTTGGGGGAAAGATCTCAGTCGATGGTGGAAGGAAGCAAGTGCAGTCTATGTAGATTTGATGGCATTAATTAAAGCCGCTGGTCGAATCGCCGTTTAGGTGCGTGCGAACGGGAATGGAGTTCCATTAGCCGGCTTGGGCACTGAACCTCGCATGAAAACAACAGATATTTAACCTTGATCAGCAAGAAAGATGACAGGGCAGCAACTTCGGACTTGTAGAATGTCACAAAATAACCGCCATGACACCGTTATGGTAGCGGCCATCCATTTGGCTTGTGCTAATAATGTGCCATTCTCCTTCTCCCATTCCTGAACTGGCCTCTCGGAAAGTCGGGTGCTGTCTCGAGCTCGCCAGGAGGTGGTGTCTGGGAGGCGTATCTCCACTTCGATTCTGGCACTGCCACAGTCACTACAAATCCAGCCGCAACGATGGAAATCATACCTGATACCCGTCGACGTTTCCTTGTATGATCACTGCTCTGGCTGACCTTCCGCTTTCGACTGGCCATCTTATCTTCATCTCTCAAGACGTCCTGTTGATAATTAGTTTCCCCGAAGCCCCAGGATCTATGACAGCCAAGTGGGGTTTCCGGCCCAGGGTCGGGATTTTGAAGTACCACTGAGGGCTAGTGCTAAAGTGTAAGCGATTTTTACTGTAATACAATTTTCGACTCAACCAACCCCACTTCGTCTTGTTCCTCGCCATCTTCCGACAGGATACTCTCCTGGTCGAAAGAGTCCAGTCCAAAGATTGTTTCCGTGAGCTCGGACGGACTACCGAGTGCCGTAAGCCAACGAAGTCCCCGACAAGGAGCCATACCAAGGGTAATCCACTGTCAAATGTTCTGGTCATGAATGTTAGCCATCGGTTGGATCGTGGCGGTAAAGACATACCACAATTATTCAGGTTCAAAGATTTAGGTGTATCGCTTAGGCCCACGACCGTGCCGCGGAAACTAAGGCTGAAAACCGGAAATTGATCGAAGACCTGGGCAATACGAATGGCCCTATTACCTGAATCCTGGGTCTATGTGTGCGCATTTCAAAAGGAAGGGACGAAGAACTTCGAAGGTATGGTGCCTCTGGACCAACATGTGCCTGATGTGCGGGCCCTCATTTGCTGCTTTCAGTCGTGTTAAATGGCGTCAGGGCAGAGACCTACAGCGTGAATCAGAAGAAGAACATCTATTACGCAAATAAGCCTAAGGCAGCATGTAATTTCGGAACCAGAGCCTCACCACCCGACGTAGACCGTGTCGTGTTGGTGCATTTGGAGAGACTCCAATGTTTCATCGTCAGACAAACAGAGGCTGTTGGGGTCTTGTCTGGTAATAACAGCATCCTCAGGCTTTATGAAGCAGAAGGTATATAGAGGACGCACATGAGAACAAGAACGCAAGTTTTGTCGAACTTGTGTGAGGCCCTTTCGTACACAGCTTTACGAAGTCTTCCGATCGTTTGCGTTCGGCGCATACGGAGAGTAAGTCGAAAATCAGCCGCTCCCAGGAACTTGGTGGTGCCCACAACATGTATGAGTATGCCTAAGTCTGTTATTTAAGATGGCGGATGTATACAACTGGATGCGGTTTATAATCCACGCACTATCAGCCTGACCGTCGTTCATGCCTTCGTCCTGGGTAGAGGCTACGGCGACGGTGGGGTCACCGAGCTCCAACTTGAAAGAGATTAGGATGAAACCACGATAGCCCTGCTCTGGACTCGCCTGCTTGTCAATAGACTCTGCCGCAGGCATCGCACCGCTGGCCACAGAGGAAAGTAGGTTGGTTTCGAGGGAGGCGTTAGGCTATGTTGTATTCCCCGTTGCTGACGTGCTTCATGGTGTTTATGCATGTGGTACTATAAATTGCGGTCCTGTTATGGTCAAAGACGAATATCCAGGGTGGAAGTCATAGGGCTGTGTACGAGGCTAGTTCCATCAGAACCTACCCCGTTATACATATACGACGTGTGGCTCCACTCAAGTTCCTTTTATCCATGTTCTTCCCACACACTTCGATGATCGCCTCCAGCTTGCGGCGGAAATGATAACAGAATCCGAACCGACAGGCCTTCCTTCTTCGAAGACGGTGCACATACTACGCATTTTTTTCTTGGCCACTCCCAATCAGGCCGCATTGCAGGGGATCTGCACTCACAAATTAATGTTTCAAAATTATTTTCTTAGTAGGAACCAATAGAACGGCAAAATGAATCTGATCAGGGTTGCCGACTCATTTTTATTGGGTTTATGTACGCTCTCACAATGGCTTCGACCCTGAATCTCGATCAAAATGTACCGCGTTATGGAAGCAAGCTATAGATGCCCAGGCAGCCAATAGCGGTGAATGCATTTTAGCAAGGCCGTCTCTCAGCAGTTTCTTTTCTGGGTCCCTCCTCATCGAGAGTGGAGGCTCGCAACATTTTATTGTTAACCAAACAGCAGTTCCCGGATCCGGACATTGTTGAACCCCCATCAAAAGTCGAGTTTTGTGAAAAACCGAGCTCCCTTCAAACGGTTAATAAGGTCATTGATCACAGGGAGTGGGTAGTCCTGTTTCCCCTGCTTTGTGGGAGAGATAATTCCATTTCAGCGACCAAAGAGCCCCCCTTTTCCGAGGCCATATCAGAGGCCGAAGAGCACACTACTTTCCCATCTCCAGATATCCATAAAGGAAAATGGCATGGTAGACTGAGAAAGCAAAAGGAACCACCTCGAGACTCGAGACTCATTGCGAAGACATATGGAGAGGCATTGAAGAGACGTAGAAAGAGGGTGAAATGTAAGGAAGGGGATGAGGCGTGAGCCGAACGGTTGGGCAATATTGAATGTACGGTAAACAAAATTAGGGAAATGCTTCAAATCTAATGGGAATGAACATGAAATAGGAGAATTGCATACTGTCTCAGTTCGAGGTCACAGATCCTCGCGTTTATGTGGGCACGACAAGACAAGAAAGGTGGAGTGTCTCCCTCCATTGATCCCAATCCTGAACAAATAGATCACTGATCGACTTATTTCATTTAAGGAACTGTTGGCCATCCCCAGCGCGGGGATGGCCGCGCTTCACTGTCCATATTTGCCAAGAGGCCGGGAACAAACCCTCATGTTCAAACGTCAAAACTCCTCCGACCGCACAGAAACCAATTCCATAGTATAGTGATTTCAGCCCTGCATTCAAAATTGCCACCGGTGATTGTATGAATGAAGTTCTCCGAGGTACAGCGCATAATGAACCATGAACCATTTTTCAAAGCTCTTCCGCAATTCAAATTCTACGTGTAACGTGAATATAACATATTGTATGTTGTCCGACCTGAATTGAAACTGCCGTCAGGATGCACCCGATAGAATTCTGGGATCCCTCGTTCCTAGAATCCCCACATATCCCTCAACAGGACTGCCACCGGGAAAAACCGCACTCGCCCATGGGTGGCCTTAAACGCGGCAAGTAACGTAAATGTAATATATTGTACGGCGTCCGACCTGAATTAGGACCACTGTCAATATGCACTCAATGGAATTCCGGGATCCCTCGTTCCCAGAATCATTAAGTCAACCTGAGCCTCATATAAGGAATTTGCTTTCCTGCACGATGAAACCTGATGATTTCAGGCCATATTTCTTGACCCTTGTTCCCATGTTTGTAAGTTCATTCAAAATGAATTCGGTTCTTTTCTAGCCGTTCATTTTGGTGAGGATAGATAAGCCAGAATTGCATCCTAACCTGATGACTGTGTTCAACCTATGAGATCCATTATCAAAGGAATTCAACTTCGAACAGAGTAATTCGGCCTGTAACATCGAAGTTGCAGGAGACAAGAGCCAGCTATTGTTCAGCCAATACCGCTCTGGAAATGGACCCTGAGTTCAATTTTCCAAAATGCGGTACATCAATTCAACTCCACCGAGGAATTCCTATTCTGGTCCTTCCAGAACCGTCCCGGCTTTTGTCCTTATGTGTTTGATTTTGTTTAATCCTTGGCATGGTCCACAAAGCAATGACTCTTGTAACGAATCTGTTTATTATTTCCTCTTCAACCGCGATGATACTGAAATTGGTCTGAGTCCCTGTTACTGGGCTCCGCTGCTTGTCGGCGTTACCTGCTTTATGACGCCGATGACGAGTATCCCATTTCTGGGCCTGGCGCGGCTTCAGTCCATCCGTTCTTTACTGGCTCCGCTAAACCCCTCGGCAAAGTTGGGAGTGTTCGTCGGACGCGTCGTGCTCATCGCCTATCCGCTCGCATTACAGATCCCAACCACGCAAAAACTGCAGTCAAGGGAGGGGGGGGCGGGGGCAGGTCTGCGGCGGAATCTAAACGGTCTGCACTGTGATTATTGACATCAAGTCATGCCTTTCACAATCTAATGGCAATAGGGCAGAATTGAACAGCCCAGTACACGGAGAGTCTTGAGAATGGACTTGGATTTCATTGGTCACGGGGGTTGAAAGATCTGCAAGATGAGTTGGAGTTGTATGACCTACTGATGAAGGATATTGACGAGTAGATTAACGAGCAGTAAACAACGATTTTTTATCCTGCTTCTATGGTTTTCAACGCACGTTCAAAAAAAGGAAACTCGGCCTGGCCAAACTGTCAAAAAGCCGGTCAAAGGTCAAGACCTTCGGCCAAGTTCGGCCTGACCCCGGCCAAGACAACACTGCTCCCAGTCGGCCCTGCTACGGGCGGAGTTCATGTGTTCCGTTTCGAATCTGCAGCGCCCCTTCTGCGCATCTCGGACCGCGCTCTCACCGATGCGCTGCGTTTCGACGACGACGTGCTCCTTCAGTCGGTGCTCCCGCGAGCCCGGGCGCCCGTTCACAGGGAGGATTACATAATGTTACGCCGTGCGGCGCGGACTTCCTTGTTTCTCCATCGAGGCTCCGTGGCTGTATGACCGATGGATCACCCTCCAGGAATATGCGACGCTACGGAATGGTTTCGTAATGGCATTGACTATGAAGTACAGTACTGCGCCACTACACAGTGCAGAAGGGGTTGCTTCCCTCCGATACCGGGGTTTTTCATTCAAATCGACAGGGGGGGTGACGCGTGACCCTTTTTTCAAGTTCGACATTTCGACACCGGCCAAAATTTGGCGTGACAGTGTCACGTCAAATTTTGGCTATCCTTACATTGGCTAATCCTTACTTTGGCTGATGAACCGGATAATTACGACCCAGATTACGAGATGGATTGTTCATGTAATATTTATAATGTTCTTACAATGGCCATGAATGGCCCATGCGAAACCATGGTTTAAAAAATTGAGTTATGACCAGCCTGTGGTCACTTGTGACAGTGCAGTGTTTTATATCCCAGCCTCTGTACTCGTCATCATCAAAAGTGACCGTTAATATCGTTTTTACGGCATTAATTTGTAAAATACTTCAGTTCCAGCCACATGTGTATCATTTTTGGGATATATGGCGAAGCTTCAGTGCAAAATTGGCTTTGACAATGGCCGGTATGTGGACAATAAAGCGGAATAGTTCTACTGCACGTGATTTCTCGCCAGCGGACCAAAATTAGTCCATACACAACTGCATACCTGCATTAAGTGGGCTTGAAGTTTCAGGGATGAATCTTTAGGATGTATTACACATCTGGGTCTGCAAAGACATGGAAAGCAGTAAGATTAATGGGTACAAATAGCCTGAATACTCAACCGGGCAATCAAGCAATTTCCTCACAAAAATTTGCATTGTGTTTAGCCTCAAAATTCGCAGCTGGGTGCTTTCTTTTGAAACAAAATTTCAGCGAGGTACTCCTGACAACCTATTCAATTTGTTTGGGGATGCTATACAGTATAGTAGGGTTCCTTGGATACCCACTTTGATGTTTCTGATGCCAAGTCCGCAATACAAAGAAATTAAATCTGGATCTAAGTTTGTACATACTAGAACTTATAATGAGCTATACTGCCTCGAAATTTCACAATTTAAGTGTCTAGAATGTAGCCAGATAAAAAAATTGATCTCAACGGCCGAACAGTCACACATCGGGTTCCTTGGATAGTGTGATGTCACACATCATTATTCTGCCCCATCGGCTCCTGTGGGTTGACTTTTGGCGCTATTCTGTAGCAGTCGGATTCAGGGCGGGATAGGTCGGATTTGCGCGGGAGACCGGACAGCGGCGCGGCTGGGCGCGGACATCACTTGTCAACAAATGTATCACGTGCCCACAAAGGTGTCACGTCTTTTGTGTGCGCAATCTCATTTTATGTAGATGCATCAATCTCGGCCGGATTGCCCGATTTTTTAGAGGAGATTGCAGCCAAGAAGTTTGACCTTAATAAAGGAAATAGTTCAGGTCAATAGTGGCCCGATTAATGGACAATCAACGAGAAGGAAAGTGATTGATGACCTGATTAGGCAATGAATTAGACCAAACGACCTTCTCTCCCAGCACCGACGCGTCTATGTGCTTGAAATTAATTCAGAACACGAGGCTTCGATATAGGATGTATTTCGTAACAAAATTTTAACCTGGGATGACGCTCGGGAGTTTTTAAAAAAAATAATACCCAAGGATGTCTCACTATCCAAGGAACCCTACTATACTGTACACCAGGATTTTTTTTTCTAATGTGTGTTTCTTTGATGGATGCCGGAATTTTTGCATTGATGTTACGGAGCTGCTTGCAGATGTGTTTTGCGATATAAGTCAAGGTCTAAACCTCTCATAATTCAAAGAAGATGCTTATGAATTCATTCCGCATTTTACCACTGATAAAACCAGTCTCAGATAATTTATTTGAAGGCAATCTTTCTTGTGGATAGCACAATGCCGTTACGGCCATCAGCATCACTGATCTTTCCATGGCTCGAGCCAATTCCAATGTGCCTATTCCTCCCAACCAAGTTGCGGGATCCACAGATAATATCCTCAAGTATGCACTAATGACGGGGCATGAAGCACAGTTCACGTGGCGCTGAGAAATAAAGACATTAACGGTCACTTTTGATGATGACGAGTAGTGCTTGAACTGTGAACTAACTACACAGATTCGATCAAGGCGTGAGCGTGTTGTGTGCCTTTCATTAGAGTCCTTGTCTGTCCGAATCTGCACACATGTGTAATCCCGTGTGTCGGGGAATGTAGCGCGCCATCCATCCTGTAGGCGCAATAAATCTTTGAGTCTTTTAAAGCTTTCAGGAACCGTCTCTGTGGCTCCAGACGTTCTGTCCAATGGATCTTCAACAAAATTCCAATCCCCGAGTGCAACATTTGTGAATGGGAGTTGTGGGTCGTCAGCCCACTTTTTCCAGAGTTCTTGCCACATTTTATCTCGCTCCTCAGGCCGGTTCGGGGCACATATGTTTAGAATATTCAATGATTCTCCCCGATGCCACGGTATAACGATCATGAAAGCCCGACCTGGGATCAGCTCATATTCACGGATATTTTCGGTGTCTACAAATTTTTTGTTGAGGACAAGGGCTACTCCGGCCGTTGAGCACGGTTTGTCCGGGTGGGCCGAGTAGTAAAGCTTGAACCAGCGTCTGAAGACATTATCGAATTTTGTAGTGGATTCAGCGTCAAAATGTGTTTCTTGTATGCCTAGAATTTCCAGTTTATTGGTGTCAATTGTTTGCTTCAAAAATTTGAACTTGTCGCCAGGGGTTAAATTTTCTGTGCGCGTGTGGGAGGGTGCATTCACCCAGCTGGACTATGAATCGACCAGAAAATGAACACTCATTCCACTTCTGCACCGGGG
Organism: Mycena olivaceomarginata; assembly: GCA_029378375.1. Taxonomy (NCBI): domain Eukaryota; kingdom Fungi; phylum Basidiomycota; class Agaricomycetes; order Agaricales; family Mycenaceae; genus Mycena; species Mycena olivaceomarginata. Next base: position 165,015 of record JARKIC010000696.1, on the reverse strand, counting down.
AGGTAAAATATGTGCACAGCCACAAAATTCAACAAATATTCCTCAACGTGATTCGCCGGGGGTTATTTTCCTTGCGCGCATGTTGAGGGGTCCATTCATCTAGCCGGACTGCTTATCGGCGAGGTTTGACAGGCACAGCAGCAGAATGGGCTGTGAAGAAGAAGAAACAGCACCGATCAGTTTCAAACCGTGCTTTTGATGCACTTGAAGAGTCACATCAGAGGGCAGAGGGGCGTGATTGCTATAAGACTAAATACTAGTAAAATTAAAATAGTTGGTCCTTTTTGTTGGGAACACGATCACATGACCGCATTCTACTGCGCTCCACGAACTTCTGGACACACTTATTAATTCCTTACTCATCCTTTACTCAGCTTAGTAGATTATTCTTCCACAGTCTAGTATAGTATTCTGTGTAGTATAAATACTGGGTGAAAACCCGTACAATATATTGTCTTATTCTCTTCTGTATCTCAATAGGCTATGGGCCCCGGCCCTAACTGAACTTCTCTCTAATTTACCTCATCGCATTCTATACACAAGCATCTCTCGGGTACCACTAGCCTAATCCGCTCAAACAGATTCGCCCGCTGTCTATATCATTTGTTGATATCATGTCTGACGCCTCCACATCCGCATACCGCATCCAGCATCTCCTTGGGGAGGAGAACTACCAGACTTGGTCTGTGAAGATCACTGACATTCTCACAGATCTCGGCCTTGACGATTATCCCATCCCTTCCCAGGAAGGTAAACGTGCATGTCGCCCTTGCCAACGGGTTCGAATTTGCCTTTATCGGCGGCGGTAATCGATTTGAGCGGGATAGGCGAGTAGTTGAGTAGGCGGTGACGGTATGAGGTCATGTGGTGAGGAACCTGAGTCGTACAGGTCTACCTCCGGCTCGTTGGGGACTGTGGCAACGGCGGCGAGGAAGACAGAAGTAAAGGGGCGTGTAAAATCTTCTTCTTCTGCTTCCGCATGACTTCTGAGCAATATTCCAGGTCAGGAATTTCCTCGCCCGGGTCGTATTCGCTGAATAATTCAGCGTCTACATCGCCTGTGAGTTCCTCCCCCTTGTCCGAGCAATCTGACGAGTTTGACACGCTCAACAGCGCTGGGAGATCGTCGTCTGAACAATCTGTGTCAGAGACGGCTTTGAGGGAAGGCATGGAGTCGACATCCGAATTGCCGTCGTCACTAGGGTCCGGGATGGGATCTGCTACCGCTGGAGCATCACACGCGTCTTCCGCGTAGGGCTGGGCAACTTCGTCGTAAAGATAAGTGCTCGCCAATCCTTCCATCCTCTCTTTCCTTCCTTCCCGCACATATTCGAACCAAGGCTCAACGTAGCCCGCAGGTGTCTGGGTCGATAGTCTGGTTGAGTAGCGCTGATGCTGCTGTCAGCGCCGCGAGATACGGGTCGTATGAGACTGGAAGTGATCCGAGTAGGATGGCGATGAAATTGTCGTCGCCGGGGTCTGCACTCATCGCGATGAGTTCTTCGCGTAGCGCCTGGAGTTTTCGTCAGGTGAGCTTTGACCTCTCCCTTCTCGGGGCAGCGCTCCTCCTGAAGCCTGCGCCGGAGATCCACGGTCATCATCTTTGACCGCTTTTCGAATTCCTCCTTCACCCTCTTCCACGTTAACCCTGCTGATTTTTCTCCGTTAACCTTCAGGAACAGTGAATGCGGGATCGTCGAAGCTAGTCCCTGCTTCACGATCGCTTCGTTGGCCTTCCAAAGCCGAACGACACCGGGATGGCGAGCAATAGAGTTACTCTCCTCCGTGGTAATATTACCGGGGTCTGCTGGTACGGGAGCTGACGGTGGTGCGGCCGTCGCCAAGAGATAGTCATCCAGTTGTGCTGCCTCCACTGCGAAGATGAACCGGTCGCGGTAAAAGGTGACGCGCAAACCGAGAGGGATACGAGTAGTTCCCACGACCCACCCCCGCCCCAGAAAAGGCAGGTATGTGTCAGCGGCGCTGGGCCGGCCATCAAGGTACCAAACACTTCCATTAGCCACCGCGTACACGCCAGCGAAGCGAGCATCGACACCGCGCCCACCTGATTCTCGCGTTCATAACGCGTCAAACTGCAACCACGATGGAGAGCCCATAACCCTGTGAATAATGTACATTCTCCCCTGTCCAATATTAGTGAAAATACATCTTGGCAAACGACATCGACATTCCGTGTACATCGTCCCCTCCCTCGTCCTCCGGTTGATAGCGAAAATCTACGACCTCTTCTTGAACTCGGTGATGCTCGGCTAGGGACTCGGGCTGTGCATTACCCTCAATGTCACCAATACATAAATCACGGCTACGATTCCGGGCCGACTCCGATGACCCACCATTTGGCGGGCACCAAATGTCGCCCCGCATCCGGTACGCAGATAAAGAATGCAAATAAACAGCCTTGACTAACTTAAATTATCTACTGCCTCCGGATTTCCGAATGTTGCGACATTTTGTATCCACGTCATTGCTCTATGACGAACCTCGACGCAAATTTGGAGAAGAATAGAAGACACTCACAGCGATTGCAAGCTCTTCATCGTCATCATGAGTGCACCGGGCTTGCGGCAAGAACATTGTCTGACTTACAGCCTGTTTGACAGGGGCAAAAGCGCGGTTGTCAGCACCGGGCTTGCGGCAAGAACATTGTCTGACTTACAGCCTGTTGGACGAGGGCAAAAGCGCGGTTGTCAGCACCGGGCTTGCAGCAAGAACATCGTCTGACTTACAGCCTGTTGGACGAGGGCAAAAGCGCGGTTGTCAGCATCGGGCTTGCAGCAAGAACATTGTCTCACTTACGCGCTGTTGGATGACTCCTTTCTCCCTCAGCAGCTTTTCAGCCTCTGCCTGCTTTCCAAACACAGCCACATCGAGTGCCGTCAAATCATCCCCTACTCAGCACATCAGCAACTCCGTTTCCCCACAATGATGTGGAACCCACATGTGGTAATTTTGTCTATCTTCATCTCTGGTGTATCCAACAGCCATCGGATAACGTTGGTCTGGCCTGTCAGAGCCGCAAGATGAAGCGGGGGTCCAAATTCCTTCCCTACTCCCTGCTCAGCAATTAGGCCATGAGTCACATCTACACCACCCACTGTAGAGCGTGACATCCGCCCCCCGTTGAAACAAAAGCTTAGCTACTACAATCTTGCCATTTGCACAAGCAGCGCAAAATGCTGTTCCATAATGCCCTCCTACGCAAAATTTCAGGCCACCGATGACTAGGTTCATTAGTTCATCCAACCACTCACCCTCAATATTCACGTCTTCGGGACGGAGCTCAAGAAGCTGTTCTACCACCGCTATCTGCCCGTTTGCGGATGCTGCCTGAAGCAATGTTTTGTAACCCCCAGCTGAAGAAAGTTTCACATGATGAGATACAACATTTGGTAAGATTGGAAACTCACTGGGGTCATCTTCAGTCAGACGTTTCTCGACTGGGATGTGTTCACTGCCGAAAAATTCCACAAGATCCTTCCTGCCAAGATATCCCACTAGCCGCAGCGAGTTCGGAAACTTAGTTCCTTTAATAGGTTTTCTAGGGTCAGCGTCACGATTAATCAACACTCGGAGTCTATCCAAAATTGGGGTTGTGGTAAGCTCCTCCTGGAGCATCTGTTGGAATTGATGTTGGACACCGAGCCGTCCTTCTTGAACATCACGAAAAGCGTTCCAAGCATCCCGCAGAGGAACAACAAGGAGAAGTAAGGAAAGGACCTGCCCAAAACCCCACACGTTGTTCGCATTGGACTGATTATTGTCGGTGAGAGTGCGGGTCCTCCACTTTAGTTTTTTTGATTTCGGGTCTGGACTCCTTTCTTGAGAGAGGAAATCGATCTGATGTGGCCACATTTGATCGTTCATCAACAGAACAGCTGTTGGGCCTCAATTGCGCCCAGGTTGGCTTGTTCCTGGGCTGGGTATCTTCCCCTGATTAATCCGCAGGGGATGGCACCCTTAAATTTGTCAAATTGTCTCTATGACAACGTAGTACATGAGTTTGTAAGTAACCAGGTTTTCATGCTGAACAGGTTGAGAGGAAGGACACATCAACAAGATCCCGTCATGTCATGTTCTCAATGCGCTGTGACAGACGCGTGCGGGAGTAACGGTGCTAATAAAAAGCTCTACCGCTTCACTCTGCGCCTTATTCCTCCCAATCGTCTGAGCCTACTCTCAAGGAAAAACATTGAGAATTGAGCCCACGGCAATTTATATCGTGAAAACTGACCAAAAACAGAAAAAAATGGCCGCGCCCTAAGTTATGCAAATGGCTGTAGGCATTGAACGTCTCAATGCAAAACAGTCTTGTAAAGTAAATTTTTTACGCACCGGACGACGCCAAGCCCAAGTGGAAGACCGAACAACTCGCGCCTTCACTCTCGCGTTCGTTCACGGGATCGTTGACTGTCAGATTTTCATTCTCAATACACGGGTTCACACTGCTGGTGATGAGAAAGGACTTTGGGTAATGGAAAAGAAACAGTGGAGAGCGCAGGCTCCACATCCGAATTGGTGTGAGCGGCAAGTGGGTCCTCCAAAACACCTTTACCCACATTTCATTCCGAGTCAATACAGGCAAAAACGAGCCTGTTCAACCGCTACGGCCTGGAACTTCCTGCAATGATAACTTGTTTACCGAATTGCGGAACATTCCCGCTACCGTAAGGTACGTGTAGGAGCAGGAAAAGAGCACACAAGTGTGAGCACAGCCACTGGCGATCAGGCCGGCGATCAGTGCAACCGGGTGTATCTGAAGTCCTTATGGAGGCTCAACACAGCCACACACTGTTTTACCATCACGATCACCATCAAAAATCTGCTAAGCAATATCTACACAGATTGTATTGTGATTCGTGATTTATCAGTAACCCTACAAAGTTTGTTTAAACAATCCGCGTTTCAACGTAAAACCCTGTTTAAGCAATGATTTACTTAAACATGCCTTTAATCCTGGTTAAAACCGGGTTCAAAACATGCAAAAAGAACACCCGGTAAGGTGGTCTTCGGCGGGGGTAAGGCGGAGGTAAGGCAACGGGACGGAGCGGGGTCGACGATGAGATGGGGAGGGCGACGGAGGGAAGAGAGACGAGGCTGGTTGCAGCGCTACGCCGGGGCGAGAGACGTCTACAACGCCACCCCGTTCATATTCGCCCACGGATCTTCCGTCTTCGGCACTCCCATCCCGTCCCTGCCCATCCGTACCTGCGGCTTCCCTCCTGTCGAACCCGTGCTGTACGACCGCGCCCGGCCCCAACCCGCTTCCGGCAGGAGCCCGCCCCCCGAGAAATAGGGCAGGCGCCCGGTTGACTCGAGCGTGCGCTGGCAATCGGCGCCGCCTTTGGAGCGGACTGAACCAAGAATCAGGATGATGAGTATCTGATTCTGAGCAACTCGAGACGAAAACGGAAATGAGACGATCCCCCCCAAAAAAACCAAAAAAAAAAAAAACCAAAAAAAAACTCACATGCCGGTTCAGTGCATCCATCCTCGCAAACATCTTCCCGCACCCGCCCGCCCCACCTTCTCCTCCGCCACACACAAACGGCCGGTAATTCGTGTGCAGCTGCTCGTGCCGCTTGCAGTCAGGCCGGCGCGCGAACCTGCTCCCGAAGGACTGGCCGAGCACGGGAGAAGAAGGTGTGTATGGTCGTTGCTTTCAAGCTGTGCCGTACGTCCTCCTTTTGTTCCCTCTCAGCCCGCTCCTTCTCTGTAGTCTGCAAAGCAGAAGCACCCCAGTGCCCGTATGTTTTCGAGCGTGGATCCGTGTAAAAATTTAGAAATATTCGCATGCCTTCCATACGCTTTCTACAAAATGGATCTATGCCGGGATCCTTGTAGCCGGCGAATGCTCCCCGTGCTTCTATAACATGGCATTTGGCCGCATACAAAAGGCGAGCTCGATCACTCTTGGGCCCTACTGAGGACACCAGGAAGGGCTTGTACTCATCAACTGGAATCCCATAAAGATAGTGTGTTGTCCGACCGCCCGGATAATTCTTGGCAGCAAATGCGGAAGACGCGGAGAGCAACACAATTTCGCCGACTTTACGAAGAACGCCTATCACAGGATAGAGGACATAGGTCTCCCCGCGGCCTGCACGACCATCAACGTGAATGGGTAGAGGATTGTCCATCGTTGTGATTTCCATTATACGGTTGTATACTGCGCGCTGGAATTTATTGTCACTTGCACAGCTTTTGGACATGAAACGGGATTGAAAACGCACTTGTTCAGCTGTTAGACTGTCTTTGAAGCTACAGAGATTGCCAGGGTCTCCACTCCACTGGAGACGTTCGGCGTCGACTTCCAACTGTCGTTCCTCGGGTTCAGGGAGCCCAATATCCATCAATGTCCTGCCCAATCCCTGGAGAAGATCTCGAAGTCGGCGGAGTAGTTCGTTTTGAATCAAACTGGAATCTGGTCGTGATGTTAGCCGTAGCATGCCGTCACGAATATCGGCAGATAGGCTGGCCGCGTGATTCTCCCATATGGACATAACTGGATTGCCCTCCACCGCCAAGAGTAAAAAAATCAAGCGCAATTGGGCTGGAGCGGTTCCAAGGTTCAACAATTCTTCAAGTGCCATCACACCCTCGTCGCGGTTGTCGAATAGGCCCATCGCTCGAGCGGCTTCTTGATGTGTCGGGTACACGACCCCTTCAACAGTTCGGATATCCACCCAGCTCTGTGCGCTTCGGTGCAAAAGGAGTGCGCGAAGATAGAAAACATCCCTGTGACGCGGATACACCATCTGTAAGCGGCTGACAGTGATATGACCATCTTTGTAGAAGCGTATGCGCATTCTTGGTCGAGTGGGATACTCGTCCTCGAGGACTTCGAGCGGGTGCATGTCCTCAGTTGGATTATGTTTGACTAACCTGCATTGGGAGCCAAATTGCAGGTATGTCATGTTGTCCAGGCGGGGATTGCGTGGCCGCTCCATGTATCTAACCAACAGCGTAGCGTCAGATTCCGATCCATCTTTACGCGCCATCTGACCCCATTGTCTACCAGGCAAGTGAATAGGAAGGCGTTTGACTGAAGGTCGTTTCTCGGTGATATGGAAGGAGGCAATTCGCATTGCCGCTTCAATGCTCGACAAATAGCGTCCACGTTCGTAATCCCGGATTTCATCGACAGGTTTGCGGGTGGATGTGGGGGCTTCGGGGCCTGGCGCCTCTTTGGGGGTTTTGCGCACCGACCAGTTGGTCTCGTCGAAGCCTTTGAAGAAGTATTTGAACAGGTTCACGCCCATAGAATATTCGACATTTATGTGGCAGTCGTACTTGAGAATGAGCCATGGAATGTGTGAAACAATAAATTCATCTTCAAGCTTGCGACGCCGATGTTGAAAGTATCCTGCAGTATCAGAATGTTTAATAGCTCAATGGCAACGAATGCGAACCACGATCGTTGAAGGAGGAATCTTGTCTCAGCGGTTTCGGATACTCGTATTGACATCTGCGGGGCCACCCACAACGATAGTACGATTTCTTTGGGTCATGGACATGTGTCATGTGGCGTGTTATCGCTTCTCTGAGGGGTCCTGGAGATCGAGGGAGCTCTGCACTGAGGAAGGAGTCAATTTCAGCCGGAGTTCTAGGGATATCGCGCAAAGCCACAGCAATATGCTCGTGAGGGAGCCCGCGTTTTTGGAATTCTGTGACACGAATGTGGTAGAGGATGGGGCCCAACATGCTGTGGAGGTCCTTCATGAATAAGGAGAGATATTGCTGAAAGACTCGAACGATGAGATCTGGCCTGTCGTTTGCAGCCTGCCCAGGCCGCAGTTGGGACATAATCTCAGGCCAACGGGGATTCGTCGTAGATGTGATGAAAAGAGTGACTGTGCCAAGGGCTTTGCGTAAAGCTAGACAATCAGAAATATTGGCGGCAGACCAGGCAGGGGAATGAATAAATGTAGAAGGCAATCGAACATCCTCCACTGGTTCTTCGTCTCCAGATCCAACATATTCTTCGTCCTCCTGTTCTGAATGCTGGTTAAGACGTATGTACGTGAGTCGCGCTTCCTCGATTCACTCCAGGCATCCACCAGATATTCGCCTGAGAGTTGTCAGTAAAATATCCAACAAATATTCTACTCAGGCCCTGGATCAGGGGCTTGAAGGTCTTGGCCTCAGGCCCGGGCCCCGGGCTTCGTGTACATTTTTTTTGGTCGAGCTGTAGTCTGCGTGACAAGTATGAACACACTGTATTGCAAAATCAAAAGTGAATGAAACTACATTTCAATGTTAGGTAAATCATAATTATCAGGATGCTCATCTACAAAAATATCCCAGCCCCCGCCTTTCTCGGATGATTGGCCATTGTCTTCTGTATCACCCTCTATTTCAACCTCGGAGTTTGGGAGATTGTCATTCACCAACGCCTCTGGTACGCGGAATAACAGATCACGACGAATTACACATTTGAGGAATTGCAAGGCTTCGACGATATCCCCCTTCAACCGATTGCGGCGCTTACTGATGGTGATTCCGGCAGAGGAAATGCCCGTTCTGAAGACACAGGGGACGCCATGATCGCGAGATAGTCGCGCGCAAGAGATCCCCACACTGGATAGCGATGATAATTATGCTGTGAACTACGTTAGCTTAAGAAAAAACATGGACGGGCCCCACGTACCCCCCCACCACTCGATCGTTGACATTCCTTCCGGCACGGATTCATGTACCGCGAGATAGCCCTTGTATTCGTCAAGCCAGGGCCGCAAGGGGTCGATGTGGGAGGCCGAAAGATCGGACATTTCCACTCATCCAAGCGCCTCGCTTCTTGGATTCACCGGGATTCGATTTTTTGGTCGTTATTGGCGTCTGGCTGGTGGTAGCATGAATTTGGAGGTATCGCTCCTTGAACTGGATTCGATTTGAGAAGAATCTAAAAAGAAGACTATGAAAAGTTGACCGTCTGCTCCATATTTTTGGTGGCTTCAGTCTGCAGCCCCTTGGGCCAGTGCTTCTCAAAATACGACAGCTTTTCCCGGGGGGTCGAGAACTAAAAAGGATTTGATCAGATCAAAAGGTCAAAGGAGCTGTATCGTACTCATCGCAAACATGTACGAGTTGGAATTCGACGTCTTCTGATAATATTCATCAACCTTCTGTAGTGCTTCCTGGATGGCGTAGTGGAATGCAGAATACTTTTCCTTGGTAAATTTTGCCGTCCATTCTGCATGGAGTTGTTCAAGCGGGATGGCGAGGTGTAGTGTTGATCTCAGATCCGCAGAGAAGGCGTGCTGAGCATCCTGTGCACTCTGAAATTGGGTCAGTCGAAAGATATATACCCAGAAGCACACATAATACCTGCAAGACATTGAGGAATAGATCGACCCGGTTCCATTCTGTCTCCGTGAGTTGAAGGGAGTCCAGCTTGTCACGCTTCTCGCGATCTTTCTCGTCGCGTGCTATTTCAAACACAAAAGTGTCAACAAACTAGGCAAGGTGTTTTGCCATCCCTAGAAGTGACCTTTAACTTTTCCTGTGAACCCATCTGGCCTGCAGCCAGATCCAACTGTGACTGTAATGTCACGGTAACGGCCAACTTAGCGAGAGATTTCCCATGTCAGCGCATAATGAGTTGCATTCGAATATGGGTACCCCGTCATATTTCAGACGACCTTTGTTGTCATACGCGAACCCATCGTCACCAAAACCTTTCAGAAACTGATACTCCCTCTGTCGTTGCAAACAGGAACAAGTCTTTGACTTGGTGTCACATCGCCCCTTGCAGTCACACCCAACCAACTTCGAGACGTCGGGGGAGTCGACGCCTTCCCCAAGCCAGATCTTGTTGCTATAATAAAACTCCCAAGGCGGCGCCGGTTCCGAGTCAAAGTCATTTATGATTTCGATACACGGAGCGTCCGGTTCATCATCCGCGGTATTTTCCCGAATGGCACTGGTAGCAAACTGCACGACTACATCCATAGTTTCGACGAAACCTTCCGCATGATGCCGCACATGCGGACTGTCTTCGACAGTATATGTGCATACCTGTAGTGCCCAGGTGCGAGCCAAGTTTATTAAGAGACGGCAATCCAACTTCAGCAAGTTCATAGTTTCCATCCAGAAGAGCACTCTTAACTGAGCAAAATCGAAGTAGCAATGGCAAGAGTTGTTTCACTTCCTCAAGAAACTCATGTCGCACACATGCAAGGTGTTCAGCCCAGTGTTGGCAAGCATACAGAAGCTGAGGCCCAATTCTGGTGTCCACTCTCTCTGATAAGCCTGCGTCCTCATCATCCAGCAGAAAGGAGGATGTGAGATTGTACATGTTGAATTTCAGCAGCTTGTTCATTATATGAAAGCATTCAAGAGTCCGTTTTGGAAAGTAAGAGGTGACTATTGCTGCTTGCTCAGGAGATCGGTTGTGGTCAAGGAAAAAGTCAGTCAATGATTGTGGAAGGTGTAGATGCAATTGTCGCGAGAAGAGACATAAAAAACAGCATGGAATAAATCCAATGTGTTTCTGACAGCCTTTTCATCTACATCATCTATGGGCGCGCATTCTTCACCGGACCGAGCAAGGCTAGCGAAGATGACATCACTCAAATGCTGGCCGACAATGCTAGTGGTCTCTATAGATGGTTTGTTCAGGAAGAGATACCTTTCCTTTCCTTCGCAATGTTGGGGAATGGCGCGTGTATCTCGTGGGTTGCGAGGTCGTTGGGATCGTGGCGACGACGCCTGCTGAAGAGAACGGATGTGAAGTGCAATTTCGCGTTTCTAGGTGTAACTACCCCATAGGACAGCTAAAGTAAGCCAATATCCATCCGCCATTTTGACTACCTAACGTACTGTGAAGGGAAGCTCTGGGTCCATCCAGTACCTGCGCCACAACGACGGATATCCTTGACCGGCAAGGTGGATCTACGAAGGAGCGAAAGGCCGGGCGATTGGAGCTGGAGAATTTCGCCAAGCAGACTCTCCGGGAACTGATAAGGAAGGCGTCAGTCACTCACAACGAGCGATCACATGACCTTGTCACATCACGGTCACGCGGCAAAAATTTTGAGAGCTCAAACAAACATGCTGGAAATCAGCCAAATTTCATGTTTTGGAGGCTCAATTTTTTTTCGGAACATAACGTCACCAAGCTTGCTCAGAATTGAAATATTTGAGTACTTTCACAGACTGGTACACCAAACAGAATATAGTGCATCACTGTTATTCCTCAGTTGGCAGCAAGTTAACGGTATGATCTTGTTCTCTTCCTGCAACATTGCCTTATATGGTGCATGAGAATCTTACCTAAGCAGCAAAATCTACGATGTCCAGAACCCAAATCATCTCCAATCGACAAAACAAACATTTCTGCACTTCAAAAAAAAAATGGGTTAGAAAATCTGGTACTCCTCCATGAATAATGAATATTTTGAAAATCTGAAACCGAAGATGTCTCCACAGGACCTAAATGCACCATTTCTCGGCTTTACTTTGTGTCTAAATATTTTGTGGCCAGAGCTTTGTTGCTGTCACGCTTTGGTCATGTGACCGCTCGTTGTGAGTGACTGACACCTACCTTACGTGCAGAGGAAATGACTTACCCCCGCCAATCAGATCTCAAGCACTTTGCCCGCATGGACATAGCCGTTATCGAGGTTAATGGCCGGCTTTTCTATTTCGTCAATGAATGGGAAAGAGGGCCCGGGACCAATTTCTTCTCGGCAGTCCATTCAGGGCCGGCAAAGATAGCCATGGACGCCCTTGCGCAACTGTTAATTGGAGTCGGCAAGGCGAATGCGGAAGCAGACACGCACGATTCTACTGGCGGGACAGACGGGTCAGAATTTGTCAGCCAGAGCAAGCGCAAGGTAGTGTCATCGTGACTTTCAAATTGGATACTTATGTGCTTGCCAGTGTGGTAAATGTGGGCAGCCCGGCCATTACGCACCGAAATGTGGTAGAAACCGACTTGTGATATAACTTTGGCACCAAGACCAATGCGGTATGTAGAAGCGGGGGCTTTGTGTTTACACCAAAATTATACTATCGGCGATCGGGCACGTCAAATATGCCCAATTCCTCGCTCTTTTTGGGATTTTTTAGTACTCTATCCTATTCAGGACTACTCTAGCTACATTTCGTTTTATATGTCAGCCGAATCCCGGGCGAAATGGGTGAGAAAATAAACAAACTTTGACGCGTCCCGTAACATCGTGACATCACCAAACCTTGACTTCCCATCGACTTCCTCTATGCACCATCTTGTCCAGGGCAGAATAGCGTTGAGCTGGATGTCAAATGCAAACTGAATAGGTCAGATTGGCAATGAATAATATTTGGAATGGGGAGAAAATGTACTTTTGTCGAAGCATTCACGCTTACCTGTTGCACAGAATATTATGGTATGCATATGATACATTTGTGTTTTTCATTCAATCTCATTCCAACTTAAATCGCGGAGGAATATGTAATATTGTGGAAAAACGGGTTGATTCGAGCAAGAGATGGGAAAAATCAATCGTGTGAACTACCTTCTGTTTCCAGTTACGCTCTTGAGATCACGGGAATACATTACCGCTTCTGGTTACGCCCAATTTGGTGTAACCGTAAATGGTTACGCCATATAAGGGAATTTGATGCAACAAACACCGTAACCGAGCCCAGCTAAAAACAACAAGATGATTATGACGGTCCCTTATGCAGACCTGGGTGGTTCGGGGGGGTTTTGAGGTCGCTGGTTACGAATATGACCACCAAAAGAATTGAAAGTACATCGATGGGGCGGAAGCTGTTGATTATTGTGTTTCGCTCCCATGTAATTTGGCCAAATTTGGTCTTCCCGCTAGTTTGCGCTCGTTCTCAACCAAAACACCGCAGAATGCTACAATTCTTTGCACTGGGAGGTAGCCAGAAAGTCACTCATGAGATCTAGATTGACGCCAGAGAGATTTGAGTGGTTGTTAAGGCCCCATTTGATACCAACATCAAATTGTTTCGCTTCGGGGTTAACTACTGTGGTCATCTGCAACTGCATCGCGCAACAAAGCAAACGACAGAAAATGTCGCGTTCTCCTGCTGTGGTTCTCGTTGAGATGTTGTCTGGCTGTTATCATCATACTATCAGCGACGCGTTGTTTGTGCACATTTGTCTACATCGTCTTGCGCGCCTCGATGTTCTGCCCTTCCCCCGTGGCCTCGGGCTCGATGTATCCTCATAGAACACATGAATCCAACGAGTCGATGGCCCCTACTTCCACCTCCGGCCTCAGACTCCCTTATCGCTCTGAATCGGACAACCAATCTGCATATCAGTATCACGATCAACGGCCAAAATTCGACGTGTTCTCAGACCGCGAGAACACTCCTGGATATCGAGTATACGCGTGCCTTTTGAGAAACGACTTCCCCCACCTGACTTTCAATCTCAGACCCATCACCACGACATGCGCTACAATCCCGGGACGCAGAGTCGGTGGACGTTTTATATCCGGATAACCTTCTTACTGGCGACCTCAAACAAAGGCTTGCTCTTAAAACACAGGAAAATCAAATGTTACGGAGTGAAAACGAGTTTCTCAAGAAATAGGCTGCTAGCATTTAGAATGGTCTGGGAAAATTATGGGTGCTAGCCGTGAATGGGCCTAAATCGATACGTCAGAGGCTGGATCCTGAGCGGGAAACAGATACATACTCTGAAACCGTGATTTTTCTGTAGTGTTGTGTAACTTCGTTACAAGTCTTCGGTCCACAATAACCCGCTTCCCAGGTCGGGGTTGAAAGGTGGCGTTTGAGTCTGGGGGGAGCCGGGGCACTCCTTTATCCACTGCCTCACTTGACTCATTTCCGCGGTCTTGGTTCTACATAGTCAATCAATTTCGAATTCGCCGATATTCTCAGGATGACGCACCGAACATTCTTGACGCGTGCACGCAACTCGATGATATCCGCGACCTCACTGCCGGAGTAGGTGCTCTCGAATGCGGCGCAATCCCTGTCGACGGTATTTTCCACATCCAATATGAACGTCTCGTAACGCTCAAAGATGTTGTGCGCCTCGAGCTTTGCTTGATTTATGAGTAGAGCAGCCATATGGACTTCGGCTGAATGCACGTCGGGTGCGAGCAGCGGGGGGGAGATGGAGGTGGGGAAGGACGCAGAGTTGTCTTCTCTGTCGCTTTACTTATGAGTGGGGGATAAGGCCGCAAGCGGCAAGTGCCGAACCTTTCCCTTTTTCCACAGACTGTGTTTGTCGTACAAATTCCTGTGTCGTCGTACAAATTCCTGTGTCGAAGCAGAACAAGACTCGGAAACATTCACTTGCACTATTTACTACATTTTACGCTGTCGTACGTATGCTATATAACATTTTGGGGAATACGCGACACGTTTGATCAAGAAACGACAACCACTTCGGCCTATAGCCAAGCAACACGGCCTACAGTCACCGTCGTCTACGCAGCTCCTGCCACGGATTTTCCACCGGCAGACTCTTTGCCTTTGCCCGCAGACGGTTTCTTGGGGCTAGGTTGCTTCTCTTCATCGGACGAGTCGTCCAGGGAAAGGTCGATGATTTTGTGTTTGATGACATACTTGGTAGGGCTCGCCAGAACGTCGTCGGCGCGCTGTACACAAGGGTCAGGTCACTCTACAGAAGCTAACAGAACACTAACACGGCCGAGAATGGTTATATTAACCAGACGGTAGTCCCAACTCAGCTGCTTGCTATGAGAGAAGGCCTGAACGGAAAGGAAAATACCATGTGAGATAAGAGATACAGAAGACGGTAGCAACTTGCCATCGGCGCGATAGTCATATTCATGACCAGGCCTTGTCCGAGGCGATGAATGTGGTGGAACGAAATTGGCGAGTACTTCTTGGTGATGGAGTTGTAGACGACAACTTCTGGTACTCGGTTGTACCGGAGGTCGGCGTTACCGAAGAAGGGGAGTAGCTTGAATTTCTCTTCGTATTCAGATGCTCGGCCTTCCTAGGAGGATGTCAGTATCACAAATATGAGAGGAAATACAAGGGACACCTACATCCAGCGTCGTCGAGTTCGTGACGAACACGGGCCTGCGGCCTGACAGAAACATGGACGATGTGGGTCCGTTGGTGGTCTTCTGTTTGGTAATATCCGGCAGTGTCGCCGCAAAGACCTGTTTATCAAAAAACGAAGGTTGTAACTCAGGATATGCATACGGACGAATACTCTCACCTCCCAGCGCTTGTCAATGGCGTCGTGAACTTCTATTGTCGTGTCCCACTGGACGGGGCGACCTGACACCGCATATTCGGCCAGACGGGGATAGGCAAAACTATTCCTGAAACTGAACGGGCATTGGTCAGTAAAGCCGAACAAGATATAGACAGCAACGATAAGCAAGAACGTTCGTACCATTGAACCGACCACGAAACACCAATTTCCGTTCCACTGCGCGTGACCTTAGTCCAGGAATCTTCGGACTGGCCGGCGTTGGCGTTCGGAGTGAGTTCGATGCCGTTCACGAGTTTGTCGCTGGTTTTCCAGGCTATCTGTGTGAAATTACCGCCCGGTCCGTTGTTGAAAGCCCACGTTGAACGGGGCGTCAGCGTAACGGTAAACTCGAGGCCCTTTCCACTGACAGAGTAAGGTCAGGCAATATAAACGAAGATGCATGAGGCAATACACTCACTCGCTGGTAGTGAGGGACCACGCCTTGCTGGAAAGGTACATGACCTTGGACTTCGATATTAGAGTAGCGCCGGTTTGGTTGGCAATCGGACCGTCTTTGGTACCGATCAAAGTGCTGGTGCACCCTATGGATCGAATTTTGTCCTCTGAAAGTATACGCAGCGCGGCCGCAGCGTCAGCGGCAGTGACGAGATTGTCGGTGTCGGAGGTGCCATCGTCGGACTGGGTGTTCTGCGAAGGCGGGGGTGTGCTGGGTGTCCTGAGGAGGCGGAGTGGACTGAGTGTTTTGAGGAGGCGGGGTGTGCTGGGTGCCCTGAGGAGGCGGGGTGGATGGCGCGCTGGAACCAGCATTTGACGCAGCAGAGGATACAGGCATAGCGAAGGCAGGCGTCGAGGCAGAGATTGGACGTTTGGATAGATGGGAGATACACTAAAAAGTAAAATAAAAATGGGTGCATTTATATCCTCAAACACGCACCTTAGAATAGTCGGCGACCAAGGCATCATTCGCAGCGGCACTAGAAGGCGACGGGTAATTAGAAATAAAAGGATGTAGCCATGTTTAATAGACGCACTTCTAGTAGGCGAGGTCCGTAGCATTCTACAGACTACAGCCAAATTCAGATTGAAAGGTTCGATTCCGCCTCTAGATGGACGCGGTTAATCTGTGGCGCTCAACGCCGGCAGGCAATACTCGCAGTTTTAGTTTCATCGCTTGGATGGCGATATAAAGAAAATAAGAGAAAGAAAGAAAAACAATAAAACGACACAAGGCAGCCAAGGCGTGGTGTCCAGAAACGAAGACGTTGTACGAAGTTCAGTGCATTGGGGGTTTTGGACTGTGTGTTTCCACCGTTTGACGGAGGCGGACAAGAAGTGGCGCAAAACAGCGGGAGGCAAGCAGATTTAGTGTTTAGACGGCGACAGGACAGCAAATAAACGAGGCAGCAAAAAGTGGAGGTGTATAGCCAGATAGATTCGAAGAAGTTGTGTAGACCCGACAAAGGCTCTGGCTAGTGTGTTTCCGCGATCCCACAGGCGGAATTTCGAAGACGTTGTATAGATCTGAGGAAGGCTCTGGTTGGTGTGATTCCATGCTTCGACGGAGGCGGAGGAAAGCGTGGCGTTTAAGTGCGGGAGGCAGGCAGTTTTAGCATCTAGACAAAGAAAGCCCGCCCAAAAAAAAAAAAGAGTTGTATCTAGATAGATCCGAGGTCCTCGTGCAGACCCGCGGAAGGCTATAGCTGGCGTGTTACGTGCGCTTCCATACGCTTTAATACGTTCGAGACTCAAATATCAAGAGGGGATATGGCCGGCGAATCAGGATCCAAAATATGGTCGCCTACAGCAATCACACCACATCTAATGAGGTCGATTCATTTACGTTCGTCGCGCACACAGCAAGAATCTAAGACAGGAACTGACCTCGGTTCTTTGCTTTCGTGCTCTCGTTGATGTCCATGGGAACAAGTTACGTCGTCGCAGAAGGAGCGCGGTAAACCGATGCCCAGTGGACCACCTGTCGAATAAGCTGGGCATGTAACCAGAGAAGACATAGGCGAGACTGGTGTCGGCAGATCTAGAGGCAGCGGAATGCCACAAGGTTATTAGAAAGTAGGTCGAAACCTTTGGTACAGAATAGAAGCTGACATCTTATTTTTGTTTGACGTTCTTCTCACGTAGTCGCTTTTTTATTTTTTGCTCGACTAAACCGAACGTAGAAGGTCGCCCAGCGTAGTTGACGCATACAGATATATTCGGTCTTAGGAGACAACACGTTCAGCAACCACCTGCAGTACCCACCTCACTCTCTTCATACGCACCGACCGATATGGCGTCTTCTGGTCCTGCTGTCGTATCGTTCACGATAGAGTATATCACTACGGTCGATCGCGCCAACGAATGTCTTCGACTAATCAGAGACGGGATGTCCATCGGATTCGACTTGGAGTGGACGGCAGACAACGAGCCGGGCGCAAAACGGAAGACGCAGGGTGAACGCAACGCCGAAAAAAGACAGCAAACCAGCACAGCCGGCCAATTCTCCATCAGGTGGGAGCTAGTGAAGCTGCGCGTTTTGCAGATATACTGGGGAAACGGAATCGTTTATCTGATCGATTTACCAGCCATCAAGGGTAAGGGTGTGTGCACTGGACTCACACGCATATTAACACATTTTTTCAGAGATTCCGCACGAGCTCGAACGAGTCTGCGCCAGTTCCGCAATCAACAAAGCCGGGACGGGCATATTTTGTTAGTTTTACCCCATATTTTAATTTCACTCGTTCGCTTTGACCGACGCGATACAAGGTGATGCTGGTCGACTGTGGAAAGATTTTAGAATGAACCTTATGTCTTGCGTGGAACTTGGCTTAGCTTTCAAGCTCGTATATCCAGAGGTGATGAGACCTCGTGCGCTTTACTGCGAGCTGGTGGGCCTCGCCGATATCGCAGAACATGTATGCGGCATGAAGCTGGACAAGAGCCAGCGCGAGTCAGACTGGAGCAAGAGCGTACTAACATCGGAACAAACTGGAGTGTAAGTTGCTCGTCAGCTGCACCGTCACCGCTGAGGTTACATAAATGTTAACAGACGCAGCGACAGACGCCTATGCGTCGTTTGAATGCTACACCAGGCTTCAGCGCGAAATCGACAGATGCGAATACGACATACCCAGTGCTTGGTTTATGTTCGACGTGGTCGGCAATACTAGGCTTCAAGCAGGCACCGACGTAAAGTGGAAGGCAGAATGCAACTGGTGGTCCAACGAGCTAGGTGTTGGATTTGTCACTCGTCGTTTTGTCGCTCGTCGTTAGCAGTACACCAATTTGAAGCAGAACTGTATCGAGATCGTTCGTTAGTTGCCCGCCGAGCTATCAACTGTCTTAAGTTGGCTATTCTATTCAATACGGCATACAATTTCTTTCTTTGCTTATACTGATGTCCGGATTGCGATGCAACGGATTTGGGAACAAGGTAGGAATACAGGATAGCATTCTATCCGAAATGTAGCTATACACGTGAATAACGAAAATAGCAATAGTATGCAAACGCAGAATAACGTAGAATTAGTTACGACGGAGCATGAAGGGGAGCGATGAAGCATCCCATGGCTGGAGCATTATGAGTACGGAACGGAGTTCATTGGGCGAGCCCATACCTTCGAAAGACACACGGAATATATGTCGAACACCCAGATTGTCGGCACTGGAGAACGACGAATACGACCGCTACCGATTGATTAGTCGATCGTTTTACTTATAGGAGCGGATACACCAACATTAATACAATAAAAAAGCGCGCCGTTGCTACGAGGTTGATATCTCCCGGGGCGGAGTTGCTCCCGACGCTTTTGGCAGCATTGTTCGGGCTGGATAACACAGCGACTCATCTGCAATTGCAGGGACAAGCACGAATGAGTTCCGCCGCATTCATTGCTGCCTCTATCTCGACCTCTACCGCAATCCCGCCTTCCACGGCCACGGTCCCCGCCATCTCCCTCCCTCCTATTTCCCATATTCGATGCCCTTCCTTCGCGCCCATCAATCCAGCCCATTCTTGTTATTGGGATATGCTTCTTGCGCCCTCGCTTTGATCAAGTCATAACGGTCTTGTCTTCGGTATAGCAACGCCTTGAGCTGTTACAAGATCACTATATAAATAATATACGCATTCTGCTTGCACCTGGCCTCCCGCCCTCCTGCCCGTCACATCTTCAACGCAGCGCGCCGACGACATGGTGGTCAAGAAGCAAGAGCCAGGAGCGTGCCGTAACCAAAGACACCGGAGTTGATCCCCATTGATGGGTCGGTTTCTCGGGATCTCCCGAGAAACCGACCCATCAGCTACGGTTATGTCTAACGTCAAGTGTGACATGTCACATTTCCTCTCCTCGTCTGTAAGTCCATGTCGCCCTTGAGGTAAGTACCCGTAGCCGATCTGTAGTTAGTAGATAGTGCAATAAACTTGCAATTAAGGCCTTCGGGTCCCATTGGTACCGCAAGGAGCGCGTCAAACGCGTTTATAAAGCTTATGAAAAAAAGAAATTGGCATCGCAGCGGTAGTATCAAAGCTGACCACTAGATCCCGCCCGCCCACCGCTCCATTCGACCACAAGAACGTGCTCCACGGTCCAAGTGAGCTCCTCAGTATCAGAATACGATAAAACACTTACGTTCTGCAGTGGAAGACACCAATGATCCCGAAGGCGCTCCGCTGCGTTCGATGTACATCGACGACCAGGCGGAGGAAGATACAGACGCAGAGAGTGAGCTTTCGATTCGAAAGAAACAGGAGGGTACTGACATGGAGAAGTGGAAGACAGCGAAGCTGACTACGACGACGAGGATTCGATGGAGGCGCCAGTGCGCCGAGACGAGGAGTCGACATTCGTGCTCGCCAATCTGGCCCAGGCGCAGGAGCAATGGCTGAAGGGCAGGCCTCGCCCTCGCGTTCCCACCCCGCCGCCGTTCCGATGGCTGGAAGATCGTGCTAGTCCCACACCGCCAGGTCAAGATGTGAATATGATTGTACAGTATTTCCGCTAACTTTACTGACTACGGAATGTATTAGATGGAGGTTGAGCAAGAGGGGGAAACTCTGGCTGGCTCACCCAGCTCAATGGTTAGCTTCCATCGCGTCGCGTTGACCCACTTGGCTGATTTACTTCCCAGCTACTTGCTTCCGAACTGTTTCCTCAGGACGAAGAGTCAGGCTCTGAGACCGAGACGGAGGAGTATCTCCCCCCCCCTTCATCGAAAACCACAGTTGCATGCGTGATCAGCGCGTGCATCTGTCGGTACTTCGATGAGCAGGCCGAGGACTCGGACGAGGATGCAGGTGAGGAGCGCGAGGAGGAGGAGCAGGAGATGGAGGAAGACCGAGGTACCGTTTTTCAAAATTACGACCTCTTCATACAATGACCGTGCGCGGTTCTCAGAGTTTGTCGACGACACAGCTGTGGACGAGGATTTCGTCCATCGTTTGCCCAGCAACAAAGACGACGCCCGTGAAGTAGAAAAGTGGGTAGCGCACTTCCAAAACGAAGACAAGATTGCGCACTACAAGCGAGACGTGGCGAGAGAAGCGGCGGGCGAGGCAGGTGCGCCCTCGGCAGAGCAAGAACGTATGCTCAGCCCCCGCGAGCTCGTCCTATACAACAAGGCCAAGAATCTGTGCACAAACATGCAGATCGCCGAATTCGAACGCGCGCTACGCTGGGAAATGCTCGCAGATGTTGACGTCGAGCCGCACACTTGGGTTCGCGCCCCCGACCAGTTCGACTGCCGCGTCGGGTTCGTTTTGACGGTGACGGATTTAGTCGTTATCCAGCGCGGGAAGGCCTCGGTGCACATGCGAACGCGCAGTATGTCGCAGAGATGGTTTCCCAAAGTGGAGCCTTCCTTCGTGGAAATCGCGCTGTTCGCGGAAACCACGCTGGGTGCATTATCGCGAGTCGTGCTCGCAAAGCCGTCTCCCGCTCTCGACGCTGGGGATCGCGTTGTGGTGACGACGGGGGATCGGAAGGGTTCTACCAGCAGAATAACGGGCGTGGCCGACATCCGAACAGCGGGGAAGCGGGTCGCCATGGCACAGGTGCTCCCTCCCGCTCCCAAGCCCTATCCTAAAGGGAAAGGCCCGATGGCCCTGGTGGAACCCCCCAAACCCTTCGAGGTCGGCTTGGCGCAGCTCAAGCGCCACGCCCTGGATTTGTACTATCATTTCCGGATCCACGACCGAGTCCGCGTGGTATCCGGAGCGTTGTATGTGGGCGCAATTGGGAGGGTAGAAGAGGTCGAAGGTGATTTCCTCACAGTCGCCATCCCCAAAGACTGGGAAGTCGTTGGGGCGACCTGGCCGAGCCCCACCTCCGATGTTACCAAACTTTTCATTATCAGCATTGTCCACGTTACTCGTCAGTGGGCCATCGGAGACTCCGTTCGCGTTACGAGAGGGCAGTACGAGGGGCAAGTCGGTGTGATTCTGGGGCTCCACAGTTCAGGTTACCTGGAGTTACTCGAGGTACGTGTTTCGAGGGCACTTGGTTATTTTTCCTTTCCTCCTGACCAGCTGTTAGGCAAATGTCGGATATTCTAGATATAAGGATGTGCCCCATTCACGCAAAGTTCGCTGCTTGGACGTGGACTTCGAGCACGAACTTTGGACTACCACGGCAACAAATTGTCTGCCCTCTGCCAGCTGGAGCGAAAGCAACTCCGATAACGACCTGACAGTATCGTCGACCCTGCCTTTATCCCAGCCGCGCACGAGCCAGCGCGGCTTCGAAGGCATTGAAGTCATTGTCGCGAAGTCGAACAATTTTATAGCACTGTCGAAAGAAGCGAAAATGTACACGGGGAGGGCCATATACATATCCCACACAAAGGTTTCATCGGTATGATCATCGGCGACTTCGACAGCCGAGAGCGCAGCGACCGCCTCAAGAACGGCGTAGAGCCGCCTCCCGAGAGACACACGGGAAAGCTCCTCAAACCAGTAGATTCCACGTGTTTGCGGAATCCCGATGTCGCAGGGATAATGGTTACGATTCGGGGTGACCATTCGCTCGAGACCATCCAGGTTCCTATCGAAAACGTCAGACATTTGGTGCAAGTAACCTGCTGTCGACCTCGCTATGTTTTTCTTACGATTTATTTATTAGTACGATGGTGTCCTTGGTCAAGGCTCGCTTTTTTCCGCCTGCCATTTTGTTCGGGGGGCAACCGCCTGAACCACCCTCGAATCCACGCACTGTCACCTATCGAGGCCCCTTCCGCAGTGACACCGAAACGGCAGCACCTCCTCCCCAATCTACGACTCCCATCGCTGCGAATGCGGCTGTATGGGGATCACATCCACCGGTGGAAGGTAGGGTTGCCTTATATCATCCATTTAAATCAAGCCGAAAATATACACAGGAGAGAATAACGGACGATGGCTTTGCCAGCCCGAGCTCGTGGGGAGACGACTCGATGTACAAATCCTCGGCATCGCGACTTTGGCGAATAGCACGATTTCGAAAGTCCAGCGCACATTGGAAGGAAGCTGTGGCTGGGTCCTACTTTCGGAGCCGGTGACCACAAAGACGCGCAAGGTCGATGTTTGTTCAGTCGGCAAAAACCAGAACATGTACTCCATCGACAAGAGTTGCATCAAGCCGAGACGGGACATCGACTCCGGAAAATGGTTGGTAGAAATCAGCGAGCGCGTGGTCGTCATTGGCCCAGACAGCGAGTCAGACAGGGCTCGTACGGGGCAGTACGCATTGACAGAACCATTGTATCTCCATGCATATGGTAATCATGTAGTTGCTGTCAAATTCGTCGACGGAGCTCACGGTTTCTACCCCATGAACAGTCTATGTCTCTCGGAAATGTTGAAGTGGTACTCGGTAGTCATTCCTTCCCCGCGACGACCTTTTTGTAACACATGAACACACATAACTAATAGTGGCAGTACATAACAGCGACCCGTCTTGTCACACGATATTTCAACGATGTACTACGTCCAACAATACAATTCACATACATAATCAGAACACAGCGGAGAAGAAAGTTTCGAACAGCACTAACGGTAACTCACCAGATAGACATGACCAACACGTCTTTTATGCGATCACGCGTTGTGACCGAACGCGTCGTGTATATTTCCACAACTTCTCTCTATGTCTTAGGACCAGTAAGCGTTCACCAAACCTGCCTCCAGAGGAGCGTCAGGGAGGGTGCATGCAGTGTAACGACTGCAAGCACCCGCGGTGAGCTGCATAGACTGCCTATATGACCACGGGACTCCTCGTTGCAGCATATTCGCGATTTATTACAACAACGAAGGTCATCGACACAATATTTGGGGATACGTGCGTTATTACATATTTTAATCCTGGCATCCAGTACTGATACCATGCGTTCACAGGCCCGCGCTCTCAGACAGTGTCACCACTTTGGAGGCTCATGACGGACTTCACCCGTATGCGTGCACTCTAAAGTCTGCTTATATAAAACTGACTATATCACACTTCGGCAAAGGGAAAAACTCCTCGCTTCACAACCACCATCACACCATGGGATATGTCACCCTGTACGGACCTCGACAGCATCCAGAGGAGCCCGTATACGCAGAACAAGAACCAATACACACATATTTCAGACAACAGGCAGATCGACGTCTGAGCAGGACACAGTTTAAAGGGTTTCATCAACGAACTGGTGTTTATATTGCAATCACCTCAATACGAACGGAAATGGGTCAGTTACAAATTCCATGCGGTTTCTTTTTCATCTTTTTCTTTTGTTTTACTAACTAGTAGCTCATAGGAGCGTGCTGAGTGGTGGTGCACGTAGTTGAGCAGTGTCTTGAACTCCGGCTCCTCGACAACCGAAAACGGTTGATCGGTGGCGGCAATCCACTTTGCGAGAAGCTGCTCAAAGTGCGACTGATTCCAAGGCTCGACTCGCCGCGGTAGAGCTAAAGGATAAACAGAAAAACAATTAGTAGGAAACGAGAACCTTGAGACAAGCTCATGGACGTAAAAAAGGAACGGCGTAGAAAATCTCCAGGACATTATATGCAAATAGAGAGCTTGCGGTAGCCACCAGATCAGACTGGTGGCTAATTTTCCTGAGCGATCGGGAATTCCCGAGCTTCTCAGATTGGTATTAGATGCATCTTTAATTTTTTATTCCACCTATCCGTCCTAGCAGACTCAGTAACGAGCTCTGTCTGAAGTGCATGCCAAACTGAATGACATGTTGCTTTCACTGTGTGTGTGTGTCCGGTGGTTGGTCTGCTATAGTCACTTGGGCCAGTTGCCCTAAGAGATTCCAAGTGTAAAGAACTATCCCTTGGATGCAATACAATCAACTCAACATAAGACATGGGTCCTCGGAATTCATCTAAAAAAGCCAGGAGCATCAGAATCAAAGAATTGGAATTGGTACACCGCCGTATGAGCACATTTTGGGCCGTTTCTCAAATCCGACTGTAAGATACGCCTGTGTGATTTGCGGGCCCGTGACTGATTCCTCCGTTTTGTCTTTGTTTCCACCATCATTATGAAGATTTAGAATCTAGATACCGAAATGAGAACAAGGTCGCCATGCATTGAACAAAAGCGTGTGAGTCCCGCTAGGCAAGTCAGTTTCTTTGAAATCACTCATTGTCTAACTCTGTTAGGCTACTCAGACTGGCTTGGATTTCGAACAATGGAACAAATGAGGGACAAACAAAGTACAGTCGCAAACTAGGAAGCGCAACACGTGAATTACGTACCTTCCAGAGGTCTGACTGGGTCAAGATTGATACAAAGGTACTGGGGCAGCGTATCATCCTGTCCACAAAAAGCTTTGCCCAAAAAGCTCCTCTGTAGCCCGCGAAATTGCAATGTTTGTTGCCGCATCATGATGTCACAGCCATACGCCGTGGTGGCGCCGCGGATCCGCCACGTCCGGCAGGGGCAGGAAGCCCCGCCGCTGCAGGGGAAGAGTGCAGTAGTCGCACTGAAGGTTTTGCTTTGGGCAGCAAGAAGTAGAATGAAAGAGAGAAAGCGCACCCTGTCAGCAGTGAGATGGAGTCGCCAATTCCGTGTCCCGGACGATGGAGGTGCAGGAAAGCCGACTTTTCAGGGTTCGTACTTAGGTGTTACTGTTGGCAGGGTGTTGGCATACACGGCCCTTCCATCACTGTTGTAGTAGTAGACTGAGTGGATGCCGGTTTCGGACTGCATCCGTATCATGAAGCCTGAGGACGCACCTGAATCTCTGGAGTCGTGACCGTTGTAGGGTCGAGGCGCATATTTAAAATCGCAGTGAGGCTGGTGAAGCGCGCGGAGAGTATCATGCACCCTGGAGGTCCAGTACCTCTATCCCAGTGATTTCGGCGAATCCTATAATTTACAAGGTGGTCGGCGGCCTGCAGCCGCCTCCCCCTTCTGAAACTCGAAGGACAACACCAATATTAATCAATTAAGAGCTCCCTCCAAACTATGTTGTTAGTTACAGTGTTCAGTGTCTCGCCAGCAGCACGAAGCACCAAAACGTCGCGCTGATTAGGTACTCGTCATCGCTGAATAAAGCTGGCCATAGGAGAATACCGGGCGGCGTAAGTCCAAAACGAGTCGACGAACGGTGAGTCCCTGGCACCCGTTGAACGTGGTCGCATACGAGAGGACCAGTGGCAACTGCTTGCGCAGCACACGGAACCCGAAACCTCTCAGATGCCACCAAGTGACAATCCGAGGGATATGGACACGTTCCTGCACAGTCTGCATGAGAACATCGAATTCTTGAATGGTGTCAAACTTACCGAATCAATGGTCTGCCCCCCAACCTCCTGAGGTATAGTCTCAACCTCAACTGAGTGCTTCAGCCAGCGGCGGACAATGACCCGGGTATTATTTGTGAGCCCTCGCGAGACATCGAAATTCTGAGTCAAGCGGCAAATGGCGCCAATAGCAAGGGGAAGCTCGTGAGGTGGTACTCCCGGTTCCTTGAGGCCATTGAGCACGTCCGGTGTTGCGACTGTGTCAATTTCGCGTTCACCCGGAACGCTATCCGTGTCGCCTTCCACTTCGTCGCTGCTAAAGTAGGTTTGTTTTGCACCAGAGAGACGGTTCAAAACAGAATCATTGAAGTCGTCGACAAATTCGTTGTAGGGAGAGAGAATAGCCCGCTTGATACACTCTTCAGGTTGATCCAAAATATGGTCTGGAAACACAAAGGAAGTGGCTTTGGCAATGCTGGTGGTATGTTGAAGACGTCCGAGACTGTGGACCTCGGACCGAGGTCCACAGTGGGTAACCTGGGTTCTTTAGAGTTGTCCCCAATAGAATCGAGCCAGGAAGCGAAGACAGGATCATCCTCTTGCCGCTTGCATTCGGTGAGGCGAAGGATGGTGAAGTATTCGAAAACAGCCTGAGTCTTAAGCGACGCTTGTATTATTTCGGCCCTGGCTCCAAAGTGCACAACAGGTGCTACCTGCAGAACAGTTGAGAATATTGTAGATGAAGCAGAAAATCAGAGCATACCTGTCGAAAGTCTCCAAGCGTAATGAGGAGTCGCCCACCCCACACCCGATGAGGTTCTCCGCAAAGCGAGCACATAAGTCCATCTGCGCAGTCAAAAGCTTTGAAATGGAGGCCTCCAACCTCGTCGATGAAACGGCATCGGGCAGCAAGAAGTAGTTGGTGGCTCAAAATGCGAATTAAACCTTTCAATAGTGTTCAAAATGCCATTACGAAGCATGTGATTCAAAATGGCATTTCGAGGCATGTGGTTCAAAATGCGAATTAAACCATTCAATAGTGTTCAAAGTGCCATTACGAAGCATGTGATTCAAAATGCGAATTAAACCATTCAATAGTGTTTAAGTGTTTAACATGGCATTACAAAGCATGTGATTCAAAATGGCATTTCAAGGCATGTGGTTCAAAATGCGAATTCATCTCACAACTTTTCACAAAATTTAACCTAGAAGAACTGTGCCACACCAACCAATATTGTTGGCAGATCAAAAACTGCCCAAACATCGCAAACACCATTCTCAACCACCAGCATATTCCACATCTTTTGTGAGGTGCCGCAAATGAAGATGGGAGGCCAATACACTGTCTCACAACTTTTCACAACATTTAACCCAGAAGAACTGTTGTGCCACGCTGACCAATATTGTTGGGGGATCAAGAACCGCCCAAACGTCGCAAACACCATTCTTGACCACCAGAATATTCCACATATTTTGCGAGGTGCCGCAAATGAAGATGGGAGGCCAATGCCCCTTCTGACAATCTTTCCCAAAATTTAACCCAGAAGAACTGTTGTGCCACGCCGACCAATATTGGTGGTGGATCAAAAAACCGCCCAAACGTCGCAAACGCCATTCTCGACCACCAGAATATTCCACATATTTTGCGAGGTGCCACAAATGAAGATGGGAGGCTAATGCCCCTTCTCACAAGTTTTCACAAAATTTAACCCAGAAGAACTATTGTGCCACGCCGACCAATAATGCATTTTATCGCCCTTTAAATCTTCTGTTCACTCATTCAATGATTACTCCCACAGGTTTCTGAGATGCTCCCGTCGAAAACTATTCCCGAGCATCCGAGCATCCGAACAAGGGGCCGAAACGTCTTTTGCACACCACCAGCAAAAAGCTTCCGACCCGAGGGGTGGATATTGTGCCGCATCCCGCTTGCGACCTGAGAGGTGGGAATGCTCGGGTAAGTGAGTTGTGCGGGGATAGCACGCGTGAGGACTGGTCTCGACAATTAGACTTGTGTAAACAATATGCTTGGAGTCTATTGGTAGACGGAAGCGGGTGCCGAAGTCGCTAAAAGGGTAAAGGAAGGTTTTGAGAGTATAAGCGCCACTGCCATGGTTTGACATAGACATAAGATGACAGCCATAATAACTGAAGATGGACGACCTGATAAATGTCAAGGGATGTCAGTAAAGGAGTTTTCAAGTCATTGCATTGAAATTGACCTTGGCTTGCGTGACTGGTAAATTAAACGGTTGCTGGGCCACTTTTGTGGGGCAGCTAGTCTGTCAAGGGACATCAGAGAAACCGTAACCGCCCCAGAACTTCAACTTCGAATGCGACTGTTCAAAGCAATATCCCTATGCAAGCTACAACACCGAGTAAGCAATTTCACCTTATAATTACTCTCGCTTTGTTCACTCACTAGATGTACAGCCCGTCAAGTCGGCGACACTTATGACCCCGACATGTTCTCCGAGCATCGCGGGGATTACTTTGATCACAGCCTCGATATCAAAATCATTCAACGCGACCATCGAGATGTCGACAACAGCCTAATTCCCCCGTGGGAGCTCAAGAAAATCCTGACCGAAGGAACTTTTTTCTCTGCCCAAGTTACTCTCCAGACATACATCTTCTCTGGTAATGGTGTACCGAACAAGGTATGTATTCATTTTATTGAACACCCATCCATTCTCATCTGACCGGTGTTTTTATTTTATTTTGAAATCCAGATTTACCATATCTACGTATGTCGACAAGCTCAGAGTTCTTGACAGAGGATACGGTACTGCGTGGCAGATCCCTGTCCCATCCCTACCTGCAGGCCGGCCCTTCCACACCCGGAAAGAAACGCGAAGAGAGAGATGAGGCCGCTGACGACGCTTTCCAGGCCTTCGATGCTGTCTCGCCGAAAAAGTTGAAATTTTAGTATACGTAGCCAACAATCAACGCGTTGCCTGTAGATAGATATTGAATAATCTTGAAGCAAATTCTCATACCGAAACAATCTTATAAGCCGCGAGTGACCTGTAAGTGATCAACTCGGTTTATTTTGTCCTCCACCACTCTCCACCGCGCTCCCGATTTAGGGGCCGGGTTATACACCGACCGAGTTAAGGTAGCGGGCCCTGCCGCTCGTCAGCCTTACCTCTTTATTACTGAGACATTGATTGATTATTCCATTATCCTCACTGCAAGCCATTTTTGGCTTATGGCAGAGTGGTTGCCATTACACCGCCATTATTGAGACAGCCAGGTGACCTTCCGACGGACCTCCGCATTACGTAACGGCCGAAGCGGCAATTCTTCGGCACGGCGGCACCAGCCATTTGCATTTCTCACGCCGCCATCGATTTGCAAGATTGCATCAACTTCTTTGGATGACGGTGAGAATACTAAGTCGTGTAACCTTCGACTGGACATCTCTCCATCCAACCTCTCTGCCTATAGGCTTTTGTACACTTGCAAACATAGGCAGGATCAACGATGCTCGCACCATTCAAGTTGTCTAACCTGAGTTCAGAGGAGCTTGAAGCGATACAGAATGGCTTCTACTCAAGCAAAGCTCGACGCGCGCAAGATCTTTGAGCTATACGAACCGTTGCTACTGGATGTTCTTTCCGCCGAGGAAAATACCTTCAACAGCGATTGCGCCGCATTCGAAAGTACCTACTCCAGCAGTAAGCTTGCGGATATCGTTGAGTTGCGCGAACGCGTCCAGAAGGTTCGGTGCGTCATCCATGGAAATATTGAAGCCTGAGACGCTGATCGAGGTTGTAGAGACCGGACGGCTGAAAAGAGTCAAGTTCGGCGATGGATAAAACAGTGCACCAGTCTCCCGAACAGTCAAGCTTCACTCTCCAACCCCGAGCCAGACAGGGACCAATTGTTGTGGGTGCAGGATTCCCTCACTACGCCACTGGATTCGCCCACTATATCACAGTTATCGAGCACTTTTGCTGCCGGTTTAACGAACTTGTTTTGAAGGAGGTGCTTAATACTCTTCGCTACTTACGTGTATGTATTGTATGTACCGAGACACGACATCGCAAGTCAATTCCTTCACGACGACTCCCATCTGGTGAAATAAATTATTCCGAGTACACAGGGATTACGTGAAATCCCAGTAAAATCTCTCTCTTGACTTGGTCTGCCTACGCTTAAACCCACACACACAACAAAAATTCCCTAAATTGCAAAGGTCCCCAGACTCTTCGGCAGGAACCGAAAATAGGGCGGACTTTCCACCACCAGTTGTCATACAGCAAAGAAGGTCCTGTCCATCCAGGATGCGCGCGACGAGGTCATGCTGAGCAGGATAGAGGCCGTTTTCCCACTGCGGGATGAGTTTCTTGACAATAGTATGTCGCGTATTAGTTGTGGTGCACTCGAGCGGACGACAAGAATCAAGTTCAAAGTAAGACATGCAGGTTCACATCTGGATTCAGTGTGGTGCGGCGGTCACACCAGACACCGAATTGGTCGACTGACTGGACATCATTTTCAGGGCAGTGTTCTCTTTCTTCATCCTGAATATGTGCCGGTGGCGCCCTACTATTCCCTTGTACCAACGATGAGCTTGTAAGCCACACATATTGGCTTGTGGTTTATATACAGATTTGCTTTGGCTACGCACGGACAAACCACTGTTTGTGTTCAGGCTGCACCTCAATTCAAGGCAATGTTCGAAAACTGCGCAGGAGCCGGTTTTTAAATGTGAGATCGAATCAAGACCGTCATAACTCACCATGGGCCTTGGGTCTTTGAATGCCAGTCCATTTGGCTTGCAAGCCAACTGGTACCAATGTGTCGGAAAATCCCAAGTTGGCTGATCAGGCCTGACGCTTGTATCAGGCCTGATCAGGTTCCCCGCGACAGCCTATCAGCCCCGGTCAGGTATGATCAACATGGCTCAGGAGTTATCAGATATGTTCAGCTCGTCCCTTACAGCTTGTCAGGTAATATCAGTACATGTCAACGAGGCTCAGCTCGAGTGGTGTCACATCCCGATAAGTAAATGAATTTTGAATGTAAATATTACATGTCGGCTCGCAAGAACATGTCCACGTCCACGGTATCCACCAAAATGTGAGTCGGTTCATTGGGGGCCCCAGAAACTGGCGCAAGAAGTGCCCCCTGGACTACGTGCTCTATCCAGAGGAATGATGACTCGTCTCGTATCTGGCAGCCTGCCCAACGAGTTTTCGGTTTCCAACAGCTGGTTTTGAACATGTGAACAAGGGCGACATCAATCCAACGGCCACTCGGGAGCTCGCAGCGGAGCAAGGAACGCAACCGTGCAAAATGCAGGCCAGGATCTGTCATGTTGACTAATACGGCGTCGTATCGCTCATCACCGTGGAAAGAACAATTGCATCTGAGGATGTCGCGAGCGCCGCGCCAGTCCTCGAGTGGCTGATAAGAGATATAGACACATTTGAATTGGCAGATCTGAAGGCAGATTAGTTCATCGCATCGATTCAAGTCGTTCGAACACATTACCGTGATCGTGTCCTCATATCTAATGAACTCTTCAGGGAATGTATCGGAGATAAACTGCCGGAGGAGAAAATCGAAGTTTCGGAATGCGGGCAAGTCTTTGCTGGTTTCCTCGAGGGCCCAGAAAATTTATGAGACGACCAGGAACAGGTGCACCGAATGCCCGGTGGGCCCCCTCTTCGGGATCGACCAGTGTCTCGTCAGGGTCTTGGGAGTCGCGCAGGGATTGCCTGTAATTGTTAATAGTCATCTTGTGTGGCTGTACGCCTGATGCGCCTCTTGCTGAAAGCCTTCGCCTGGGCGGGTTAAACCATGGTTCGTGGTTCCCTCTTGCTCGTCTTCGGAGAGAGTGAGAGAGTGTTTGGGCACAAAATGAGGATCGATTTGGTCGCCAGAGCTCTCTCGCTCGGCCCGTGAGGGACCGCGCTCGAGCCGGCCTACGGCGAAAACATGAGGTACAAGAAAAAACTAAGTAGGGAAAGCGGTAAGGGTGGGAGAAATAGAAATCTAGTCTATCGAGCTGTGTGAGTGTAGGTAGAAGATGAGGACGAGAATCTACAGAGATGAAAGAGCATATATATACATATGCGGGACAACGGAAGCCGATAGGGTGTCTCGCCTGCATAGACCGTGTTTGGCGCGTCAAACACTTCTTCTATGCCTTGCTCGTCTTCGGAGAGAGTGAGAGAGTGTTTGGGCACGAAATGAGGATCGATTTGGTCGCCAGAGCTCTCTCGCTCGGCCCGTGAGGGACCGCGCTCGAGCCAAGGAGATGCAGCGGAGAGCCAGCGGCTCAAGAGACTGCAGGAGGAGCAGCGGCCACATGAAGACGAGCAGACAAGCTCAGGACACGATTCCTGGGCACGTCGAGGTAGAGCTTGTAGGCATCACTACGCCAGCGGCCAAGCAGTTGAATCTCGAAGTCAGCGTACCCGGCAATGGCAGCTGCCGTAGCAGCGCCACGCCGGAAACTGTGGCCCGAGTAGCCGGACTGGTCAAGACCGATGGTGGTAATGCGGGCCTTGAGAGTGCGGATAAATTCGGCGAAGCGGGGAAGAATCAGTTTTTGCAAAGAGTGGGGCAGTGGGAGGGAGGGGATGGATGGCGAAGAGGTGCTTCATTGCGCGGACAGGACAAGTGGATGGGGAATTTGGCGCAGCGGCAATGATAATGGTGACGCCGCCGCGGAACGGGTCGGTCTTGGAGGCTGGGATAGTGAGCTCCATGTATTCGATACCACCATCCTCGAAGAACCGAACCGAGTCCCGCGTAAGGTGGACAGCGCTATCAAACCTGGCGCGATCACCAACGGTGAACTCCCCACATCTGAGGAAACCCGCCTAAGCCAGATTCTTGGCCACGTCAAAGATGGTGTTGTCAATGTCCGAAAGATCACCAGCGACGAGTCCGAGACGGAGGAGGATGTCAAGAGTAATGGGGAGCTTGGGCTTGCGATCCCCGATCACCTTGAAATCGCTTGATCCCCCGAATCACACGCTGCAACGCAGGGGAGTTGCAGACCTCGAAAGGAAGGCCCGCGTCGACATGGAGGGAACGAACGGCAGAGAGGTAGCCTTTAATGGTCTTGTGGAGAATGGGACGATCCTTGCTTGCGAGATGAGCTGCCCAGGCCATGAGTCCAAGCTCGGTGGCTGGGAGGAGCTGGCCGGGAGCGAAAGCATGCTGGGGGTTGAGCCGGATGAAATTAAGGAATGACCTCTGGGCAGAGGAATAGGTGTCCCGGGTGGAGGAAGCAAGGCCATGCCAGAGGAAAAATGCGACCTCTCGAGGGAGGTGAGAGTTCGTCGTATACCAGTGATCTGGGACTGCGGAGTTGAGGATGTCCGGCAAAGCTGTGGAGCCAGCTGGAACAGGCGGCTGTACTGAAAGACAGAGGCAGCGTCAGCGAGCGAGTTCTCATGTGTGGGAATCCAAACAGCAGAAAAAGTGAAATGGAGAACGGAAGAAAGCAGAATAATCTGCCTCAACACGCCCATGCCTGGAACGGATCGTGCCGTGTTGCAATTCAGCCACTGGACCACCGCCTGATTATCGCACTGGAAGACGACATGGGCGCCAGACCATGCGTCGCCCCAACGCAAAATTGCTTGCAGTATAGCAAAGATCTCCTTGAACTGAATGTCGCAGTTGCGGAAGCGCCTGGGACACCGCGTGGAGAACCATAGATCCCCCCAAACTCCGCCGAGACCTTTGCGCCCACTCGCATCGGTCACAACGAAAATTTCGGGGCGAACTGGCTGGATCAGCTGGACACCGTTCCAGTACGTGCTCAGAGTCGACCACCAACCGATGTCGGAGCGCGCACCGGACAGGATGTACCGGCATTGGAAGGGTGAGGAAAATTTTGAGCAGAAGTCAATCAAGCGCCGAATAAAGGCGCGAGAGCGGGGGATGACCTGCGAGCAGAACTGGAGGAAACCGACAAGCTCCTGAACCTCCCTCCAGGAACAGGTGTGCTTGCAGCCCCACTCGCCCAACAAATCGCGGAGGTACGAAGCTTGTCCTCAGGTAAGCGTGCTTCCATAGCGTCTGAGTCCAGATCAAGACCAAGGAAGTCAAGCCGCAAGCATGGCCAAAACGTCTTTTCCTCTTGGAAATGAAGTCCAAGCTCTTCCCCAAGAGCAAGGATCCACTCCACCGCTGCACGCGCAATAGCGGGGTCAGTCTCGGGACGAAAGACCAACCAGAAGTCGTCAAGATAGTGACGAAGACAAGCCGGGATGTGACGGGAAATGATCCAGTGCAGGGCTTAAGAAAAAAGGTTGAAGATGTACGGAGCAGAGCGTAGGCCGAACATGAGAACGAGTGCGTAGTAAAACCCGCCGTTCCAGAACATGCGGCCGCCACCCGAATAGGGATGTGGCGGAAGCATCCTTGAGGTCTAACTTGACCATCAAGGAACCTCGGCCGGAAAGGCGGAGGTCAGAGACGGCACGTTCAAACATATCATACGAAATGTGAACTTCAACGTCGGGAATTCCGTCATTGACGGAGGAGCCACGTGGCCAGGAGAGGTGGTTGATCATGCGAAGCTTGCCAGGCTTGCGCTTGCGCCCAATCACCCCCAAAGGTGAACAACGGAGTTCGGGGAGAGGTGAAAGTGGGAAGGGACCAGCAGCGGCACCCTTTGCAATTAGGGTAGACAACGCGTCGGACAGGAATTGACTGTGTTCCTTAGCAGACTTGAGATTCTTGACTGGCTCACTGAGTTCAGGGCCAGAGAATCCGATGTTACAACTGAATTCGATTATTTGGAGTAATGATGATACAAAGGTCCGGTCGGGATAATCCTTCAAGTAAGAATTCCAAGCACTCCGATTCAGAGATGATGAGACGGGCGGCTGGCCGTGATTAGGGGGGTAGAGGGGCATTACAGCGAGGAGAGGTGTTGGGACGCAGTGGTGGCAGTGAGAGGGGGGGGAACAGAAGCTGGTGTGGGAGGCGGGGCTGGAAAACAGAAAGTGGCCGAGACGAGGTTGCAGGGATGGGAAAAAAGACCGGAGACTGCTGGCCCGAGCGAGCGAGCCGAGCAGCATGGGCGCGAGCTCGACGGCTCGCTCTGCCGAAGACCTAGGCCTTCTTTGGGCAGGCAGAGCTCGGGTGGTCCCCCTCGCACGTGCGGCAGACATGCCGATGCTTGGACGGGCAAGGTGACGACTTGCAGATCCCACTGTTCCAGTCGTAGCAGACCTGCTGCTCCACCGGCAGCGAAGACGTCTTCTTTGGCTTAGAAGAGGGAGGCTTGGTGGTGGACTGGGTTCCAGACGACGATGTCGGGGGGAAGGGGGTGCATGTACACGATGCGCGAGAGCAAGTTGTGGTCGGGGCGAGCCCAGGCCGAATAATCGCCAGATTTCATGTCCCACAGGCGATGGGTGTGGAATTCGACGTGGTAGATCACCACAGCGGACCACTTGTACTGCTGGTGGAGTTCTATGAGGTGCGAGACATAATCCGAGAGGGAGCGGGTGATCGCAAAGACCTCCCAAGGCTTCCCGGACGATGCAGCAAAGGCTCCGAGCACCTCGAAGTACTTGATCAGCGGGCGAAGGAGGGAGTGGAACGAGGGGAAATGTTTAAGCGCGAGGGTGTGCTCGATGGAGGGGGCAGACGACGGCGGGGCGACATAATCCTGTCGAGCGGCAAGTGGCGACAGCAGGCGGGGCAAGTCCAGCGGCATGAATGCATGCGAGACGATGTCCATGATGATCTTGGACTCGATGGAGGGAAAGAGAGCAGGCAGCGACTTACCTCCAAATTCCGTTGTCGCACCGGAGCCCGTGAAAGGCGGGACGACAGGAGGTGGAGGCGGTGGCGGTGGCTGATTTTGCTGCTGGGCAAAGGCAGTGGCAAATGCCGCAATGGCGGCCAGCGTCTCCGGCGTGAGCGAGGCAAGCGGCGTGGGAGTAGGTGGGTTTGCGGGGTCAGCCATCGCGTCAAAGTGGAAGTCGTCGAGATCTGCGCTGTGATCCGCTGATGGCGACGGAGTGCGGGACGCGATCGGCAAAGACTCCGAGGAAGATGCGAGTGGCGCGGGGAGGGAGGAAGGTAGTCGGCGCGCAAAACGACCGCGGACGCGATGCTGGGATCTCCAATGATCTGGAATTGTGGCTCGATGTCCTCAAAGACAGAAAAAGAAATCTAGTCTATCGAGCTGTGTGAGTGTAGGTAGAAGATGAGGACGAGAATCTACAAAGATGAAAGAGCATATATATACATATGCGGGACAACGGAAGCCGATAGGGTGTCTCGCCTGCATAGACCGTGTTTGGCGCGTCAAACACTTCTTATATGAGTAGCCACAGAATCTTTGCATTGCGCAAGTGTTTCCAGAGCTCGACCAAGGGCTAGATATTATCTCGGATTCCCGAAACGACATCTGATTCTATAAGAAATTACGACACTAATCTCCTACTTCAAATATTCAGAGCTTGGACCGCGTCAGGGCTACTATTGAGACGTAACGCGCACGGGTGCTGTTTCGTTTCAGTTATTTCCCATCGGGACCGGCTCTGAAATCGTATAAAAGGCGGCGTCGAACTCATTGGAGGGTGCCATTCCCCCCTAAATCGAGATAACGATGGAACCGGAGACGCTCCATGGGCACCAGGAATTTGTGAAACACATTCTGGAAAGGAATTGGAAGCACACAGGACTCGTCATAACCATACAGCTATTCCATCTGAATGAAGGAATGGACAGACTGGTGACGGTCGAGTCTAATTTACCTCTCGATTCTGAATCCGGGACCGGTTTTGAAAAAGGGTACTATAAAGTTACCTACGGGTTCGAACGACACTACGACAATTCTGAGGAACACTGGCAGTCGCTTTGGGGCGTATTCTGGGCGAATAATCACACCATCAAGACTGGCGGGCTTGTAGCCCAGTGTCGGTGTTCACCCCACGACCCACCCGTGATCATCCTGGAATCTTCCCAGAAGAAATTTAATTTGGTTGGATACAGTGATCCCTCATCGCAAGGGATTTTCACAACGGAGTGGCCAGCCAAACTCGAATGGCAGTATTTTGTGATCGACTTCGCCAGGAGTGTACGTTGCCGCTGGGCAAACAAGGTAACAGTCCTTCCTAGGGAACATCCCTTTAGTGCCTGAACATCCATTGACGAAGGGGAGTGAACGAGTCGCCACTGATGAGAAATCGCAGCCAGGTGAAGATACCGTGAAATGGACGGTGGGGAGCCTGGAAGAACTCTTCGGAGCGCTGCCCGAACCAGTAGCCACCGAGGTGACGGGGAATGTGGAAGACGTATTGGCAGTCTTGATCCTGGCCATGTGGAATTTGTAGGCCGGCGATTTATCCTTTGGCTTGGATAGTACCTGCTTGAAGGGAAAATAATAGAGGAAGCGAGGCCGGGCATGCGCCCGAGAGGAAAACCATGAC
Source organism: Mycena olivaceomarginata (assembly GCA_029378375.1). Classification (NCBI taxonomy): domain Eukaryota; kingdom Fungi; phylum Basidiomycota; class Agaricomycetes; order Agaricales; family Mycenaceae; genus Mycena; species Mycena olivaceomarginata. The sequence continues at coordinate 127,676 of JARKIC010000696.1, read as the reverse complement.
GTAGGTTTTAGACAAGAAAGGGATAGAATGTTGTTAGGTTGTGCTTCTGGAGTAGCGTGTTGAAAGGGCCCGCATTGTAAAGATGAACGACGTGGTCCAGCAAGGAGGATAGAGCGTCGAGTGGGCCCGGCGGCGGGGCGGGCGAGTACAAATTCGGCAAGATCGCGATACTGCAGGTTAGTTTCACTATGTTCCGGCCTGTCCTAAACATACCATGAGTAGGTCACTGGCTTTGACTGTTAAAGCCCACTATTTTTTTTCTTGGGGCGACTGATCAGTAGATAACATGTCCTTAAGCTTAAAAACTCACTTAGAAAAACCGAGCATCGTGTTGGAACCCAAGCAGCAATTTGAATGCAGTGAAATGGTCAAACTATTGGTTTCAGATCAAAGCCCGCTATTTTATTCTGAGACCGGAGCACAAGCCAGTTATGATGTGTCCAAGCTCAGCCACTCAAACCAAAAAGGTGAGAAGGGTTTCTGAGCCCTTGTAACAAAAAATGCAGTCAGATCACATCCTACTTTCATGTGCAGTAAGATGTTCACAGAAGAATTGCTTCAAGAAAGGTACGATTCGTTTTATTAACCTGGTTGTCTTGCGCATGAGAACCTTCAATAGGATTTGTGTCGCCGGGAGTCAGATCTCAAAAATTGTTGTTCATCTTGCTCAGTTCACGGTTCAAAGAAGGAAGTAACCATGAATAGCTGATTTTGTGTGTCCACCACGCTGCAGTGGAATTAATGTCGAAGATGTGCTTACCCTTTAATTTTTGGATCGTGGATGCAGCGCAGAATGAATAGTACTCTTGAACATCCGCATCTTTTTCCAGATGGGGAAATGACAGTAAATACTGAAAAGTCCGGTCTTCAATGTGTGCTTCCAAGGCAAATACACCACTATAAAGACTGATTAGTAAGGGCCTCACGATGTGCACAAGACTGACCGGTTGAATGTACGATGCAGGTTTTCCATATGAACATGAGGATCGTGTCAACATCCACGGTTGGTATTCCATTTACTTCCTTCAAATTCAATCGACGCAGGATGATTACATCACCGAGAGCCTGGGCCTCGGTGCACTCAGTGACTCTGAGGGGGCTCAGAAGGAAGGAATTTCTGAAAAGACCTTGAAGTTCAGAGCCTTACCCGTAATGGCCTCGATCGCCTGAAAGATGCCATTCCAGACTAGAACAAAGGCCTCACGAGTTGCACGATTACTCTAGACACGCCCAATAACAGTGCCTAGAGCCAAATTGAATCAGTAACAAGAGCGCGCTGGGGCGCTTCGCGCCCCAGCACTTCGTCTGAATCCCAACCCAAAAAATATTTGAAGTTTCAAATAATCTTAAAACTACACAAACTCAAAGTGAGTAATAAATAAGCGCTGAAGTCCTTGAGTGAGGTCCCGGCAACTTGAAGCGGTGCCGGAGAGCTGATAGCGGCGTTCAAAAAGGCTTCAGACAGACAGGCTTAATTTTATAAAGAGAGTGATGACGCTCCAGCTGCGGAAGAAATCAACCTCATGCTTATCCAGACCATTCAGCCATATCAACAGCTTCCAATCGTTGGTCTTTCCATGCACGACGACAAAGGTGGTATCAACCATGATCCAAGATGCCTCTGGAAGGATTGTGAGTGATAGGGACTCACTTTTTAGGAGCACATTCTGGAAGAAGCTGCATGAACTTACCAACACTGAGTTGCGGTTATCATAAGAGAGCGAATAGAACCATGACGTAGATGCTGCAGCAGTGTGTAGAGTTGCATCAGAAGGATTGGGTGAAAAGATTGCTGGCCATCGAGTTTGCAATGAATGCGGCCTGGTCAGGACGACGGGCTTCTCGCCGTTTTTCTTGAACTACGGACGTACACCGTGGCCGTTGACAATTGCCCGTGTTGCGGAAACTGCGGCCACCCGCCCTCTCGCTGACGCGTACACTACCAATGTGCACCTCTTCATTCTCATCAAACTCTGTGTGTGTTCCCTAACCTGACGGCAACTGCGCTATCTTCGCAATTCCCATCGCTTCGTAATACACTGGTAATGCCTCAAGATGCTGAATTTCGTGGTACTGGACCCATGTTACATCCCTGACTTCCAGAGCAATTCAAACACGGCATCACTGCCTTTCCCTGAATGCTACAGTATACGATCCACCGCTCATTCACTAGGTTTCTTCCCAAATCCTGGCAACTGATGAAGCTGCCGGCCCAGAAATTTCCTATCATCGTTCGGCAAGTGAATTCTCAACAACGACGCAGGAAACACTGGATTAATCCCACGCAGCTTCAACTCTTGCGATAGTTCTAACGATAACCCAGGCTCGACGACCTTTATGATGGGAAAGGGCCCAATGTATTTTGGCGAGGTGTATTTAAATTCAAGACAATGTAGGGTACCACTACCGCTTGTGCTCAGCAGCTCAGGCTGTAGTAGCTGCTGGGGTTTGGGTCCGGGCAATTTCTACATTCAAGTCTTTCCGTCTTTCAATTCAGCGACGTTCCAGCAACCGGTACACGCTGCCCAAGGAAGCCTTGGCCGATACGCTCGTGCGATGCGTTAGCGACCTCCGTAAGCCAGGTATTTGTCCGGTTATCTGGCACGTCCTCGTTCCGTGCGAGGTTGGAGTACATATATGACGGCGGCGGAGTGAGCATAGGAGTACGCCAAAGCTCATCATTTGCGAACAAGTTGTACCGATATGGATCAACATTCAAGATTCTAGCCACTGAAAAAGCTCTGTTTTGGGATGTTTTGTGCTTGAAAGATGTCTTCTACGTGCTGAACACAAAAATTAATCACGGGCGAACTGAGTTATGCAATATTTCCAGATTTGGGAATATTTTGCTTCCTGTTCATTCAGAGGTGGAATGAGTGCAGATTTTTTTTGGGGAATTGGGTTTGTGTGCTCGAAAGGTGTGCTCTGTGTGCTGGACACAAAAATTAACCACGGGCAAACTGAGTTATGCAATATTTCCAGATTTGGGAATATTTTGCTTCCTGTTCATTCAGAAGTGGAATAAGTGCAGATTTTTTGGCGGAATTAGGTTCGTGTGCTCGAAAGGTGTGCTCTGTGTGCTGAACACAAAAATTAACCATGGGCGAACTGAGTTGTGCAATATTTCCAGATTTGGGAATATTTTGCTTCCTGTTCATTTAGAAGTGGAATGAGTGCAGATTTTCTGGAGGAATTAGGTTTGTGTGCTCGAAAGGTGTCCTCTGTGTGTATCACACAAGAATTAACCACTGGCGAACTGAGTTATGCCCCATATTATACTCGTGATCACACAAAGTGTTGGCGTCGGGGGTTCTCGGACTTCAGGCCCGCAAACAACTCCAAATGACTTGTAGACTGAAAATATGAGGAAAGAGAAGATATTCCCTTGTGTTAACATATTACCATAAAAGGCAATTCCGGAGATATAAGGCATTTTTTGCCAGAATTTGAAATCGACTTTGCCTACAGGGACCGTGGGAAAATTTGATCTTCATGGTCGAAAAGTACTCATGAGTAGTGCAGAATAGCACTTTGAACCATATCTATACCTTATGATTTGAGCTCACAATTGCGGCTAGAAAATGGTGATTTTTGCCAATTTTGACCAGTTTTTGCTAAATTTGCTGAAATTGGCCACTTTGTACCTATGTGAGACGGGACCATTCAAATGAACAAAATGTCTAAATTGGGATTGTACCATCAATTGAATGCAAAGTTTGATGCTTGGGTCGGATCAAACCCAGATATAGAGGCTATTTCAACGCAAAATTGAACTTTTTAAATGCATAGCTTGCCCGTGCCTCAACAGAAAATTACGGTTCCTGGTGCATTGGATAGCCACAGCAATTCTGAGTCGAAATGCCCATAGGATCATGGCAATTGGTGTAACCGTTGCCAAGCGATCAGGTAAACAGCCTTGATCCCTCCTGCTCTCAGCTGAATTAAACCATTCGATAGTGAGGCACAGGGTTCAAAAAGGCATTACAAAGCAAGTGATTCAAAATGCCTTTTCGAGGCATGTGGTTTCAAAATGCGAATTACACCATTCAATTGTGTTCAAAATGGCATTTCGAGGCATATGTTTCAAAATGCGAATTAAACCATTCAATTGTGTTCGTTTCAAACCTTAAATATATGTCTAGTACTCCCTTATCCCTCCTGCTCTCGGCTGGATTAAACCATTCGATAGTGAGGCACAGGGTTCAAAAAGGCATTACAAAGCATGTGATTCAAAATGCCTTTTCGAGGCATGTGCTTCAAAATGCGAATTAAACCATTCAATTGTGTTCAAAATGGCATTATGAAGCATGTGATTCAAAATGCCATTTCAAGGCATGTGCTTCAAAATGCGAATTAAACCATTGCGTTTTGAGATCGATGTAGATTTTCCCAGAAAATGGGAAAATAAAATCACAACTTGGGATGGGAATGATTTAAGAATCAGAGCTTACTTGTGTTATCTTCAATCCCGGCGTTGTTTTGAGAAAGGCAACATGAGGCTAAATTCACGTCAATCGTGAAAATACATTTTGACCGAAATGCCCGACCAGATCTGAGCAGAAAATTAATTAGGCACTTACCACAAATGGGATTTGAATCGAGAACCAAAAGCCAGATTTGAGAGAGGTCAGGCCAGTTCCGCTTGGAGCCGTTTTCAAACGTTTGTATGTACCACTGCGGGAACCCAAAGGTGCCTGGCCCCTGATATGATCTGGGTTGGGACGCTCTCCCCCCGAAAATATGGCGAACTCGTCCAAGCCCACGCCGAGTCTTGCGCTGGCAGCTTCTCTGTCGGCTTGGTTGTTTTGTACGACGTTTGTCGGCCCAAACACCATCAAACTGTCCCTGATCACAGAATGAACTTTGCTACACCAAGTGGAAAAAATGATTGACTGATGGGTTTTCGGGCAATTCTCGGTTTCGGTTGTCTTCATTCCTTCCAGTATTTACAGCCGATCCGGAAAGTAATGAGAATAAGTTTTTTTTTTCTGCGTGCGTTCCACTGCATGCCGAGATTTCGCAGCGAACCAGTAAATTGCTGGAGTAATAGCCAGCGAAATTTCAGTTCGAACTATCTCTTCTGCCAGTGACCAGAAGCTTACGAACCACAAAGGATAGAAGCTGTCGCTGTACGTAGGCGCATGGAGCAGTTTGATAGATTTGACTTGAGGATTTTGTAGAATGGCCCGAACGAGGGCCTTTACGACGGCAGCGGGCGGAGCAGGGATTTTGCCTGGCTCGAAGTCGAAGTCGACAACGCTCGGCGACTTCTCGGACAAGTAGTCTTCCGGATCGGTGTACACTGTAGAAGCCCGTTGATGCGGGACATGGAAGTCAAGAAGGTCTGCGATGCTAAGCTTGCTGGAGGGAAGAAGCTTTGCGAGGTGGCTGTCTGGGATGCGCATCCCTTCGGGCAACGCTGCCATTTTCATGGCGGTGAGGAGATCGAGGCAAAAAAAAACGCTAAAGCGAATAAGGAGTGATTATGTCATCGATATCTTGTCTTAATCACATGCGCTCTGCATTAGCACAATATGTAACACTGAAGACCACCAAAAAGCATCTGAATACTCGTTGCCCGAACAGCCTCAGGGTTCTAATGGCTCTTCTCCGCCCTGTTCGAATTTTTTTTGGAGTAACGCTGCTCCACCCGTCTGTTCGAATTTCAAAATTCGAACGGGGGTGTAACGCGTAACACCCCCGTTCGAATTGAATGAAATAGTACAGTACCAGTTTGCATTTTGAACTGCGTGATCCTATTGCCTTTTTAATTGTCCACATTTTGAAACACGTGACTTGACATCCTGCACACCATTTCAATTCCAATGAAGCCCCAGAGAATCACACATCCCATACATAGATAGCCCTGATCACTGTTTTACAAACATTCACATCGTGCTCGGAGGCATTATTGCTCTTTCCAGAGCGCAATTACTGGTTTGCATTTTTACCCTCTTGCCTATTCAATGGTCCACATTTTGAAATGCACGACTTGACATCCAGAAACCCATTTCAATTCCAATGAAGCCCCAGGGAGCCGCACGTCTCAGGAATGGACATCCCTGATCGCTGCAAACATTTACAGCCACTCAGATCGCGCTCCGAGGCATTATTACTCTTTCCAGAGTGCTCTGGGGGACTCAGAAAAAAAATTGATCCCCCGGCGAACCGAGTTGTGTAATATTTCCGTATTTGGGCAATTTATACCCTCCAGAATATTTTGGTTTGTCCTCGTTCAGAAGTGGAATGGGTACGGATTTTTGGACGGAATATGGTTCGTAGGCATGGAATGAGTGCTCTGGGGGACTGAGAAAAAAATCAAACGCCGGCGAACCGAGTTGTATAATAAGTACAAGACGCCCTCCGCTTCGCTCTGACATTTATAGGTCCACAACAGATTAAGCCATACTCACAGAGCATAAGAGATTGCCAAAAATATATGAAAAGCGGTCTGGTTCCCTTTCCTCCGAGGTGGCAAAATTGCTTCAATATGAACAAAGATGGATTTTCAACGTAAAAGTAAACATCACTGAGGGTCAAATACTCAGGAATCGCAGTGACCTAACACAAAACCCCACTGTGAAGCCCCACGCACATACTGGAGCTGAATCGCGCCTACTAATGTCAGGTGGGTTAGATCTCGCCTCTCAGGATAAATGGAAGCATGACCGGTGCTAGTATATCGTCGAGCTGCGGCGGAAAAGACGATGCACCAGGGATGAGTGAATCTGGACAGCGATAGTAGAAAAAGGCCAGCGTCTTGAGCCAATGCTGGAGAGCGAAATGCAATTGATGCGAGTTGCGAACCCAGCACACAAAGCGGAAAATGAGTAGAGTGAGGTGCCGTGGGAAGGCAGGATTGCTGGTTGAATCGTTCACCGAAGAAATACCATCACCACAGTGCCAGGATGGAAAAATGCCAGAATACAGAGAATGAATTCGAGTTAGACCAGCTTGGAATAGCAGACAGGAGCGACAGAGCATGACAGTTGAAAGTAAATGTTGCAGTTCCAATATGTTGAAGACGAGAAAAGCGGGGGAAAATGTCCTCCCGAATGAGAGGCAAGGCTCTTTTATATCGAGCCCGGAATCCTTCGGGAAGAGTGCGTGGCTTGTCGGCCTGTCGATAATGATCAGGCTGCGCGAAGGCTGCGCCGGAGGCAGCAAGAACTACGTGAGCTGCGATCTGTCGAAAGAAAGCTGTGTGGAGGTCAGCTGCCGGGTTGCAAATGAAAGGGCAACGATGCGCAGTGTTGAAAGGCAATGGAAATGGAGCATAGACGGGGTTAAATGGGATAAATGGACAACAGTCCAAACACGTACATTGAAAAGCGAAGGATTTCGTTGAAGAACGGTTAATCGAGCTACGTCGTAGGTGGTAGCAACTGCGTCCGGGCAGAAAGAGACTGCGCGCTGGTCAGCTGTTCTGCCGCAGATGAAAAGGCGGTGGTTGGGCTGTGGTGACAAAGCACAGAAAGTTAAGGCTAGAAGGGGTTAATGAAAGAGGAAGAGCAGAGGAAATCCAGAAGGAGGATGGATATATGGAGCAATTGCACCGCCGAGCGAGAAAATCCTTGAAGAACGGTTAATTTCCGCATTTGGGCAGTTCTCACTTTAAACCCTTGAAATATTTTGGCTCGTTGTCGTTCAGAAGTAGAATGGGTACAATTTTTTGAGCGGAATACATTTGATAGGCATGGAATGAGTGCTCTGGGGACTTGGTAAAAATTTGACCCCCGGCGAACCGAGTTGTGTTATATTTCCGTATTTGGGCAATTTAAACCCTCCAGAATAGTTTGGTCTGTCCTCGTTCAGAAGTGGAATGGGTACGGAATTTTGAGTGGAATACGGTTCATAGGCATGGAATGAGTGCTCTAGGGGACTCGGAAGAAAATTGACCACCGGCGAACCGAGTTGTGTAATATTTCCGCATTTGGGCAATTCTCAATTTAAACCCTCCGGAATATTTTGGTTCGTCCTCGTACTATATTCTCACACCTGGCTCTCCCTAGTTGAGTATGAACTCAATCATTTGAGAGCATTTTTTTATGGCAATGTTAGAGTTACTCCGGCAGCGGATTTGGATTTGGATTTGATGGCGGATTTGGATTTGATGTGCTTACGAGACGTGTCATAATGTGTTCCCATCAATTTGCTTTTTGGCTGAATTTTGACAATTACCCTTTCTTCTCTTCCTCTTTGGCCCCGGAACCCTTCGGGATCAATTTGCGTATTCATATTTTTCCACCATGTGGAAAATCTAAGGGACCAGGCAGGGGGATGGTATTCAAAAAGACGTACCGGGCGTAACCGGTCCATCAAAGTTAGTGATGGGATCCAGTTCTGCATGTTTTAATCAAAGAAAGTCCCTCAAATTTTACCAGATCTCAGAGGTGTACTGAAAGGTCAGAGCAGACACAAGACACTTGCCCTCTCAAACCTTGAGGGACCGGCAACGCTGTTTCACAATCATTCTCAAGGCTCGTGCCTAGCCTTTTTGTAATAATTCACTAAACCACTACATTCTGCATTCCCGGATGTTTCCGGTGTCACAGAGGAAGAAAGGAGACAGTAATTGTCGAAATTTAGAAGAATCACAAATCTTGGCGGACCGGCAACTCCGCTTCACAATATTCCCCTAAGCTCATGCCTAGATTTCTTGCAAGAATGTGTTACCCTACCACATGCTTCATTCCCGGATGCTCCCGGGGTCAAAGAGGAAGAAATGAGACAGTAATTGTCGAAATTCAGCAGGAAGGAAATGTGGTGGGAACACATTATGGCATGTCTCGTAAGCACATCAAATTCAAATCCGCCATCAAACCCAAATCCAAATCCACTGCCGGAGTAACTCTTAGTGTACGGGCGTCCCGGACGCCCATCATTACTGGAGAGATAATTTTCCCATGGGGAAGATACATAGTGCGAGGAGATATAAAGCCATCCCTTTTTCATCCTTCCTCAAAAACCCCGCCTGTCTCTCCAAACGCCTTAAGGTTAAGCAAAGAACCTGGGCGCGTCTACGAATAGGTCGAAGACAAGAGATTAGGTAATGGGCATATGATTGGGATGGAGGGAGAAGTTGTCATGCGACTCTAACAATCCCTACTTATATACAGAAGCCCGGCCCGGTTACGGAACTACTTGCCATATATTCGGTGTGGGTAATGACCTCATCATTCCCATTTCTATCAAAAAAACCATCTTCTATAATATGGAAGCCTTCCTTACCTCAACAAAGGCCTCAGAACAAAATGTGGCCAGTCATGGCACACCACCTCAGTGCAGAACAACTCAATGTCAATTCACTGTTCACTGCTGCTTGCATCCACGCCGTCGCATTCCTGCGCGCCTGCTTGCCTCGCGACCTCGTTCGCTGGATCTCTACCGCCCCCGCTCTCCACGCAGTCAGCCTTAGCCGTGCGCTCGGGTTTACCTCCACCTGCCTCACACGGTGACGCAATACCTCCCAAGCTCTCCTCGAACATGTCGCATATGAAGAACCGGTGCACCCCTCATCTCCCGCTGATCGTGCGAGGTTCCTTCGTCATCGCCGTGCGCACTCGCCTGGGACCCAGGCCATCCGAGGTTCGTCGGCATCGCGGTCGGGAATACGCGCACATCGACGGAGTACATCCCACCTACGTGCACGGTATCATGGAAAGGACCCTCCACTACATTCTTGCCCATGTGGTCCATTCTCCTTGATCACTGTCACCCTGTTGGTCTTGCCCGCCGCCACCTCATCTATTCTGCGCGCCGCTGCCGCGTCCTTCTTGCATGCGGCGTCTGTGTACCCCCTCGGACCCGGTGCATCACGCTAGCCTGACGCCGCTGCATGCACTTGCGCTTCGTGCGTTTCCTTCCCATACGGTGCGCGGCCCCATCTTCACCTCTTGAACTACATATTTCTTGTAATGCTTTGGCTCAAACACTACTGCCCCCATCATCTTGATACGAACCCGTCCGTGCATCTATGTTACTTCCAATCTTCCACGGCTACGATTAGTCTCTTCTAAACAGACACTATAACAATACCAACTCGTACCTCGTTTGTTATAGTCTGTCAGTAAGCTCGATCATGTCATTGCTCGCGCCGTTATTATATAATCATCGGAGTTTGAATCCCTTCCCACGTTCATTACAAGCGACAGCGACGCGTCCTCTCGCGTTTCTACCATCGCTGGCACCCCCAAACCACTCATCCGACGCGTATAACCTTCGTCACTATCCCCTGGAGTGCTCCAATGGACGGAAATCCTCCATCACCATCAGTGAAGCTGGTTCGCGCATACACACGGCTGCCGAAGCTTACCACCGTCCCTACCCTCGAATCCATCCGTGCAAAGGGCACCTCCTCCACATCCAATAGTCCTGTTGCTCCTTCTCCATCCTCTGCATCGACTCAAACCTCCTTGCGAGCCCCAAAGCGCACGTGCTGGCAGAAAATGGACGATGTCCTTACTACTTACGGCTTTGAGAGCCTCGGAGAATTTCTCTCGGTGCTTTTTCATCCCCGTAAACGTGGAGAGAAGGATCGTAGTTAATCATCCTCGCAGCCGTCCGCGGAAGAGAGACACCGATCAGCATTCTGCAGCATTTTCCCCATCCAGACCGCTCTCCCCCCTCCCCGTTGATACCTGCTCCGAAAGTTCCCTAGTGGGCACCAGAATTAAAGCACGAGTCCCCTGTGATGTATCCACAGACTAAAGCTATCTAGACGACGGAGCTCACCAGTGCCTGTAGAGAAACGGATTGAAAATAATGGTGGGTCGAGTGCGACAGCGTCAGAAACGTGGACAACTGGGTCTACCTTTCTTACCCCGAACTCCATGGTCTGTAGATAAATCAATATCCAGGAAACAGGACGTCAATGATGAACATACACAATAAAACCAGATATATACGGTCAGCATAGGTGAGTGGCTATAGAGGCCCAGGAAATGGCTGAAGGGTATTAGATCTGATTCCTGTATCAAGCCCAGGATTAACTATTATGAATAGCAGGACCCACCATCATGGAAAAGCGTGGCCTGAATATTGCCCGAGCTTGCCGCTCCACGAATCTGAATAATATTCGGATGGCTTGCGGTATAATTTAGCGCCTGGTATAGGCCAAACTGGTGCGGGGAACTTACCGTACGGACACGTATTTTGCAATATCTTGCCGCCACTCCTACAAAGGTTCTGCACATACGACGTCCAGTAAACAGGATGCAACCTACCTCGTCCGCGTCGCGTCCCTGATACATAGCCACAGTCATACTTTGGTCTCCGATTCTGGCAGAATATACACGCCGAGCACGCGGCTGTTCGCGTTGGCGATCAACACACCCGTGGCATTGTCCAGGCGTATTTCGTGCTGAAGGTCTATATCTCCCAGTGGGACCATCCTGAGGTCTAAGCAATATTTTTAGGCTCTTCACACTATAGGTTGAAAAAGCATACCAGACGGCACAGTCTGAGCATTATTGTAGTGGCTCGTGATATTGGTCAAAGTCTGGCCAGTCACAGTGAGCTGCTGCGAGGCTGAGAACATTCCGCTGCTGTACGTGGTTTAGGCGCCGGTAAAACACTGATCCAGGCATTGGGTAGGAGCACTACTCACGAGACAAAATCCCGATTACCGAAGGTCGAGGTAGAGTTGAACCCAGCCCCTGGGTGAGGATCGTCGTCCATGGACTTTCAGATGGAATTCGAAGGCTGCATGGCCCATGTTATGTCCGTTCGAACGGATCTTGTGGATACTTCCAGTTTGAATATCCCTCCAGATGCGACCATAACCAGGATCGGTAAAATCTTGTCGGTATTTCTATCTGTGTGGCAACCAGAGAACGGTCCCAGCCTCCACGGAACCATTCTCCACTTGTTAAATCGATGGCATCCCGACTCAGCTTTGCGAGATCTCTTGTCGGCCGGTGGGGACATCGAAAGCTACCTATGGGCTAGCTGTTGGACCACTTTACATCGCGACCCTGGAGCGGATTTTTTTTACCGCACTATGGCGTCTAGCTTCACTCGATCTAAATCTTGGAAACCACTCATGTTTAGCTGGCGCCTTGCATATGTTTTCTGGCACATCCGACTTCTCCGACTTCACCAGTTCCATTATCCTCCTCCTCAAATTCCGAATCACATCTGCACGGCCTCCGCCTAGCGATGTAATCGCAAACTAAGCGTTACTACCTCAAAATTTCCCTGGAGAAAGACCCACCCCGCCGGACATCATTTATGCGGGAGGGGACTATAAATATGCTTTCCGAGTCACAATGGTGGATCCTGGAGCACCGCAAGCATGAGGCGCGAATTTTCTTCCTCGCCGAATTCCTCGAGAGGTGCAGCTCTGCCACACTGCCGTACAAGGCGGTCGAAAGTCTTGAAAGGATCTCAGCTTCCAGCCCAGTACTCGACCACGCCCGTCCGCCAGAAGTATCAGATCCGCCTTGCAAACAGCGTACACGCAATTTTCGCAGCCGATCCAGTCGCAGGTCTCCAGAAAGCCATCATCAACTGCTGGTGCTGGGATCTCTATGCCGCAGGACCTGAAACTGGCAAAAAATACAGCGAGACAAGGGGTTGGCATTGGTTGGAAGCTTCTGAAGCGCGAATGAAAATCAAACATGCCTTTGCCAAGTATGGGGGGACATTGAAGCCGACAACCGACTCGCCCGACATCGTGGTGCGCGTAGAGAACATCTTACAAGGACTGATTTATTGGCACGGTGAGGATGATGCGATGCAGCCTGGACCAATCATAAAAGCAAAGGACCGGCCGATCGTAGGCCATAAATCCGTCTGAGGATTCGTAGCGTCGCAATCGATTTACTTCCGTTATCTAGCTAATTTCGGGCCATGGATCAGACAATGACCACGATTTTCAGAGCACACATATTTGAAAGTGAAATGAAGGCAAATGTTGTCCAGGTAACCTGGCTTAATGTGTTTCAAAGTCCCCGAACGCTTAACTTTACGTCCCCAAAAAGGAAAGATTAAAAACCCGTATGTTTTTATACAGAGTTTGACAGTTTGAGGGTACGGAATGATGTATTTCTATCCAATGAATGATTTGGGATTCGCCGGGGTGAATAGTATGAATGCCAACGAAGGATTTAGCCGGGTGGCCGGTTAGGCCGTTTTTCCCGTTTTGGACATCATCCCACCAAAAGAATTCGGCATGCCATGAAATGCTGATGTAAATTCGCGAAAAATATCTCAACTCACTCGCGGGATGTATGCCTTTGATTTAGACCCTATATCCGGCTCTCAGTCTGACTATATGTATGGGGCCGCGACGAAGAATGCTAAGGTGGCCGGGAAGGCAGTCTCTGATAATATGGCACCATGATGGGCAGTATGGTGAGTAATAATATTGTTGCTAATAAATTAGCTGAAGCCACCTAGGCTCAATCCGATGGGGAATTATGATTCATGGGCTCATTGATGGCTATTCGCGTCTGATCACTGGTCTGCATGCGAGCAATAACAATAAGGGTAGCACAGTACTGCTGCTCTTTCTTGATGCAGCGGCAAGATATGTTGTTCCGTCCCGCTTGCGCAGGGATCATGGTGTCGAAAATATAGAGGTCGCTGTGTGGATGGAAGAACACTGTGGGATACGGCCTGCAGGACACATAAATTTCCCACGCCATGCCCCTCTCTCTGATGGGCGTCCCGGACGCCCATCACTGCACGTAGTGCTGTATTCCCGCGCAAGGCTCGGACTAGGCGTATATAAACTCAATTATTTGTGAGCATATTTTCTACCAATGATAGGATGTGAGCCGGACGCCCATCAGAAGGAGGGCATGGCGTGGGAAATTTACGTGTCCTGCGGTGATGGGCGTCCGGGACGCCCATCACTGCACTCAGTGCTATATCCCTACGCTACGCTCGGACTAGATGTATATGAACTCACTTATTTGTGAACATATTTTCATTGCAGTGTTAGTATACGGGCGTCCCGGACGCCCATCACTGCACGAAACATAAATTTCCCACGCCATGCCCTCCTTCCGATGGGCGTCCCGGACGCCCATCACTGCCGGACACATAAATTTCCCTCACTACGCTCGGACTAGCTGTACAGTATAGTAGGGTTCCTTGGATACCTGCTTTGATGTTTCCGCTACGGCGTCTGCAACAAGAAGAAATGAAGTCTGAATTTAAAATTCGTAGATACTGGACACTCAAGTGAGCTATGGAGCACAATCTCACCAATTTGGCACGCGAATTGTAGCCACAGGCAAAAGAATGCCATCGACGACTGATCGGTCACACGGAGGGTTCCATGGATAGCGTGATGTCACACACAAATCATTCTTCTCGGCTCATATGGGTTGCCCTTCGGCGGCTATTCCTCTGCGATTACTGTGATGGTGTAGCAAATGGTTAGATTTTGGCGTGGAAGCCGGGGGGGCCGGAGACGGCTTGTCGACTGGATGAAGGCTGATGACCTGCGTCAAGAATGGTCTCACGTGCCCAGAAATATGCCATGCTTTTGGCAGGTGGACCTGTCAATCTTGGTCGGATCACCAGAATTTTCGCGAAGATGGCGGCCGTGAGTGTGAATATTCATTAGAAAAATTGGCGAGGTCGCTGGTGCCCGTATTAATGCACAAGCCATGAGAAGGAAAGTGATTTATGATGGAATCAGCCGTGAGCCCCTCCAAAGCACCTGCTGTTTAGGCATCAAGGCTTCACCGAGCCTGAAGTTTATTCCAGAGATGGGGCCAAAGTACATAGTTCACCCTACGAAGAAAAATTGACCTAGGAAGGCACTGGGCAGCGCTGAAAAAAAAATTACCCAAGGATGTCTCACTATCCAAGGAACCCTACTATACTGTATATGAACATTATTTGTGAACATATTTTTATTGCAGCGTCAGTATACGGACGTCCCGGACGCCCATCACTGCACCCAATGGTATATTCCCACACTGGACGGCGTATATGAACTCGATTATTTGTGAAGATTTTTCCGCCAATGTTAGGATATGGGCGTCCCGGACGGCCATCACTGCACCCAGTGCTATATTTCCACACTAGGCTCGGACTGGGCGTATATGAACTGAGCATATTTGTATTGCAATCTTGTCATTGCAATGTTAGTATCGGGTGTCCCGGACGCCTATCACTGCAAGAAACATGAATTTCCCACGCCATGCCGCTCCCTCCGATGGGCGTCCCGGATGCCCATCACTGTACCAAGTGGTATATTTTCATGCTTGGCCCTCTTTCCAGTTGTGTACGAACTCAATCATATGGGAACATGTTTTCAATGGTGGTAAACGGGCGTCCCGAACGCCCACCACGGCATGAGAGATAATGTTCCCACGCTATGCCCCTCTCTCTGATGGGCGTCCCGGACGCCCATCACTGCACAGGTGGCATATTCCGACACTAGGCTCGGACTAGACGTATACGAACTCAATTATATAGGAGCATATTTTTATTACAGTGTTAGTATACGGCGTCCCGAACGCCCATCACTGCAGGAAGCATAAATTTCCCACGCCATGCCCTCTCTCTGATGGGCGTCCCGGACGCCCATCACTGCACCAAGTGTGGTTCCCCGTGGTCTGATCAACCGCTCCTACCGACTTTGCTGCGACGCTCCCGAAACCGACCGAAGATTCGAAGAAAAAATGTCTACTGGACGCTCTCGAGACTCCCAAAGGATTGAGTTCATACACAATTAGGGAGAGCAGGTGTGAGAACATAGCACTTCCAGCAGTGATGGGCGTCCGGGGCGCCCATCAGAAGGAGCGGTCCATAGCACCAGGGAGCCCTGCGTCACCGGCGGAGGTGGATAATATGCATCCGAGCGGTAGAGTTGATGCTGGGTCGGATAGGCCGGTCTGTATTCGAGTGCGTCATTCATTTATGCTTCGACCTTGTGAAGCACTTCATGCAAAGTGCATTTGACTCTTGTCATTCATAACCTTGGTCATTCTGAATAAAAAATGGTAAGTAGTTTCGTTATCATGCCCTTTGGGCTTTTATTTTACAAATGTAAGCTCGAAATCATTTGGTGCCTTTCTATTCTAGTCTCATTAGGCTCCCGGTTGAAAGGGCCCTTTTTTGGAGGGGCAACAAAAATGGTACCGAGATTCCTCCATTTCGGCCAGTGTCTTCTAAAATGTCTCACAGGTGCCCGAGCTTGCCTTCGACTGGTTCAGGTGTCTTCAGCGAGTTCTAACTCACGCTGATGATGGCACAGTTTGGTGGCCTAGAATCGATAATCGGGTGGGTCGTGGTTTGCGGGGGCCAAATCGAATCAGAATTGCTTCATGACTCGATTGAGTTGTAGATTCTAATGTCACCCACAACTGGCACGCGCTCACACACGTCCTCTTTTCTTGCCTCATATTATGCGCACTTCTGGGCCAAAACCCTCAATTATAGGCGTGTACCTGGGGCCTTTCGGCTAACCTCCACCGCGTTCTGACCCCCTCCTCAGCCCGAGTTTCAATCGAGCTGCCTGGACGCCCACACATTCTTTCGAGGTAAACATCTCTCCTCTTTTGGTTGGGGCGATAATGAGTATCTCCTCCAGACCCAACACGGCGGCGGCCAGCGTGTACAAGGGTAATGGTCCGACCAAAATCCTCATGGTCCGTCTCTTCTGCCTCCCCTGATCGTGCTGACCGCTGCCAGAAAATGATCCTCATCAAAGGCTGGGATGTCACCGAGGCGACGCTCAGAAACAAGCACTAAAGCAAGCTAGTCAAGGGCCGCATGCAGTACCATGTTACTCAGTTCAAGATTGTGAGTTCTCGCTCGTTCTTTCCTTTCATTGGTTGATCCGATTGATGCTCAAGCCCGGCGGGCGTACTCAACATCCTCGATCTCACCTCCATCATCACGAGCAAGCGAGCGATGGTCCTTTGCGCCCGCATCGCTCTCATGGTGTGTGGCTCGTTTCTTTCCAGAATCGGCTTATTCACTGGAAATTTCTAGCGCGCTGTCTGTCTATCGACAACAGACCTCGCCTATTACTTGTTATGTAGTAGCCGGAAATGTGCCAAAATTCAGGCTAACACGTGTTTATTTCGGACTCAAATGGTCATTTTCACGATGCCAATGAAGTGTGGGATGGATTTTGGGTTGACATCAAGTGCTGTATAGCTTGTGCAGGAATATAATCAGAAATCATCGTATTTTTGCCCTGGTGGCTGCCAGTACAGTGGTGCTCTAAATAAATGCCTGATTGTAATTTGCACAAATCCATCAAAATTGGCCCAAACCACCTGGTACACGCAATGAGACATGAAATAGAGACCAACCGTATACCTGTCCATTTTCTTTTTTTGAGTAATCCACCAGCACAGCTTAACTTGCTAAGTTGCTGAAAAATTAGTCAAGTGTTTGCTTATTCCACCCAAATCCGTCCATTTTCACACAGTCAGAAATGCGTGACTTGATATGGAGAGCAAATTGGTTGCAGCAAATTGCCAGATGATGCCGCCAAAAATAGTATTGATGACGCCAGTAGCCCGACCCCAGCTCAGAGTAGAAGGCATAATATTGATGGAACGCCGTCCATTCACCATTCTGAAAGAGCCGATCGTGCCGTGACACAACTTGTTGCACGTGAAGAATATGATCGGCATCCCAAACAACCCCATGTAGCCTCGTATTTGGTTTCGAGAAGAGAGTTTTGATGCACTTAATCCTGGAATTTTTGCTGATATTGCTTTTACCTCCCGTAAGAGCTCAAATACTTTATGTTCCTCCTCCGAAATGCCTGATATGTACTTGTTTCTCGCTTCCAAGTCGTTTTGCAACTTTAAGACTGGAATGATCCATGTTATGCAAACGCCGAGCCAAAACTGTCAAACCGATCGGCCACTTTGCGGGGGGGATTCTGAACTCATTTCTGTATCAATTTAGGTCAAACAACATGTGAACGCTGTTACTTTTAAAAGTAATTTCATCCCACTATGACCGCTTTTTGATACCATACACATTCACAAGATCGAATCTTCAGAAAACAGGGTATTTTTTCTTTACCCTTTCAAGCAGCATGTGACACGTTCCAATACATCCAGAAAAGTCGCAATGTCAAGCCTCCTTCCAGTTTTGCGTCTTCGACGAGCAAGACCGTGAGCTGCATTTTTCAAACGCGTGACTTTGACCACCGAGGTTCGAACCGGCGGCAACATGGGTCCCTTGCTCTTCAACCCCTCACTATGTGCTTTCGGTGGCTCTTCCCACTTCCGATACATCTATTGAAAAAGAATGAAGAAGCAGATTTTGTGATTTCAGACATAAGAAGCCTTCTAGGACCTTGGATTTCATTAAATGTATAACATCACGCAAGAGCACGATTCTTTCAAATCCTTTCAAACTCCGACCCCAGCGCGATGCACTTGCCCGAGTTGTACCAGTCTGTATACGCAAAAGTGCTTGCCACATTTTTGAAATTGTATACTCTAACCATCATCGTCTAAAAAGCCTCAAGTCCCACCCATCCGGCTTTTCCCTTCCATTTTTGCTCACGAAGGAACCATAAGAATTTTAGGTAGTTGAGCGTATGGTAAGAGCGACCATGGTGTGAGGAAAATCCACGGGAAACAGTTGGCCTGGACGAGCAGAGGAGAATGCGGCCTCGCAAGAGGGCCAAGGTCGACTCGGTCACGAGACTCAAGGAGAAAATACAAGGAGCCTACAACCTTTTTTTTTTTTTTTTTTTTTTTAAATCCATTCAATTTGCCCCTCGCCGCTGCGCATGTTGGGCATCCTTCTACACCAAGTGTAAAGACATGTAAGTACAGGCAGCGTCAAACAAACAAGCCTCCTCGAAAACATGTCCGACCGCCCGACCCACTAACAAGTTAGTGGGCATTTTTACACCACGCAGTGGGCCGCGCGGCGAGCGCCAAGCACCCACGCAGTGGGCCTCCGCGGCGAGTGGTTGGCGAGTGGCAAGCCCCGCGCAGCGGTCGGGGTCTGGGGTGGCAAACCCTAGCTGTCCGGGCCGGCGCCCGCCAAACATCACCTAATTAATAGTTGAACCAATCGAACGCCAAATTTTATTTATTTTTCTTCAGATGCTGCTGAAAGACCCCACTGCTTCAGTGTGCAGAGCCTGGCCAGGCCCCTCGGTGATGGCCGAATAAGAGGGATCTAGTGGACTCTCCACAACTCAAGTAGGCTTACGGGTCACTTACACATTCGAGACGCCCCTCCACGGAAAAAGAAACAAAACGAATTTAGTGCTCTAGTCTGTAGTACTGTACTGAGACCGAGGAATTTTAGACAGTGACGTACTACAATGTGTAGTTTGTGGTAATACAATCCAGCGTCTCTAGTGTTCGACGTGGGGAAAAAATAGAGATGAAAGGAGGAAGCAAATTCGCATACGAATCAAAGGGAAAACCTCTGCGGCTGCTCCATGAACGGTGTCGTCCCCATCGCAGGAACTCAGGCCTTTTTTGGCAAATATTCGTCCAATATCTGGCCAATACAACCTATATTGGCCGAATAACGGCCGCTGCGAATTTGCCTCAAAGTCCGGTGTTGAGTCATAGAATATGCGCCGAATGATATCTCTTTCTCCTATCTTCCGCGAAGCGGAGGACAATGGTGTGTTGTAGCCCCGAAACACTTGGACTTACAATTGAAAAAAAAGCCGTGGAAAAACGACACACCGTGGGAAAATTTGAAATCAGGGTGCCAAACGCATCCTTTGGCCGGTTTCATGCCTAAAATTGAGGTTTCGAAACCGAATTTGCATTATTTAAGGTCCCGGACCGGTGGCGGTGAGGTGGTGAGGCATATTGTATTGAATTCAGATCCACTACACAATGAAAATTAGCTACAGATGATACTATGACCTCGATCTTGTTGGAAATGGAGATCGCGATGCGCCGCTTGCATGCGTCACCCCAGTAACCCCCCTATCTGTTGTTTGGTGGACTTGTATATAAACCCTGTATGTCGCACATTTCTGTAGTCATTTGTATTCCCCCGTGCTCGTGTTCCTGCGCCCGAATTCATCTCCCTGTAAGGTCTGTGGTATTAAAGTATGTGGTCGATTCCGTTCCTCGACGGTTGTTTTTTCACCACCAAACGCTAACAGGCCTTAACCGGTGAAAGGATTCACAACCAGTGCTTTGTTTGCGGTCCGATGGGAAGCCATTATCAGCCACCACTTCCACCGTACCCCAGCGAGTGGGATCACTTCATTAACGACCGAAAAACCGCCCGCATTTCCCGCAAATTAAATAACCTATTCTCACTCACGGCCCTGGGAGTGTATGATGGCGGTTTTATGAAGTTTCCGCAAGGGGTTGCCGCCGTAACATTAGCGGGTGGACGGACACATCACAGGCTCCTACCCGCTCACGAGGGCCAACATGCAATCCGATGGTTCATCCGCGACCCTTGGGAAATGTTTGCTAAAGGAGATGAGTTGAACATTCCATGTTCATGGATTCACAGCGCACTTGCAGGTTTAGAGCATGTCAGCCCATGCATTGACAAGCTCGAGAACCTCGATGTCTACGACGACAACGACGACATTGCCCTCCACGTTGCACACACCGACTGCACCAGTAACGAAATAGCTGCCATTATCTCTCTCGCCCCAGCCTGTCAACCAACGCGCAGAAAATTAGTGATTCAACGGAAGGGAGCAGACAAGCCGGTATTCTTAGATATTCTGTCGCCGCTGGTGGAACCACTACACGATCTGCTGCTCCTCCCGCACGGTACCATGGGTTGGTCAACTTCACGTCGAACTCCGGACGGGAAAAAATTCAGCCAGGCTCGCTGGTATCGAACACGGTTCTACATGAACGCTGAACAGATGTCTACCTTTCCAGATTAACCGGTATGCATCATTCTAGCGCTTGCGAGACTAGACTTAGAACTCACGAGAAAATAGGGGAATATTTGGTTGACACTTAGAGTGCTACTGAAGAAGCGCGATTGGCTCTTGAGCCTCATGAAGTCAACATGCGCCGTGTAGTCATCCGTGGAAATATTGGCTCCTACCAATAGGGATGCTCAATAAATGACATTGGTAACAGCCCACAGTTGTCGGATGGGGCCATGCATTGATTTGCTGATCTTCGTTCCAAAATTTCCGGTAGCCCCCTGGTTTTTGATATCATCGAGGACATGCTAATGCGAGTGCATTTTGGAAAGTTCCAGCTCTTCTCCCCGTACTCCGTACCTCGGCAGGCTACGATGTATTCCTGAAGTCGCCGAGGACAATATGCCCTCGCTGTATCCCATACCTGTCCGGCGTCTTCCCCGATGATGACGACATGAATCCTAAGTCTGAGTCAATCTCCGTATCTAGGTAGCATTACATGGCATGGTCTGAATAACGAACACCGGTTCCCAGGAGTTGTTGGGGTGTACAGAGCAGGGGTGACGAGGACAACGGGGCGAATGCTCAACACGTTCCGACAAAACTAACTGCGATGAAAAAGAAGTCGAAAAATAATCGTCGCAAGACAGCCACATCCCGACAACGACGAGCAGCTCCAGAACGACAAGGAGGAGCCAAGAGCACCTCATGATCACGCGGGTGGTGCATGGAGGTATCGAGCTCGGGCTAATGCAGTCCGCAGCAAGATGGAGGCAATAGAAATGAAACGCGAAGTGAAATGCGAGCCGTCCGTCGGTGTATGCACCGACCCACTCGTCCGACGTCCATCCAGCGAGCCACCGACAACGATCCGGGGTATACAACGCGCAGGATGAGGGTGGAGAAACAAAAAACCCGCGAAGCGGGAATGCATGTCTCGCGAAAAGTCGAGAGAGTCCCAGCATGATGGCCGACATATGTGAGCTCCGCATGAAGAAATGCAGCACGCGGAGCATGCTGCACGAAACTGGGAAGGAAAGGCCCAGGCGGAACGCCTGCGCATAAACTCCTCAAACCCAGGTGCGGGCACCTACGAACGAAGGCACACGCGACTCAAAAATCAACTCCCTTTGTATGTCCCGAGGTCCACGTCATATGTACAGTTCAATCATAGGACCTCTAGGAGCTCCAGTTTTTGGTCATTGGCATCCTCTACCGTCAATTCCTGGCAGAATCTAGCATGCCAGGTAATTAATTATATTTTTGCCATATACTTTTCTCAGTTGATCCCAAGGGCACAATTCAAGACTGAGCGATAAGCCTGAAACATCTGATGACATTCATTGCAAGCCTGTTGGCGGTGACCGTGGTGAACACACCACAGAACCTCGTTCAGGAATTTCCGAGAGCTCTGCGGTCAATGCGCCGCACTTACGGACATTGACGGCTTACGTGGGGATCGGCCCACGAGAGCAGGATCATGCATTTATAGGGTTACCAGTTTACGAGGATAATCCCCTCTCTCTGACGTGGGAACAGGCTGAAACTCAAAATTTGTCTCGATTTTGCGTCTACAAGATGAATGCCTTCGCGACGGTGATTTTCCAGCGCTCTCAAAAGCCCACGAAAAAACGACTCGTAAACATGAGATAGAGCCATCGTAAAGATGCTATAATGTTGGCCGCGGCACTGAGGGATTACGAAAAATGATGTACATAAAATAATTTACAGTGTGGTTCAGTAATTCGGAACTTGCCGCTGGAACGGGGAACGGGCCCGGAAATTTTTGGCAGGAACATTCCAGTGTTTGCCTAAGCCCCTCGTACAAGCCGACCTCAATCGTATCGTTGTCCGGGGTTGCGTGTCCTATCTGCGTTGGTGGAGGAATGAATCTAGGGCTGGCATTACACAAACTGGTCAGAGAACAGAGGAAAATCAGGCTAACCCAGGTCACGTCTGAACTTCGGGAAAGGTGAAACTGAGAACCATCATCCCGTGCTTAATAATGCATTTCTGCCGTGTTCGGCTGGGATAAGGGAGCAATTTGGTGTCCTGTGCTTCACAATTGAACAGCCCATCCCATGCTTCAAAATGTATTTCTGCCGGCGCCTGTCGTTCGAACTGACAGCCTTTCCCTTATTTTTGCCGCCCTCAAATTGCTAGAATTGCAGCACCTCTCTGAGATTACATAATTCTGCGTAAGAAATTCACTCAAAAACACGATTTTGGCCCCCCCATATCTCAACAATCACTCTGTGGATTGCCTTGATTCAAAGGGTGAAAGTAGACTATTTTCCAAACCCTTTCATGTCAGGTAGGTCAAATTTCCATATATACTAATCCCCCAAAAATAATCTTTCAGTGACTCGAAAAATTAAGCTGTGCTGGTACTATGAGCTACATAGATAGCTGCTCCCTTCGAACATGACGTTCCAGCAAAATTTAACCACCGGTGAATGGAGATAATGAATACACCAGAGTCGAGAAACCTCAGTGGGTATGGTTTTTTTCCCAGAATTCATTCAGTTCATCAGAGCTGTTTTCTTCGGGAAGGACATGCTAGCTGCATTAAGCCACAGAAAGGCGAAAACTTCTGAGAGCGAGCAATAAATTGAACCAATCTGTTACACGTTCGAACATCATACCGCAACTCCTCCTTGAGCACCACCCAATCGAACTACCACACCTTGGTCCAGCTGCTGTAGCTGTTCCTACTTGCCCGATCGAACTCTGGCGGCCAGCCAATTTAGAGGCCGTCGCCTCTGTATGTATGAGGCACTCAGCCATCCGTTCCTCCGCCTCCGCGATCTCCAGATCTCGCTCCGTGGGTATAGGCCAGGTGGGTGGGGGAAAAAACGGAACAGCGACGCGGTTAGCAAGTCGTGGAAGCATGCAGAGAGACTGAGTACTCACTGCTGAGGAGCACTTAGCTTTGCGGAAAACCCATACGAAACCAGAATCGAAGCTGCAAGAACGCGCAGGCTCCCCTCGGAAGTATGTCCATACTTCCGGTCGAGGTTCCCCTACGTCCACATGGGACCGTGGATCGACGTCGGACCTGAAGCCCGAGTAGTCTGCGGGGGTCAACAACGACGGAGTCTGTGGCACCAGCTGTGGTGGAGACACCTCCCAGCGTCCTTTCAACCACCCACATCGCCAGAGCTGGACGGCGTGAAGGGACGCCAGTCCAGATGGCGCATTTCAGATTCATCAGCACTCACGAGGGTTGTCCCGCCGGTTTGCTATCCCGCATCCCTTTAGGTCCCCGATCACCGACTATCTTCTCAGCCTTTATGCAGATTGAACGCCCCTCAGCGTTGCGCGGTGCGTGGCCCGATTCTGGAGACGCTGTCTCTTGGGCACGGCGAGAGCTCGAGTCGAAGTCGGAACTGAAGGACATGTGAGACGATGCATTAGGCAGGGAGGAGAACTCACTGTCGAAAAGTTTGATGACTGATGATACAGTTAGAATAAGCGAGGTAACGACCGATCCAAGACTCACCAAGGACGTGGATGGGGACACCTAAATGGAACCGGGGCAGAGTGCAAAGGGGCTGGGGGCAGTAGGGATAAGCTTCGGAAAGCTTTCCAGCGCGACTCGGTAGAGCTTTTAGAAATTGCATAATCCAATCTAGGCATTGCCTCATCTGCGGAAATCGTAAGCTGGAGGAAACGAGGCGCAGGAGAAGAACGTGCGCCGTCGGCGGGAGTGGGCAGCAGGTCGGATACGATGAGGCGTAGGGATCTCTGAGAGACAATGTGGAGTCTGGCACTGGTTGAGGCTAACAGCAATATGGAAATGGTTCATCAATTACCGATGAAAATTTCGCTGGACATTATGTTCAGAGTGTCCACCCATGAAGGTCCGAATCCGGAAGTTAGTTAGTTAGTTCCATTATTTTCACTGCAAGCCGTTCTGAGAGTCCATTAGCAACAAATTTTCAACAAAATCCTGAAAGTTACAGTTGATCAACTTGAACGCTGGACACTTTGCATAAGCTGCGAGTGGCCGAGAACACCAAAAACTCCTGTAGATTACCCTCTTTATAAAATTACGTCTGTCCGTCTGTCTGTCTGAAGCCTTTAAACTCCGCTTTTAATCTATCATTCCGGCAGAAGTGGGAGCCGGCGCGAAGCGCCGGCGAGCGCTTGTATCTACTAGGAGAGTTGGCGGTTTATTTCAAGAGACCATCCATCGAAATTTGTCAACTATAAAGGTATTTATGTGCTTACCATCGATAGATCCGGCGCGCTGTCGACGACCGTTGCCTTGCAAAACCGTCCCGTGGAAAAAATTCCAGAATCCCTCATGGAACGGGACGGGTCGCACGGGACCCGTAGAACCGTCGCGATGGGCACGGTGTGCAGCCCTACTCCAGAACTTGCTTCAATACTGGAGGTAGCTGACCACCTGCGAGCATTTTCCCAATCTGGAATGAGCGGTCAGTTTTATTGCATGAACCTACCTGTAGAATGTATATATGCTTGTCATACGCAATAAAGCGGGTAAGGCCGACAAGTGGCAAGGCCCGTTATAAATCTTTCTATGTAAGCTTGAATGCTTGCATTGTTGAATTAACATCTTCTTCAGAATTGAAAAGAACAGACAGCAGTGCCTGGGTACACCCCCGTTTTGGGTAGGCATGTCAATTTCACGAAAATGAGCCAACGTAATATTAGCCTCGAATCAATACTGAATTTGGGGCAAATTGACCTTGAATTGATGTTGAGCCCCAGAGGTCAGAATTTTGTCGGATCAAGTGTCGAAATGCGGGTGGGAGTAATTATCTACTTTCGGCGTCGATCCGACATCTTTTGTGACTCTATGTGACGTGAGATCAGCAAATTTCTCTTGACGTCGTTTCCAGGTCGAGCTCTGCCCACCCCCGAGTTGTCTCTCAAGGCTGTTTTCCGCAGCTGCCGGTCTTTCACCCCCAAAATCTCTAAGTCCGTCACTGGCCAAACAACATCCAAACACATCAAACACATCCTTTCCTCACACCCTGGGTGTTTGCTTCCCAGCCTTCCCCTCCCTCTCTCGCAGCCCATCGATGGTCAACAGCCTCTTCAATCTCAAGACTGTTCAGCTGGCACTCTCAGCTCCCTCTACCGGTATACCTCTGCTCCCAGGAGCTGTGTTTCAGGTGTGTAACTTACTGCTTGATATTGTGACCCATGCTCACTCGAAAGTTGTCTAGGACCCTATCCACTGTGTTCCCTTTGTTGGTTGGTGAGTGCTCATGGTATTCCTCTCTGTCTTCTCTCTCCTACTGCCTTTCCTCTCGGCATGCCCATTGACAAAGTTTGCTATATTATATATTGTTTTTGTATTTCACCATCATATCTACAAGTTATATTACATTTTCAATGGAAAGCCCTAGCGTATCAATATTCAATGTGCGCAAGCATCAAATTGAGGGCTGAAAAAAAAAGAAAGAAAAAAAAATTGCCAAATGCAGTAGAGACGTTGAGTTGATGTTGGAGACTGACGTTGAACGGTTGGTCGAGCCAGAATCGAGGTGGAAAGGAACGAGCGTCAACGCAAAGAAGAGAATGGAGAACTCCGGCATGCCGGCCGATGTTACCGCTTGAAGCAACAGCCAAACAAGGCCATCCTCCAGGACCAGGACCTCCTTCCCGCCATCTCGTCGCCTGCTTTCGTCCGCGATGTCTTCCTCGCGATGGAAGGTGTGTTCTCTGCAATAGAATCCAACACGCTCATCTAATCTTCGCATATCGGCCCATCAATAAAGTCGTAAACGAGAGCACAGAGTCAATTACTTTGTTTCCGCAGAGGCTTTCCTCTCGCAAAAGTGTTTGTGGAAAGGCCAGGAAGCCACCTGGTGCGGACGATCACAGTAAAAAGCCGTGCCGCAACATCTCTTCTCCGCAGGGGCGCCGCAGTACGCACACCACGGACTTGTCGCCCGAGCTTCCCATCGTGCCATGACACGTCCTGCAATGTCCTCGAACCACTCCTCCTTGCCGTCCTCTGTCCACGCAAGGAGGCCGCTGGCGATATTCTCGTACATCTGGAAGGACTTGGCAAAGTTCTTGAGGCGCAGCTCGTACGCCTCAAGCAACTCCAGGACAAAAACACCCTTGTTTCCAAAACCCCTGCCTGCGTCACCGAACTGCATCGACGTCATGTCCAAGACAGCGGTCTTGGGTGCCCCAACGGGGTGCGCCTCGACGAATGTTACTACCCCATGCTTCGAGGGGTTGAAATTCCCCGTGGTATACACGGAGCTTTGCGGCAGAGTGACAATGAAAGTAAGATGCGTAGGATCGCGGAGATCATACTTCCGGATTCTTCGGCTGGAGACAGTCGACGTGAAATCGACGCCGTCCGCGGCGCGAACACGGAGAGGATGATCGTCAGGCTGGAGGTCCAAAATCAGCTGTAAAATCCGGGCGGACTCGTAGCACACTGCAAGGCTTTGATTTAGGAAGGTACAAATTGAGCACTTGAAAGGTGTACCGTCATGGCTGCGTGTCTGCCAATACAGGGTTTCCAATTCACGGGCGCTCAGGTCGTGTCCAGGGGACACCTGAGGTTGGTGCAGAGAATCAGGATAGTCGGGGGGCTTATCAGCGGCCTCCACGGCGATGGATGTCTTGGATCCACGATGATCATGCCAAAGGGCCATGATACGGGCATCCGGGAGTCCTAGGGTGGTGAATGGCAGTGTGGACGTCTCATTTCCGACTTCTAAAAGGGCTGTGCCCTTGAACCGGGGATCGGTCGTCGAGCGTTCGTAGTTGATCAAGACGGCTAGAGAGTGTAGGTCCAATTGCTCGTCGCTCATGGCTGTCGGATTCAGAGAGAGGCGCCGCCCTATGGCCGCAATGAGTCATTGAAGGCTTCCATCAGATTCGATGTCAGACAAGGTGGGGCGCATGAGCGGCTCAAATGCAAAGGCGGGCCGCAGGTTGGGCTTGAGAGAGAAGAGAACGGAGAACTCCGCCAGCCGATGTTAATAATTCACGACACAACCAAACAACGGCTTCCTCCTTCCTCCCATCTCGTCGTCCGCGATGTCTTCCTCGCGACAAAAGGTTTGTTCTCATCTTTTTTTTATTGAGATACTCGTACAACGTCGTTGCAGCTATCAATCTACAGACATCATCCTCCTCGAGTCCTAGGGCATCGCCTGGGCATCGCACCGTACGTATTTGTCACATACGGTCACGCTTACGGTCAGGATACGGTTTGACACGGTCTGCCGCCCTCGGCCCGGAGCGTCTCGACCCACGGGGACCGTTTCCGGAACAGGAATCAATTGATAATGCCATGCTGTGGCCGGCCGTACAGTCTGCCGGGGGCCGAAGAAAGCTGACCGTAAGCGTTCCGTATGTCACGCCGCATGTCACAAATACGTACGGTGCGATGCCCTATCCAGGACCAGGACCTCGACGCGCCATCTGCGCTCGAAATTCACATCGGCACCGCCCGGCGCGCAGTCACAGGCCAATACACCAATGCCCACGCCCAAGTGCAAGGTCTCGTCTCCCGCTGGATTGGCTTCGAAAATAGGGTCAAGCGTGCGTCCCTTTCCTCTTCCATGCATTCGTACTAACCGTTTTAGACCGCATAATTGAATCCCTCCTCCCCCCCGACGAGCGTCTCGTGTCCGGCACCTTATACGCTGCCATCGTGTTCCTCACCGGTACCATCGCTACACGCCACCGCGCCCTCCCCCTGCGCGCCCTCCTCCCGCCTCTCCTCGGCACCGCCGCGTTCGTGCACTACCTCCCCCGGACGAGCGCGAATCTGCGCGCGTACGCCGGTGCGTTGGAGGATCAACATTTTCCGGCGTTCGCGGAGGCGCACGAGATGGGGAAGGCGCATGTGGGGGGTGTCTATGCGCGGGTGAGGGAGAGAGTGCAGAGGGGACGGGCGAGGATGGGAGAGGGTGTGTTGGTGGCGGTGGAAAAGGTGCAGGCGGCGACGGGGTTGCGGATACAGGAAGCGCGACCGGTGGAGGAGAAGGCGGAGGTGCGTCATCATTTAATTTAATTCAACTACCATTCCCTCGCGCACGCAGGTACCAGCATCAATGTGTTGTAGTCTATGAGAGACTATGCCCATCCCCAGGTTTAACCATTCAGGATGGGTGCGCATTGGGAGCACAGCGTCCACAGATATGAAAGAAACGAGCCTGCGGTGATGGACAAACAATGCAACTCAACGAGGGCTGTCGTGATGGGACACGGATATACAGCAGGCGCCGGGTTCTCATCTGCTCATCATCTGTGAAAATCAGGAGGAATCTCCGATTCTGGATGCTATACTTGAGTATTTCAAAAATAGTGCGATCAGAGGCAATCAGCGGCACAAGCTGCGAACAAAGAATCAATACCTGCGCTGAGTTTACTCGTCAAAATACAGATATGCGCGCGTTGATGAACCTTCCTCGAGACTTCGATTCTCGTCACGAATATCCGTGCCGCACGTTTTCTAGCACCACATTGCCCGCCTTCGATGATGAAACCTATCGGCGTGCTCGAGTTGCTGCAAGCGACTATATTGCACATGGTACGGAGAAATTTCAACTACATAGGCAATCCAGTGCTTGGCAGGCTACTTGTAATTACTGTACCCGAACCGATATTCATTACTCTCAGCAGAGAACCGAGAGGACCATTTGGCGTTGATTTTTGTCTGACACCTCTTGAGGCCATACCGGCATCCTAAAATGAGTTGGATCTAGTGTGCAATTTCACAGGGAAGGTGTTAGCCAAGTTCTGTGGCAAGGGATCACCTGGTTCCCCTATAACTTGCGAAATATCATTCACTGCGGAGGCCTGGGGTAAATTACAGCAATGCTCATTAAATCGATGATAGTTGATGCCTACATTTTATTTGGAGTGATTCGGCCCAGGAACGAGCCCGCACGACCGCGCACATTCTCCTTGGCCGCCACTGTACCGACAAGGATGCATCTGACACACAACATCCCCAGAGACATGCCAAACACACACACGGATTGACATCACATCAAGAGCCGCATCCCAGATGGCAAGGATCCAGGGAAACCAGTGACGGAACTGGGGCGGGAAGAAGAAGGCTTTGCCATCTATGCTGGAACAGATGTGAGATTGTGAGGATGGCACTGGGATGAGTACATACCGAGATGGATATCTGGCTGAGATTCCAGTGCATCCAGTGCACAATTTCCCCAGAGCCACGCCAAACGCACACACGAGCTGCGTCTCAGATGGCAAGGATCCAGGGAGACCGGCGACGGAACTGGGGTGGGGAGAAGAAGGCCTTGCTTTTTCAGGCTTCCAGAATGAGGAAGGAGGAACAGATGTGAGAGGTGCACGAAGAAGAAGGCAAGTGAAGTGGTAGATCCAAACCAACCGTCACTGAGTGGGTTAATCTTCCTCTTTATAAAATTATCCATTCTGTCCATCTGAAGCCTTTTTAAACTCCGCTTTTAATCTATCATTCCGGCAGCTCGGATCAACATTCCTATTTTAGTTACATCCAGCAAGTGGGAGCCGGCGCGAAGCGCCGGCGAGCGCCTGTATATATATATATATTAGACCTGTTAACATCATTCTGTGCGTCTGCGCATAGAATATGCTCACGGCCTTGACAAACGCTCAAAATCACGATAATACAATGATCACCTGTGCACAATAACCCACGGATGCCAGGTAGATTGAAAGCCTCAATGCCAATCACCTTTATCTGTGTACTGATCCAGATACTGTACAATTTCGTTCAAATCGACAGGGGGTGTGACGCGTCACCCATTTTACCTATTCGACATTTCGGCAGCCGCCGAATCTTTGCGTGACACCTCAAAAATTTCGGCATTTGAACCGGAATTTTTGTCTTTTTTGCCTTTTTTTGTTTTTTAGGCAATTTGGGGCATGTGTGACCACTTGGAGGTTCGCCAGAGGCCTGAGTGACGCGTGACCTCGACCAAAGTTCGTGATCGACAGGGGGGTGCGTGACACGTGACTGCCGATTTGAACGAAATTGTACAGTATTGGGTAAACGGTCCCGCTGATATTTTTCCTGGATTCGCATCGGAAAACTGTGTAATATTCAGGGTCATATGAATCAGCGCAGGGGCTGGGGAGCTACAAGAAAGCTTGACCAGAATGCGGTCTGTTCCTGACAGGAAGTCATATCACGGAAGACCGGATCGTTGATGTGTGATGGCCGGAACCTCACGTGTTTGACCCAAATGGGATCGCGGGGGCCCGGATCGGTCATTTGAGCTGACCAGATGGTCATCTTATCGAGGCGGATATATTATTGTCATTTGACATCAAGGATAAAATTGGTTCATCGAAAGGTAATCATTCAGTGACCAGAAAGCCATGCCCTGGACCGGATTGCAATCCATTTTGACCTAAAATAGTCACGCTAATTTTTGCAACTGTCAGGCGGCATCAAAAGTTTTGCCGAAGTCACTTTGTCCGAGTTCTAGTTAATGTCCCGTTTTCTGATTTCCGCCCTCGTGCCAGAGGCATCTCTTGCCGCAGCATTTGTATGCTCGATAGGCACATTGTCCTACATTCAGTGAACCTTCAAAACAAGGCCACACTCTGGAAAGTCTTTGATAAGGAATGACTTTCGGCGAAGGAAGTGAGCTATGAAAACATTCAATTTTAATAGTTACACCTGTTTTATCCGCAGATTGTAACAGCCATAAGCGGCTTTCAGGCCAACAATTTGGCATGGACCCTTTTATGATGTGATTTTGAACAATTTTTTCGAGGCAGTGGGTCTGTTCAGTGGCTAAGCTGGTCCAGAAAATGCATAAAAATAGCCATTTTCGGTCTACTTCCGGAACGATGGTAACTGATAGTACAGCACATAAACAATTTTGGTATTGGTATTCTTCATAATTCAATATGCCTGTGAACTATACAACAGGGCATGACTCTGTACTAATATTAACTTTTCGACGCAGCTCCGAAAGGCAGTCCATAAGCGCCACCAAATGCGCTTCAGGTCCGGAAGTTACAAGCTTATACGTGGGCTTGACTTTAGATGAAGTTTATTGAGCGGAACTTAAAGCAACTTGAAGAAACAGAAACTTAACGGAACTCAAGTTCACTTGGTGCGCCAAGTGCCATCACGGAAAGTCACGTATCCCATCAGATCGAACTGATGCCTCTCAAATTCAAGTGAACTTCAAGTTACTGGACGATACATGAGTATGAGCTGAAACCAGGAGGTTTTCAAATTATTTGCCAGTCAAATATAACCTAGAGCTAGATTTTACAAGCATTCAACGTCCCCTCCGAGGCCTGGTGCTTCGGCGTAACCCCGTATCTTTGCCTGGGTCTTCACTGCCTGATACAACCTCCTCTCGTTTTCGTTTCAACTTCCCAGATTGCCTCTGATTAGCATAAGATTATCTTGTCTGCCATTTAATGTAATCAGGATGAACGAATGAACGGTACTAGTAGACCCTCAGGGCGTGATTACGAAAAAGTACCCTGGATCATCTTGATGCGGCAACAGCTTTATTTTGAGGGCGCTTTTTGTTTCGAAAAAATTGGGGAGATCAAGGTATATATAATGAATACAAGGTACAAAAGAAATCTAGGGAAAAGATGACGGTTTGCGGGCAGGAGAAAGGAATCGGCAACCCTCGGGCTTGACGGACTTTGAAACAAGCCCCTTCAAGAAGGTGTCCGGCTCGCCGGGACAGGACGGAGATAAAGCTTCGGACAGACAGAGAGCAAACAGAGAGGCTTAATTTTATAAAGAGGGTGAATCCATAAAATATTCCAAAACATGCTTCGCTGGGGGTGAAATTTCTTGTTCGGGTGCTCCCAAACTCATTCAGGAGACAGAGTAAAATAAAATGGAAAAATTACCACCCATTCCACTTCTGCGTGGAGGAAAAGTAAAATATGCAGTATTCTAGGCAAAAATCCACAAAACATTCGAAAACGTGCTTCGCCGGGGGTTAAATTTTCTGTGCGCGTTCTTATACGCTCATTTGAGAGGGCGCAGTATGATCCAGTGGAAAAATCAGCGCGAAGCCCACCAGCAAGCATTGGGACCTCGGAGCCAGTCAAACTCAACACGAGCGTGTTGCGCTAAAGACAAACCAAAGGCTGGGCAGTTAGTTCAAGGAAATAGACTGAGAATTGAAGGACTGAGTTGGACTTTTGAGGACGGGTATGTGTACTGAGACCATCAGCAGTGTTAGGCCCTACCTCGAGAATTGAGGGCTTGGAGGAGTACAGACGTAGAGCGAAGATACTGGGCTGAATGTGAAGCACAGATTAGTAAACTACTTGAAAAAAATTGACACATATTTCAGTGAGTTTGTAAGGGCAACCTTAAGCTCGGCGCGGGGCGCGGAAACTAGCGGGGGAATCCGAAGTATAAATATGGGTACTAAATACAGGAGCGGGAATACTACGCACCTAGCGGGGGAATCCGAAGAGAAGAAAGGATGAGGATTCCCACGCTAGGCGAAACCTTATATACGAATCAGTAACTACCCAGTAGCACGTGTCCGGAGGTATCTACAATGATCACGGGCTTGGTCGCATAGCACGTGCCAACGGGAGCGGGCGGGCGGAAAGTCGGGGGCGTTAGCCGGACCGGAGGCCGGACCGGAGGCCGGACCGGAGGCCGGACCGGAGGCCGGACCGGAAACCGGACCGGAAACCGGAGAGATAGCCAGAAAGGCCGGAAGAGCGGGGGTTCCCCTGACATCACCCCCCCCTTGGAATACGGCGTCCCGACGTATGAAGCGGATGGTCCTATCGCGCCTCCGGAAGGACAGCGAGTCGAAGGCGGCCGAGGCGATCCGGCGGGGGGCGTTAGGGTAGCGACGGTAGTAGGCGTCAATGGCGTCTTTGGCGAAGACGTCAGAGTGTTTTACCCACTTATCGTGCTCTGGACCGTAACCCTTCCAGCGCACCATGTACCAGAGGCTGCCGTATCGGACTCGCGCTTCTAGGATCTCGTCAACCTCCCACCTCTCATCTCCGTCCGGCTGGAGGATGGGCGGTGGTTCATCGTGCCGGGGGCGTCCGGGGAACGGGTCTGGCTTTGCAAGCTCGAGCTTCACGACCGGGAAGACCGGGTGAAGCTGGGAGTAACGCGGCGGAAGCTCGAGCTTGTACGCACCGTTGCCCACGACCTTCACGACCTTGAAGGGTCCAAGCCGTTTGTCCGAGAACTTGGGCGACGGACGC
The DNA here is from genome assembly GCA_029378375.1 of Mycena olivaceomarginata. Classification (NCBI taxonomy): domain Eukaryota; kingdom Fungi; phylum Basidiomycota; class Agaricomycetes; order Agaricales; family Mycenaceae; genus Mycena; species Mycena olivaceomarginata. The sequence continues at coordinate 93,664 of JARKIC010000696.1, read as the reverse complement.
GTCGTTTTGATGTCGGAGGCATCCACCCAGACCCGGTCGCCTACCTTGATCTCCGGCGCGGGTACGCGTCGGTGGTCGTAGTACAGCTTGAACTCGTCCTTGGCTTTAACAAGGGCAGCTTTGGCTTCGGAGACTCCGGCGGCGATCCGGTCGCGGAACTCATTGACGGACTCGTCGGCGGAGCGCCTACCGTTTGGCTCGAAACCCATCCGAGGAAGGCGGCCGGTGTCCGTCATGAATGGTACCTGCTGCGTCGAGGAGTGGACGTGGTTGTTGTAGGCGAACTCGGCTGCCGGCAGGAGCTCATCCCAGTCATCCTGTTTGTAGCTCGTGAAGATACGGACGAACTGTTCGAGCTCCTGGTTGACGTGTTCGGTCTGACCGTCGGTCTGCGGATGGTAAGCGGTGGAGGTGGCCGGTTCGATACCGATGAGGCGCCACAGTTCGCGAGTGAACTCGGCGATGAACTGCGGACCGCGATCCGAAATGTACTTCCGGGGGGTTCCGTGGTGCCTCCAGACGTTCCGGTAATACAACCGGGCAGCTCCGACAGCACCGAGGCCGGTGTGGCACTCGTTGAAGTGGGCTCGCTTACCAAGGACGTCGACCACAACCATGACCGCATCGAACCCGTGGGCCTCCAGAAGCTCGACAATGAAGTCCACCGAGACGGTGTCCCAGCGCTCATCCGGAATCTCGGTCGGATGAAGCTCACCATGGGGAAGTCGCCGGAGCGCCTTCGTCCGGTTGCACGCATCGCAGGCTCCGACGTACTGGCCAACGTGTCGGGACAACTGGGGCCACCAGTAGTTCCGGGAGATCAACTCCAATGTCTTGAAGCGGCCAGCGTGTCCGGCGACGCGCGTGTCATGGTGCTGCTCCATAATCCGACGACGGAGGTCCTTATTCCGCGGCACAACGATCTTGCCACGGAACAGGAGGAGCCCATCCGAGATGTGCCATTCAGCCGAGCGGGGGGAGGGAGCCTTCCGGTTCTTGAGGAGTTGCCGGGCGACAAGCGCCACGGGGTCCTCAAGCTCCGGCTCGGTCGCAAACGCCTTCCGGACATCGCGCAGGAGAGGAATTTCGGGTCTGTCAACCGCAATCCCCTCCATGGCACGAATCCGGAAGAGCTCCGGCCGAAGGAGCGTAACGTCCGAGTTCTCCGAACCGGCTCCGTGGTCCGGACGGCGCGAGAGCGCGTCCGGACGTCCCATGAGGCGTCCAGGTTGATGGAACAGGGCAAAGTCGAACCGGGACAGGTACAGGGACCACCTGGCCTGCCGCCGGTTCAGCTTCTGCGACTTCTGGAAGTACTCCAAGTTCTTGTGGTCCGTCCAGATCTCGACCGGGTGCTGCGCGCCTTCGAGGAAGTGTCGCCACTCCGCTAGGGCTCGGACGATCGCAAGCATCTCCTTGTCGTGGATCACGTAATTCCGTTGGACGTCGTTCAAGCTCTTGGAGTAGAAGGCAACAGGGCGCCACTTTCCATCGGTCCCCTGCTGAGATAGAACCGCTCCGGTCGCCCGGTCGGAGCTGTCCGCCTCAAGCCGGTACGGCCGGGACTCATCCGGAAGGACTAGGACGGGCTCCGCGGTCACCGCATCCTTGAGGGCTTGGAACGCGGCGGCCGCGGCAGCGGTCCAGGTCCAGGCCACACCCTTCTTCGTTAGGTCGAAAAGTGGCCGGGCGACGTCCGAGAACACCCGGATAAACCTCCGGTAGAAGTTCGTGAAGCCGAGGAACTGCTGCACGTCCTTCTTGTTCTCGGGCGTCGGCCACGAGGCAACGCCGGCGACCTTGACGGGGTCCATCTCCACGTGGTTGTGCGAGATGATGATACCGAGGTACTCGATCGTCGACTTCTCGAACTCGCACTTCTCCGGTCGGAGGAAAAGACGGTGTTCGCGAAGCCGCCGGAGCACCTCCCGAACAATTTCACGGTGATGAGCGAGGTCGGAGTGCGCGATGAGGATGTCGTCCAGGTAGACCATAACGTCTCCGGAAAGGATGAGGTCCTGGAAAATGTCGTTCATCATCGTCTGGAATGTAGCCGGGGAGTTGGTGAGGCCAAAGTACATCACCAGCGGCTCAAAGAGCCCCCAGTTCGTACGGAACGCAGCCTTCCATTCGTCACCTTCCCGTATCCGGACGTTGTTGAAACCCCACCGGACGTCGAGTTTCGTGAAGAACCGGGCTCCCTTCAAACGGTTAATAAGATCGTTGATCAAAGGGAGCGGGTACCGGTTTTCACGGTCATCGCGTTGAGTGCCCGGTAGTCCTGGACAAACCGGAGGGCTCCGTCCTTCTTCTTAATGAAGAAGACCGGAGACGCCATCGGTGACTTGGACGGACGGATGCGGCCGGTGCTCAACCCCTCCGCAATGAAGGCATCGAGCTCCTTCTGTTCGAGCGGGGAGATCGGGTAGACCTTGCAGTTGGCCAGCTTCGCGTCCGGGACAAGTTCGATGGCGTGGTCCCATGCTCGCTTCTCCGGCAGGGAGTCGAAGGACTCCTTGTTGAAGACGTCCGAGAAATCCGCAGCCCAGGACGGAACATCGGTTCCGGCGGGCACAGAGTTCCGGGCGTAGGCCTCCGCAAGGCGCTGCGAGACGGTGCTGCCGGCGCGAATCTCCTCGACGGGGGCGAACACAGTGTACAAAATGCGATCACCCTCTTCGAGGTTGTCCTCCTCGTCATCGTCGTCCTCCGAGTCCGGACACAGCTCCGGCAAGTCGTCGTCGGCCGGATCGTACCCATCATCTCCGTGCCACTCCTCCGAGTCGACGGCACAGATAGACGGGGTCGGACCTTCGCGAAGCTGCCGGAGGATCGAGGCAGCGAGCTTCTCGTTCCTCCGGACGGCCCGCAACTCGTCTCGGCAGGTGCGGCATCCAGTCGGGCAGCGCGTCATTCGAACCTCCTTGGTCTCCCAGTTGATCTCCGGATTGTGTTTCTGGAGCCAGGAGTAACCGAGGATGACGTGTTGCTTCCCGAGTCGGGTTACGGCGAGCTGGATACGCTCGGAGTGTCCCTTGTAATCGACCACCATATCGACTACACCGGTGATGCCGCCCGCTTGGTTCGGGCTGCCGTCCACGTTGAGAACTGGGATAGGCTGCGAGAGAGGCCGGACCGGAAGGTTGCGGGAGATGACGTACTCCAAGTCGATGAAGTCTCCGGTCGCTCCGCAGTCGACCAGAGCCTTCACCGACATCCGGGCGGCGGTCTCGACAGACTGCAGGTCCAACGGGATGTGCAAGGAGTTTCAGCCTTCGACAGAGTCGATGACGTACTGCCGGGGAAGTCGCCGTTCCCACTTCGGGCGATGAACGCGCCGAAGCGAGCCTGTCCTCGTTCCCGGCTCGGGGACAGGGGCCTCCGTTACTGCCCTCGTTCCCGGCTCGGGGGCAGTGCGGGCTTCCGTCTCCGGGACGGAAGGAAGAGTCTCCGTCACTCGGACGGAAACTGGGACGGGGGGTGCGCCTCTCGCTACTACCTCTGAATCAAATGAATTGTCACTATCTGAATACAGGAGCGTAGCGATTGGGGGACGCGACCGAGGGCGCACCGCTCACTCGGCCGGGCGGGGAAAACCCACCGGTTCCATTTCATCTCCATCAACCAACTCAGCCGGAAGCGAGGCGGAGGTGGAGAGCCAGGCGAACAGCTCCTCGAGGAGGTCGTCTCCGAGTTGACGAACGACCTCGTCGAGAACGTCTGCATGCCGAACGTCCGAGGGGACGGGGCATTCGCGGGCGAGGTGTCCGGCCGCACCGCACTGGAAACAGGTGCGTGGGAACGGGCGGGGCCCGGGCTCGATCGACGTCCATCGGGACAGCTGCCGGAAGGACAGGTGCCGCAAGCGGGGCGAATGCAACTGGAGCGCGCGCGGGAACCGGAACCGGAGCCGGAAGTGCGCGCGACCGTGGGAAAGCGGCCGGAAGCCGCGCCGGAGGGTTTCCGGTTCGTGCGCGGCCAAACACCTCATACTGCCGGAAAGCGCGCAAGCGCCATCCGGCGTAGTCGGTGAGGTCGGGGGCGGTTCCAGACGTCGTGATCGCGACGTTGATCCGCGGGTCGAGACCGGAGCGGTACTTGGTGACCCGGACGAGAGCGTCCGAGTAACCGGCCGTTACAGCCAGTTCCTCAAAGTCGTCCGTGTACCGGTAGATGTCGCGGGAGCCCTGGAAGTACGAGTGGGACTCAAGCTTGGTGAGGGCTTGGTCCTGTTCGTTCTCCTCGACGAACCGGAGCCGGAACTCGGCCTCGAACTCGGCCCAGGTGGGGAACGGGAACGGTACAGCAGACGCACGCCGCTCCGCCCATCGGGCAGCCGCATCCTTTGGCGAACCGGACGAGTTTTTCCTGCGAGACGAACCCGTCCGCCATGAAAGCTTCCGGAACCAGCCGGTAATAGGTGAGGACGGAGTAAAGGAACATCCGTCCTTGTGTCCGGTCGCCGTCGAAAACGGCCGGAGGATTCGGTCGGAGGACTGTTTTGGGTGCTGGGTGGGGGGCCGAGAAGTCTGGACCCGGCGCCGGAGCCAGAGAGGCAGGGGCGGGGGCAGGCGGCGGATTTTGGTTGCCCGGCAATAGCTGCCGGAGCGCATCTTTGATGGCATCAAGAGAGCCTTCGACGGCGGCGAGCCGATCCGCAATTCCGGAAGCCGGATCCGGAGTGTGAACACTCGGGATCGCGGGTTGCGCGGAGAGGGGAGCGGGCGACTGGTCCATCGGAACGGAGGAGGGGTCGAGATTGGAAGTGGGGGAGGATGGAGCACTGGAGTAGTGGTCCGAATCCGTACCTGCACCAAACTTCCCAATCTTGACCGGTTGATCCCTTAGATCCTTTCTTCTGCTGTAAGGGCAACCTTAAGCTCGGCGCGGGGTGCGGAAACTAGCGGGGGAATCCGAAGTATAAATATGGGTACTAAATACAGGAGCGGGAATACTACGCACCTAGCGGGGGAATCCGAAGAGAAGAAAGGATGAGGATTCCCACGCTAGGCGAAACCTTATATACGAATCAGTAACTACCCAGTAGCACGTGTCCGGAGGTATCTACAATGATCACGGGCTTGGTCGCATAGCACGTGCCAACGGGAGCGGGCGGGGCGGAAAGTCGGGGGCGTTAGCCGGACCGGAGGCCGGACCGGAAACCGGACGGAAACCGGAGAGATAGCCGGAGCGGGGGGTTCCCCTGACAGAGTTACCTGCATTTCCGCATTTATTACAGAGCTGCGACCAAAAAAAAATGAACAAAAATGCGAAATGCGAGGGAAGACCACATATAAACAATGACGACCCGCCTCCTTGAAATCATGATGTTGCCTGCTCTCCACACAACGATTTTGCCCGGCGAGAGATTTGAGGGACACCAGGGGCTCGAGATTTCCGACCATTTTCAAACAGTCACTACGTTCCGGGGGGTCGTCGGCCCATATGAGGTAGACCTCCGTCAGCCGAATTCGGCTGACCTCGAGGTTGGCCGTCCACGCTGCCCCCAGCCGACGCCTCGGGATCTTGAGAAAACAGCTTTTTCGGCCTCTGGACCGTAACTTCAGGTGGCCTTGGGCCCATGGGAACCCGCTGGGGCTGACAGCTTGACGTGATGCTGCCGTTCCAGGAGCCCAGCCGACGGCCGTCAGCCCTGTGTCAGCCAAAGTCAGGCCAATTTTGCCGACATCAAGTCGGCAAGCGGTGCCGATCCCCGTCGGCCGGTGTCAGCCAAAGTCAGCACAGCCTGCCGACGGGGGACCGGAACGCAGTGAGTTACCACTTTTTTGCACACTGACTTGGAAGACTTGCATGGAACTTGGTTACAGCGGTTTGCGGAACTTAGGGCGCGGCTGATTTTTGTTTCCTTTTTCGGCTTTTTGGTCAAAATTTTTCCTTTTTCGCTGCTGTGGGCTCAATACTTGTTGTATCTCTCTGGAAAATATATGTACAGAACTGGAATGTGAATACGGAGGGCGTGCTGTCCCCCGATTTTTTATATTGTACATATATTGAATATAATCAACATTAGGCTATTCCTACAGAAATCACTGGTTGTGCGATGAGATGAGGTTCTGGATACCTCATGTTAGCTCGGAGAGACCACAGGACCATTCTCGAGGGCATCTCGAGGCCAGAACTGGTTTCTCCCTCCTGCGATTCAAAAAGGTAATCAAATCCATCACATAATTGAAGCACATTGTTTATGCCATGGGGGGGGGTCATGAACGGTAGAATACACTGAGCATCATTCTCGAGGGGCACCCCTTGAGATTGGTTCCGCCTCAAGATTTCAGTCGCAAACGGCAAAATGGAAGTTGAATTAATACTAGACACCTAAATGTAATTTCTGCATTACATTCTCTAAGTAAACGATGCTCGTCCACATCTCAATCACATCTTGATATTTGCGTGCTGAATATTGTCCACACGTCCTCCTCCAGCCACCTAATAACGCCCGCAGCCTAATAGAGAGGGGAATGCCCTCGGTGATCCAGGCATCATGCCCTCACGTTTCTTCGCCCGGGAAGAGCGAGCTCGCGAATCCAGACAAAATACTGGTTTCGTGTGCTTCATGCTGCGAAGTGGCATTGGTATCGTACGAATCTTCACTTTAATCAGTGCAAATGCAATCTCAGTTGTATGAAGACTGACGCAGCACCAAGAAGTCCACAGTACAGTTTCGCCCACACTCGTATTCCGTTGCCCACTGTGTCATCGTGGTGGGGAGGAGAAGAGAATCGTCAGATCAGTCAGAGTTCCCGGTATCTATCCCACCTCTCTGACACTGTATGCATACCCGGTCTCATGAGAAGGGTCATGTTCCGGGAAGGGGGCCGGATTATTGTACTCGAATGCGTCTGATCTTTCACTAAAAACACCGGAATCCGAATACACCGAGTCAGACCCCGCACCTGGGGCGGTAGCCTGGAGGAAGATCAGAGATCCGTTGTACACTCGTTCTTCGCCATACTCACCAGAGCAACAAGCGGCGCAGCGATGGGCGGGGTGCATGCGTCCTCATGTTCCGGCCTGGCATCAGCCGGCATGCCATAAGTGTGAGATTCGGACAAGCCAGGCAGGAGAAAGGTAGAAAGAGACTTGCTCTGCTGCAATCTCGACAAGGTAGGTAGGACAAAATAGACTACTTAAATACTAAAATGGTATCTAGAGCAACGAATGAAGGCAAATTCGTAGGCAAGGGATACATGTGGAAATTGGGATGGCCACATGCTTGGAGTTTGCCATGACGGCGTATTTCCAATTCCAACAATAAGACCACCACGACGCATTGTAAGATAGGCGACAAAAGGAACCAGCACGTGTTATATAAGCGTCACGCGTGACCCGACCCCGACGAAGATCACGGCCACCCCTGAACCAAAATTCAAAAATTGTCTTGATAGAGTGTTAGGGGAAGGCATTTGGGAGCCCTCTACCAGAGCGGAATTTTAACTGCCAGCGGAACAGTGAGACTCGCCGTGGAATCCCGCTACTTAATCCAATGATTGGATCTGCAGGCCAAAAAGTGTCAGCGTACAGCGAGAGAAGGTGCGAGAAATTTTTTTAATTGAGCGCAGGCTTGAGGTGAGATGAGCCAGAGTAGATGTTGTTCGGAAGAGATTCGTTGGTCCCAGACTTGAAGTGAGATGCGGCTTGAATCCGATTTCAGATCAAGACGAACACTCTTGGATATCCAGGATGTCAAGATGGCATAGCTGGAGTATATATTGGTTCTGCAGTTTCTTGATGAACACAGTGAGAACTATAAGCCTGAGTAGGTTTGAGGGCAGAGCTAAGCAGTGTCCCATTGAAAAGGATGCACAGATGGCTGGGGTGGGAAGAGCAAGGGAGGAAGGAAGCATTGAAACATCGATGAGGCTCGGATTTTATGTGAAAGATATGTATGTGGCCGCAGTGCAAAGCTCCGAAGGCTGTTGCTTTACGGGATCCGCTGCGACTGCTGAAAAATCTTAATCAGGTTTGATTCCGCAGCTGTCAGGGGAACCCCCGCTCTTCCGGCCTTTCCGGCTATATCTCCGGCTATCTTTCCGGCTCCCGCTCTGGCCTCCGCTCCGGCTATTCCTCCGGCTTTCCGCCCGCCCGTTCTCGTTGGCACGTGCTATGTGACCAGGCCCGTGATCATTGTAGATACCTCCGGACACGTGCTACTGGGTAGTTACTGATTCGTATATAAGGTTCTGCCTAGCGTGGGAATCCTCATCCTTTCTTCTCTTCGGATTCCCCCGCTAGGTGCGTAGTATTCCCGCTCCTGTATTTAGTACCCATATTTATACTTCGGATTCCCCCGCTAGTTTCCGCGCCCCGCGCTGAGCTTAAGGTTGCCCTTACAGCAGCCTGGAGATCGGAAATTACGGGCTCAGTGGGAACGATTGCACGCATCTGGTTATGAATCGTTCGTCTGCCCGATCTGAAAGTCCGAAAGCGGTTCAAGCTTTGCAGGCTCCTCCTCCACAGCTAAAAAGTCCCAGTTGGGAATTGATTAGGATCATGGCCTCAGTGAGAACGATTGCACGCATTTGGATATATTTCTGGGGCTGTTAAACTGCTGTTCGAGCCAGTTGCTGCTGGAAGTGAGGAGATGGCGAGAGATGAATGAACGGGGATAGGCTTCTCGATGGAGAGACTGGGACCGGCAGCGGCGCCTGGAGGTAAGAGCATAGCAGGGCCTTGCGCTCCAGCGGGAACTGTGTGGGTTCGAACCCAGATCATGCATTTCTTTTTCTCTGCAGTTCTGGATGCTGGTGCGTTCACTTGGTATAGATCTCAGCTGAAATTCTCAGCCAGTCTCCCAACCAACTACGCAACCCGTCTCAACTATCCACCCTTAATTCCTTCGACAAACAATATACAAGTTTTCCTGACTCAGAAAGTCTGAGTCCACCAAAAGCCATGGACTTCATGCCTTGGTAGACAAATCAAATAAGTGTTTATGTACTTCCGAAAATGGGTCCTAGTGATGCCCAAAGCTTGACCTGAAGCCCTCAAGCCTCCTCGAGTCCTCAAGCCAGGCTCTCTCAAGCCCGAGCCAAGCCAAGCCCGACGTCGGGCTTGAGAGGGCCTGGGGCTCGGGCTCGGGATTCCTCAAGCCCAAGCCCAGCCCACAAGCCCTGACCTACGCATTTGGGTTATAATGGCCAGAGCGCCAACATTCAAATCCTTGTATCCCTGTAATCAGTACGTGGAGTGGCTTACTTATGGGAGGACTCACTGCCAGATGACTGGACCTATGAAGGGGTTTTAGTGGGTATGCGGCCCATGAGTGATAGATATGGTATAGGATAAGTTTTTTTCGGGCCAAAGCGTATTGATGTTCAGATCTCGGTTTCCATAGCGCGAGGTATCAATGTGTAACCGGTCAATTTTCAACCGGTTGTTGATGCAAGTGATCCACCTGTTGTGAATTTCCATTTCACTGTGTAGTCTGGAACACTTGAAGGTGATGCAACGAATTTTGTTTCACCGCTACCCCTGCAATGCTGTTTATCAATTCATGAGCGTGGCAGAACACATTTGCAGTCCCCAAGCTGAGCTAGAAATATTATGTTCGAAAATATTTAGAGTGCCGTCTGCCACAGAACAGAAACGGATTGACCTGGGTTGTTGAAAGTCTAACCTATACAAGGAAAGTTTCAAGTATTAGAACGATGCACGAAGGAAGTACAATTGCCCATTGTATGGGCTGTGTAGCTGAATCATTGGGTGCTGTATCCATTTCCGGCCAGGCTGCAGGGCCATGCGGCATCTCAGATATCTCGGGAACGTTGAACTCGGGCCAGGTTTGTTACTTTATGAACCACATAAAACTAACCAAACTAGCTAGTCCGTCACCGGTCAATGATACAAACAAATGAAATCTTGGCTTTGCGCTCTTCGCGGGTCACCTTTTGGAACTCTGAATCAGCCAATACTCATGAACATGTGTCTAGAATGATATCTCGAAGTTTGGGATTTTTCGTGAAGTCGTTAGCACGGGTAAACAGAAAGAAAGAAAAGTTGTATCATTGACGCGTAGACCCGAAATCAGTGCCAAAAAATGGCTAAACAATCACTTTCTTCCTCAATTTCTAGAGCCTCTGTTAACCCAGATCGCATTCAATTGTTTTAAATATCTACTCAACAGGAGAGAACAGATTTCAGGGCCAGAAGCCCAGCAGAGCCCGAGAAAAAAGTTGTATCATTGACTGGTCTGTATCATTGACTGTAGTTGACTATAATATTTAACTGCATTAAAAGCTACTAGACAGTGATAGTGGACGACAAAATTTATAGCTCGCCATAGATCGATATAGCAACCCGACAAAATTTATAGACCACCATAGTTCCCTATAGATCAATATAGCAGCCCAAGACATCCTCATAGACTGTCATAGACCATCAGAGACCCATATAGTTCCCCTTGTGGCTATCATAGCATTTTGGGTTTTCCTGATGTATGGGCCATAACTGGATACGGTACGGTGCCGATCCCTACCTGGGAGTCCCAGATGCGAAAAATTATTACACCAGTTGAGCCGCCGGCGGTTTAAATTTTCCATGGCTCTTCCTGAGCACTCATTCCATGCTAAGGAACCTAATTCGAACGAGAATTCGGTACCCATCCCACTTTTGATTGAGGAAAAAGCAAAATGGGCTTGTAGAGTCAGAACTGCCTGCCCAGATGCGAAAAATATTACACCAGTTGAGCCACCGGTGGTTAAATTTTCCATGGCTCTTCCTGAGCACTCATTCCATGGTGAGGAACCAAATTCGAATGAGAAACCCGTATCCATTGAAAGATCTCATGAACTTGTGGCTGCCGCGGAGTCAGTGCGCATCAGTGCTGCGTCACTCTGCATGGACTTGTATTGGACCACTGACGCGTCCATCCTAGGGAAAATGGCTTTGCGACTGCGCTGGAATTGGAATTGTTTGGAAATCCAATGGCTTGCAGTGAGGACAATATGGTCACGCAATGGATCACAGTGCAGTCAAGGGTTGCAGTGAGGGCAATACAGTCACGCAGTTGAAAATGTAGCTGCGGAAAAATCTAATCTCCACAATTTTCGGTACACCAGTTGGTGCTGGCTAAATTGGTCAATGTAAATTACATCGGCCCAATTTTAGATGTAAATTTACAGGGTAAAATACTTATTTTGCATGGAGGCCCTCCGACCTGCATGTAAAAAACTGGGAAAAAAACCCACTCCATACGGGCTCACAGGGCAGTCTTTTGTCGTCTTCTGGCCCTGCCGAGAACCTCAGGCCGGCTAATAAACACAGAACCCTTCTGAGGTGAAACGGATGGCGGACACATTTGAGGATATCTCGTGAGGCGACAGCCGATGTTTACACGCTTTACAGTTTTCCACCGGTCAATGGGACACTTAAATTAAATTGCTGATTTACATAAGCGGTTTCCGAGGTTTTTTGAAAATTCCTGGTAGACCAAAACTTTCATTCATACATTGTACATCTCTCTATATGAGTTTTTGAGATTGAATTGAGGCAAGGAAGAATAAATGGAGGAACATTCCTGGGAGCGTTAAAAATCACCAATCGAACAGAATGAAACAACGAAAGTCGCGATCGAACAGAATGATAGTTGCATTTTGCCAGAGCTCATACTGAGGGCGTGGCTGTCCATTCAGGCCGATTCAATGGCACCGGCAATACCCGTTGAGCAGCATTTAATGTAATCAAAACTGTTTGTCAGATCCCGAAACAAGCCGCGACGAAAACGTGACTTAATATGGAGGCCCACTTTTATTGGCGCGATTTTATGGTGATACCTAGCGAAATTCTAGGCAGAACTGTCTCTTCCGATTCCCTGTTGCTGTCCTCCTCATTAAGCCAGAGCCTCGAAAGCTCTCCGTTCTGAGGGTGTGGCTGTCCATTCGGGCCGATTCAATTGAGCAGCATTTAATGTAATCAAAACTGTTTGTCGGATCCCGAAACAAGCCGCAACAAAAACGTGACTTAATATGGAGGCACGGTTAATGATTGCGCCGTCGACCCTAGCGCTGTCGTGGCAACTCTCGCAGGCAACGTTTCTCAAGCTTCCATAGAACAAGCCAGCATCTTGGGTAGCATAGTAGTGCGATGGATCCTGCGTTGGATCCATCGAACTTGCGCCAGCGAGTGGGAAGGCCAAAAGGAGAGGACGAGGGCCATCCCTCCTGATGGGAGAGCAAACAAGACAAAATATTGTGGCATTTGACGTCACACGATCAGCAATCGTTTTCGGCATTAATTCGATGTACTGCGTTTCCAAGAATTGAGTCAAGAAGGGGTTTCCCAACATTTCTGGATGTAGGCGCCCAGGTTGCCCCAGCTCCACAGACTCTGCCGACCTCGGGTCTGCCGTATTTGGGCTGTGCCGTTTCATATGAATTCGACATTCCCAAAAGCCCTTGGGTCTGTTTCTTCAGAAGCGGATGGTATGCATGCATCTGCAAAGGGAAAGACATATGACAGCCTTTTGAGGACTGGTGGACACTGGGTATTTTTGCTCTGGCGCCACGAGGTCGACAGACCCTCCGCCTACCAAGGCCCTGAATGCAGTGAGTTGCGCACCTACCTGACATACGATGCACTTTCTCATTCAAAACCCTCGAATAGGCAAGCGACCAACTTGCATTGTAATCTGATGAACTTACACACCAGGTGACGAAGATCCTCAGCTCCTTCGCCTACGATAAAGTTCGATGCCTGCCAGATATTTCATCAACAAGGGGACGTGGCCGGCATGGAGGGAGACGTGTTGGAAGGAAACGGGGACACGTTTCTTCTGAACATTGCTTTCCATGCGAACAATAGCTGTTTGTAGTTGGCTGTGCAGCCAGAAGAGTGTAGGTATAAAAGCTCGATGTAAACTCGATAGAAAAAAATATCAAACCCCCATTGAACCCCACTTCTTTAATTTTCTTTTCGTTTTCTTCGGCTCACGACCCGTTGAACCAGAACCCTGTGCGCCAATGGATAGACTGTTCGCCTTCGATGCGTGCAGACCCAGTACAGGATCGATCTGGATTACAATGTTCACGGCTGTGTTGGTTTTCTTGGTTTGGATTGTTTGGACATTTGACGATGTTCCCGGATTATTTTGATTCAACGCTGGATAGCGCGATGGTGGGAGCGATCCCAAATGTAAGCGGCAGTGAGGCGAGTGATGCAGGAGATCCGACTTGTCTCCCATCCAAACTCCATCTCCATATCGACCAAGCGACATGGATAGGCGAGGCGACGTAACAGCATGCAGAGAGCGGTTGCTCTATCTTCTTTGATCTGGTTTTCGCTGCATGATATGTCCTCGGGGAGATCGAGAGCTTCCGCAGGAAGGTAAACTTCACTGCGAGTAAATCTGTAAGAACGGATAAGTTCAGCCATTGTTTTACTGCACTCAAGCCTACCTGAAAAAATCCATCCACTGTGCGTCACCTAAAGTGTCTAGGTTGACTCTTCCACCGGGTCGCCCGCCGGAATTATTGATAGTTTCATCCCATTCCTCAGAAATGACCTTCAGAAGGGTAGTGAATTGGATTCTGGACTCGAGAATGGCTTTCTGCATGGAATTACGACGGAAAATGGTGGCTAGGCTGCCTCGCGAAAAAAATGCGGCAGCCACTGCAACAGCCATCATAATGACGTAGCCACCCGGCACCGCATGCCGGAAAAGCCACCCGGTGGCTGCCGGTGGCTACCGCAAACTCTCTATTTTCTGTCAAGAGCGGGACATCCCACATATTTTCCTATCAAGAGTGGGATGTCCCATGTATCTTCTATCAACAGTGTGTTCAGCTGCATGACCTACCTATCTTTCACAGACTTTGAGGCTCTACCCGAATCTGGGAACCACAAAAAGGAACTGTTTCTGCAGTACCCATTTCTTGATTATGCACCATATTGCCTTCTTCATGTCCATGGTCGGCCTGAACAGAAGTTCCAAGATTTGATCATTGCTTTCTTGGAGCGAGCTCAAGACTGGGCTGCTTTCTGGGGCAATGAGTGCCTGCCATGGAAGCATTCAACGATGTATGGACCATCCTCAATGTTGCCATTGTGTGTTTCAGCATCCTTGAACTTAGAGACAATAGTCAATATCCTCCTAAGCCAGGGGTTAATCTCAGAGGCTGTGATGGATTCTGCATTGATTTCAGCAGCATTTGGGGTCTACTTCGAAATTGTACAACTCCTTCTTGAGAAGGGAGCCAACATGAATCTGGTGGAGGATACAACACATGGAACAGCATTGTAGGCTGCATCTTGCAGTGGTCACTATAGGGTGGTTCAGTTGCTTCTTGAAAAGGGTGCAGACATCAACATCAAGGGGGTTTCAGATGGAACAGCCTTGCAAGCTGCAGCTAAGAATGGTCACAAGGTAACTCCTCTGCAACTCCGCCGGCAGCGAGGCGTGCCACCATCTGTGTGTAAAATTGAATCACGGACTCCGGAGTGGTGAAGCAGCTGGCTGGCCTGAACCACCTGGATTCTTCTTTATCCAACTGTCATTTTTAGCCTGATATTGGAGTCTGAATTGTGGCCCGGATTTTTGGGAAATGGATAGCCCTGGTCATTCTGAACAATTCTGTCACTTAAAGTTCCGCTCGGAGGCATTATTGCCTTTTCTACAGGGCTTTCAACGGAAGACATTTTGAAACACCTGACTTTGACGGCGGGGTGAGCCGGGCCCGGTTCTTTTGGAAATAGATAGCCCTGGTCATTCTGAACAATTCCATCTCTGGAGACTTTGCTCAGAAGCATTGTTGCCTTTTCTACAGGGGTTTCAATGGAAGACATTTTGAAACATGTGACTTTCAAGGCGGGGTGAGCCGCACCCGAAGCCCCCGCCCTTTTGAAATGCATGGCTTTGATGGCGGGCGGCTCCCGCCATTTGAAACGCGTGACTTTGATGGCGGGAGCCGCGTGCGTCCAAAACGGGTTCTTCGGCGTTGAAAGGCTTTGCCTCGGTCCGTCTACAGCTGGAGTACTACTGATAACATGGACCAACGAGTGGAATGCAGCAGCACAAGCCACAACCACTAACCGAATCCGCATCCTTGTTCCCCCTGGTTGCACAAGCTTAGACGTGCCGACGAGTATTCATGCATTTTAGACTTCTTCACAAGACTGTGAAGGAGTAGAAAAGGGACACAGATACTTCAGTTCGACTGGTTGAAGCCCTTAATCAAGTGCTCGGAACGAGAGCACTTGACTAATGGCATGCAAGACTGTTGTGGTGGGATTAAGACCCTCTCTTGGCATAGCCAACCGAGTGCGTCAATCCAACACCAATGCAACACTAATCCCAAATATAAGCCTTCCAAGGCTGCTGATTGTTTAAGGTCCCTTTCGACCGTATCCCATAATCCCAAATAATAAGCCTTCCAAGGCTGCTGTAGTGGTGCCGTGTTCTCAATCCAAATCCCAAATCCCTTCACACATCTTAATCACGATCCCAAATTATGTGTTTTACTTCCACCGAAGGCAAGACATATTAATCACATTGTGCAAACGAAGCAAAGCTCTTAATAGAACCAGTCCAGGATCACAAGCACGGACTACCCGTTGTAACACAAGCCCTAGATCTAAGTCTCTTAATTGAGACCAGGACCTAGCTCCTGTGCCACCCCAATGTTAGTGCCACAAGCACTAGATCCAAGTCTCTTTATGAGACTGGGATCTAGCACCTGTGCCACCACCACTGCAGTAGTGCGTCCATGCTAGAACTGCCCTCCTTATATACTGTACATTTATGCTTACACTACTCTAATTACACTACCTGAGTAAGCTAAAGATCTGCCATTTAACTCCTTGTTTCCGATCGGTTGTCTGACTCAACTGAACTTCCAAGCCAAATAGTGTTGTCCTGCCCTTCGGACCATTGGATTCAGAAACCGCTGAGTCTCCCATTTCTGTAGACACCCAGAACTCCCTAATCCGCCAAGTGGTTCCCAAGATATAACCTTGTCAATTCCTGATCAAGCCAAGAACCCAATTTGGGACGGTAACGGAGCCAAACCAGTTTAATGGTTAAAGTCCCTTGATTAACACCTTCAGATTCAAGGAGCGTTGGGTATCAGCTTTCTGTAGATACCCTAATCTCCCCGAACCGCCCAGTAGTTGTTGAGATATACACTGATGAAGCCTTGCCCAGGTCAAGAACCCATATTGGGATAGCAACATTGATCGGTGATTATCATGTGTCCAGACACGTCCCCAGAATAATCCAAATCATGATTAAATCCCACAGATCTATCTCTGCTGATAGACACTTGTTCTTCAGAGTGGATGTTTAAGTTCCCTGATATTTGTTGGCCCCACAGAGCCTTAATCAAGCGATTATAAGGACTCTATTATTAAACCCATTGAATCGAGCCTTAATCAGTATGGGAGGTTCTGATTAATGTTCTCTCGGGCAGGCTGATTAAGCCCTCATGCAGGATGTGCCTGATTAACCATTCGGGACTCATGTTAATCCTGGAGATGTACATCTAACTTGGTAATGCACAGGAATCCCAACATTAGCAAGATTCCAGGCAAGGCCAGATAGCCTGCTTATCAGCGTTCACAACACAGTCTTAATTTCAACCAAGTGTTTCCGCGTGCCAAGCCGTTCTGTAAGTGCAACCGGCGGAGAAATAGAAGTCCTAAGACCCAACCTGTATATTAATGATGTGGATGGGGCCTTTTCAAGGCGGGAGCTTAAGCTTCAGTGTCCACCAGGATTCCAAAGACATAATACATGTGTGCTTCACTCACCAGGGTTCCAGGAATTTGATCGCACACAAGAAATACTAGATATCACAATTTCTACTGAGTAAATTTCTTCAGGGCTGGACAATTAGCAATTGCACTTTCTGGGCCACAAAATACAGTGCCACTCATTTCCGTTCTCGGAAATACGAGATTCAACTAAACTGATGCGAGTGATATTGGTGACACATTGAAAAAGAACGACTCTGAGGCAACGGAATGCTTGATTTTCTTGGAACTCAGGATTCACCGAGGCTCAATAATAATATGGGCTTCATCTTCAGACTCATTAGGGTCATCTGAGGGAAGTTGGCCTAACCAGGCCTCAATGGGTAGTTTCTGGACATCTTGGCAGAAGGGTTGGCACAAGTAGGTCTCGCTAGAGACAATGACCTACCTCCCCACTGCGGGCCAACGTGAGCCAATGATGGCGCTTTCCACAAAAAGGAGTCGCCGATGTAAATCCTCCAAGCTACTCGGGTACCTGTTGACTGCACCATTCCCCAGCTCCCGGTGCCGAATGTAATAGTATTCCAGTCGTAGTAATTTCCGGGCACTGTGCCGAAGGGCTCGTTGCTCAAAGGGTAAGTGGAGCCCAATCCAGTAGCGCTCCAGTCGGAGAAAATCCCAGTGAGTGTGCCGAAGGGCTCGTTACCACCAGGCTGACTGGCACCGAAGATAGAAGTGCTCCACTGTCGCAAAGGTATTGTTGCCCCGGGCTGCGCATGGCACCCTGGTGGAGGCAGCACAACCACGCCCTGGGAGGGGCAACACTGGTTAAAAACAAAGACTCGGGTCTGGAAGGACCCAAGTCGCCCTCGGTTCTGGATAGACCCAAGGGAGCGAAGGATGGGGTGAGGGGGTGGTGGTCGAGAAACAAAATGCGACGTGGTGTTGGTATTGTTTGCTCCAACATCAACCCCCACGCACGGACTTGTTGCGGCACGGCACTTTTTTTTTTTTTTTTTTTTCTTTTTTTTTTGAAAAAGCATTTGTATACTGCAACAGGTACACTGACTCCTAAGACGCAGTGCCCGAAGGCAATAAATAAGTGGAGAATGCACTTTGCTGTGCTGCAAGCTTGACCTCGAGCCCCTCTTCCGGCCACTGGGGTGAAGGCGGTCAGCGTGTGATGCACTGCGAGAACGGTATTACTTACCCGAAGGAGCAACGACACTTTCGACCCAAGAGGTGGTCGTGCTCCCGCGTCCTCGTTGCGACCTAAGAGGTGAGGACGCTATGGGTAAGTTTCGTGCGCGGCATCCTGTTGGGACTGACTCGCCAATTAGACTTGAGTAAACAATCCTTTAAACCCGATTAATAAATACATCTATTGTAATTCAGCTTATTATTTGGTCTAAGGCTGCAAGCATTTCCATTCATGAATTTTTATACACGGTTTCAATCATTTTCGTTTCCCTGTAATTCGGCCAAGGGGCTGAATGGTCTGGGAAACCATTTTTAAAACAGTAACCGTTCACGAGGGTTGGACAGAAGAAGATCTGAGGGCAGCTTGGGTGTCGGGATGCTTCCTGAGGCGTATGCTGACCCCCTGGAAGGAAAACCATTGGTGTATTCACCACTGTCGGGTTCAACGGCGAGGCACATTCCCGTTATGGTAACTGTTGGTTCAGTATCAGCAGTTTGATGCGCAATCACCCACGGCGCGGCGCGCGATTTCTGCTCTTGGATGTGAATTGGAAATCAAACTCACGCCGCCAAGAGCGGAGTTTCAATGTGTACAGCCACCGAAAAGCGCCATTCACCACTACACCCCATAGATTTATTTATGTCTGTACAGCGTCTCATTCACTTTGTGTTGAGGCGTCATCAATGCGTGGTCTTGTGTTTCTTTTGCAGCGGTCAAGAGTTCGAACCAGGGAATGACCACTTCATTTTTTTTTTTTTTTTCGGGCTGCGCAGCGACCACCAAGCACCATGCAGTGGGCCCCCCGCGGGGAGTGGGAAGCCCCGCGCAGCGGTCAGGGTCTGGGGTGGAAAACCCCAGCTGTCTGGGCTGGCACCCGCAAGAGTTCATTCAACGCAGCAAGAAAAAATCGATTTAATAATTATTTGGCCGGAGGCTGTGAAAGAAATGACCACCCACAGATGTCTTCCCAACTGCAGAAGTGCCACGAAGTGGTGCTCCGCTTCAAGCTTCAGGTAAGACATCTGTGGGTGTGAGTGATTTCGAGGCAGCAGGAGGCAAAATCTAAGCGTGGGAAATAGTCATGTGATTCTTGGCGGCGTGAGTTTGGCCTCCGTGTGAATGTTAGTGGAGTGCCTGCAAAAAATCAACAACTAGGTAATTTTGTTGATGCTTGGACCTGGAGGCTTGAACTGTTCAACAGTTGCCGGACTCTGTTTGGATCCAGTGAGTATGAGATGAATTTACACGTCAATATGATCCTCTGGTACTCGCCGTAATAGGGGTGTGAAGCTCCAAGGGAATACAATCTAATGGATACCACACATGGTCGGTACCTGACAGTTCATCCCCTCAGGCTTATCTGAAAATGGCTGTTTGTAAACTGTTTTTTACAGCTGTTTGCACAAATAATGACACTCTTCTGAAAATAGTTAAAAGAAAGCAATTTAAACAGATCGGATTTCTTTGCTCTGTTCTCGCTCATTTCTCAATAGATTTTCTTGAATATAGGTGCGTTCGAAAACAGCGAAGCTGGGCTTCCATACCGTACCCATCTCGCTGGGTAGATTACATAATTTCTAGGAATAGGCTACATACGACATCCCCCCCTGTCGTATGTAGCCTATTCCTAGCCCCATGCCTAGCCGATGATCATGCCTGCGCATTCAATCAGACAAGGATGCGGTTGCAAAGAACTGATCTGGGATCCGAGGAGAGAGGGGCAAGGCAAGGGTTGCGAGGGAAAGTATCGCCAGGGTGTGAGTCATGATCGAACGCGGTCGGACACGGGAGAATCGGACGGGGAGTGACTGAGCGTCTACTGAGGAGAGGCCGGTGTCCGCAGAATGGCTATCGGATGTGGGATGACCAGTCATGATAGAGCGGGGTGGTGGAAAGTGGCAAAAGAAGGAACGACGAAGAGAAGCGGTATTGATCCGCTCGGAGTTAAGCGGCGGTGATACAACGCCAAAGAGCCGCGTCGCGTCGAGTGACCTGGAGCATTGGCTAAGATCGCTTGGGATTAGTTAGAGGAGGTCAATCAGAAACGAAAATGTATGTGGGATTCCGCGAGAGTTTGGTGAATGAGTCAACTTGAATGAAGAAGTTATCAAAGGTTCGTCAAGTGGATGGTTCCCGGTATATGGCGTTGGGTAGATCCCAGAAATTTTCCTGGGATTCCCTGAGAGTGCGAGGTGCCCCAACCCGAGAAACAATCTCCAGGAGGTGGCGCGAGTATTTTGTCGGAGCGTCCGGCGCTTTGTGACTGGTTTGTGATCTTCGGCGATCGGCGATCGGGAGATAATAGTTAGATCGAAACTTGCTTGGTGAAATCGTGAGGGGAACTCTAAGGGAATCCCAGGCCTTCGATGGTTAAGGAATCCAAACGGTGGGATAAATCTAAGAAAGCCAAGAGGAGTCGAACCCGCGAGTCCAAGGGGAATCACACAGGTATCGGTGTGTTAGTCCAGCGCGCGGCGCAGTGATTATTCATGGTATGGGAGGGGGATTCCAGGTATGTTTTAAACTCCAAAACAATGTGGATTGGAAACCAGACGTAGAAGGAAACAAGTGAGTGAGTGAAGTCAGTTTGGTTAGTTGACGATTGGGAGTTTTTGTGCGCAAAATAAGACGGCCCACCATACAAATGAATAAAAACCTTGGCGAAGTCGAACGGGCGGCTGTGGAAATGAATTGCAGATGCGCTGTCAATCGAGCGTCGCAGACCAGACATGAGTTTCAAGGCATGTGAGGAAGGGTCATGAGGGAAAAAGTTTGAGTGATGGTAAAAGAAGAAGAAATTACGGAGCTCCCGAACACGTAGCCGCTGAGATTAGTAGGAGGGAAATATGTAGTCTTACGTCAAGTAAGTACATTGATGTGAGTCAAAATGGGGGACACGAACGCGGTGAGCACCGAGTCTTCGAGCACCCACAAGAAGTACCGAAAAGAACTGGGAACGGGTTAAACACGGCGATCCAAACCCTAAATGGACCCTGGTGGAGAGAACTCAAAGAGATACCGAGTAGGCGAAACGAAAAGAGGAAGAGTAATACTGTTGATAATGAATCATCCACATCAGAAAGAAAGACACAAGAATAACAGTGTTGCGTCGGCCGTTGGAACTTGGAAGCCTGAAGAGACGATCATGCGAGTGAGCAGTAGGATTGGAGCAAGAAGAAGTGAGACGAGTAAGACGCAAGGCAACTGAAGAGAATGGAAAACAAGCAATATGGGATTTGTTTCAAACAGGAATCCTGTGGAAACTCTCGAAGTGCGCGGGCGTAGGAGAAGTTGATTAACCAGTGATCAGATGAATACTGACCAACTGAGGATTCCTGTCAAAGAAATGGAGACCGCGGCGGGGAGCTTTTAATGGGAAAGTCCTGGTTCAAGTCCAGGTGTTTTCAATTTTAAAATAAAAAAGATATATTATAAACCCTTGCTAGTAGTACCAGAGGTAACCCCTCTTGACATACTGCGGAAAAAGCAAAGAAAATAGATATAAAAAAATTAAGTCATACCTACAAAATATTTAAATACGTACTTGTGTTACGGTTGCTGTCTGACTGCTTTGCACGACTCCTACCATTTTTTGCTGGTTTATTAAGCAGCCTTAGTGCTCTGCATAATCGGGGGAATAATAAAAAAGACGGTGGGTGGTACAAGGGTGAGTTCCTCGTCGCCAAGACTCATCACGTACTGATTTAAATTGAGGCGCATAACGGTCCGATCTCGGGTGACACGGACACCGATGACACCGACTCAAAGATTTCCTGGAGCCCACGTCACCTGCAGCCTCTGACGACGAGCCCAAGGTATCCGTTCCGGCGACACCTGTTGTCAAGGTCAAAGCCGAGGCTGCTAAAGTCAAGGCCACTCCTGCGAGTGCGCGCGGAGCTAAGCGTAAATCGATGCATGACTTTGTTGAAGATCTTGCTGCCCAGGATCGCTCGCAAAGGCTGAAGGTCGCGAAGATGAGAGAAACGATCAAGGAAGGTCAAAAGACAGCTCGGGAAAAGGCAAAATACGATGTGAAGAGCAACCTGGAGATGGCGCGCGGCTTCAGCACCAGGAACGTGAAGCGAACCGGCAGCGGGAGCATGAGCTGATGATGCTGGACCGTCAGTTCCAGCTGGGGGCACTGCGTCGTGGGCCTCCTGTACCACCGGCTCCAACTATGTTTGCGGCAGGAGCTCCTGCCTACGGTGCACCCCCCCGGCGAGTGTCATTGATCCTAGTCTCCTTATGTAGTCGTCAAAATCACATATTAATATGATCGAATACGCTGCTCTCAACTGCTCCCGCTTGAGTCGGCCTTCCAATAGCCCGATATCATTGTCTGTATCTCTTCTCTCCTCCAGTTCATCTGCTACTTCCCGTCGTTTCTGCCGCCACTTCTTCTCCACCTTCCTCTGGTCCTTCTGATATGATTTTCCGTCCTTGAAGAAGGCATCTTTCGATGGAGCCCTCACATACTTCGTCAGTTCGTCAGATGTGGATGTTCGTCAGATGGTGTGTAAGTTTGTCGGCTTGAGCTCGTCGCATGCCAAATGGGGCGCCGTCGAAGCGCAACTTCGTCAGATGCTCGGGTAAGAAGACGGCAGTGGGGCAAAAGATCGATTACGTGTGCGTTGGGCGCCTCATGAGCAGCTGCCATTACGGGTCAGTCCGGAGAATATGCCCTGCATATCCCGCGTAATCCCGTCCAAATGACACTGAGGGGCTTTATAGGCTCCCTCATTCCTTCAGATTGTCGAGAATTCACAGGAAAAAACCAATTGCCGCATTGCGACTGCGAAACGTGAATCTGAACCGTGGGACAGCTGGGTTGATGGGCTCAAGTCCAGTGGTATTAATCCGGACTTCTGTAAACGGTATGGACTGAGATCGAAGGAGAAGCATGGTATTACTCGCGGAAGGTCGTCACTATGGATCCTGGGAAACACGGCGCCGTTATGGCAGCGCATGGTCACTTACTTTAATGTAGTGAAGTTGACTAAGCCCCTTAAATTCATGCATGGAGTCATTGGGGCGGGATAATGTAATTTACTTTCAGCTGTTTTACTCCTTGCATCTCATTTTTTCACTGCCTGATTCTCATGGGTAATCTCATTTGATACTGGTGATTTGTTCGCTAACTACATGCTCGTCCCGAGCCACCTGTCCGCCTCGAAATTGCTTAAAATCAACCGTCCAGGTGGGCCCCTCAATAACTCGTGTGCCCAGATCCGCAAATTTTTCGAACAATGCTTTGGTTGCATCAATCTTCCCAATGCTTAGGCATGTACAGCAGACATCGGCAATTGGAGCTGTGATGCTTTTTCTGTGAACTGCAGGATGCAGAATATATATCGGCAACAAACCACTCGATCATGTCCACCTCGGCCCACGGGAGACGGTGATATTCTTCTCACACTGCACTTCAGTCCATGTGAGGACTGACGGCGCGACTCCGAGTTGTGTGTCGAAGTTGATGAGGGTTCCGCACCCGGTCATTCTAGTGCAGTCGTGTGGGACCAAATCAGTGTTAGAAAAAACGTTGCGGAGTCCGGTGTATCAGTTGGAGATGAGGTTGCTATACAATACCTAACGCGAACGACGATTTCAGCCTCGGAAAACGTCCTGAGAAAATAGCATGAGCACAAGCAGTATAGAGAGCGTAGAATGAAGAGCTTCATGTAGGTATCTGGACATCTCCGAGACCAATATGTATTCATTCTGCCGGTGATTGTTAGTGCAGTTGAACTCTTGTGATGGGTAACTGAGGTCAGGCTGGGAGTTTAAACGAGATGTCGTCCCTAAAAACACCGAGCCATGCCTACCGACTTTCAGTTGCAAAGTTGAACACCTGGGTAAAATTCGTTTCCAGTGTCCTGGTCTCAGAAGGTGCAAGTACCATGAATCAAGTGTGCTCTGCCAGGGAAATACCAGAAGGTTTTCCGGACGGCCGCTCAAGTTCAAAATGCCGCCCCGAATAAACACCATTGCTATTAAAGTAGACCTTTGCAACCAGGAGCCAGAAAGATAACTGTGGAACCAGACCTGAAATAAAAATATGTCTTGTATGCCGGACTAGAAGTATTCAATTCCCGTGCTGTAGCCGGCATCGTTGCCCGAAATCGAAATTTGGCAGCCGTGAGTGTTGTATGTTCTCAACATAGCTGCAAGTTAACTTGTGCTAAGACTCGTGAACTTGGACTTGGGGAACCATAGATAGTTAAATTTAGCCGCTGCGTAGTTATACGTATTCAATCTACGGATCTATCGACTGCGCCAGGTAATCAAGGTAGCGCTGATGATCCTTCTTATAGCGCTTTTCAAACTCATCTAGGTAGTGTTCCACCCACTGGTGTCCGGTGAGCTCCTTCCCGGTGTCGGGATCCACCATCATCCACCGCAGCCAGTGGATCCTCAATCTTCTTCTGACGTTTTCTGGAAGGGATGGAAGTCGCGGCAGCAGACGACTCTGCTTGCACGCGCTTGCGGGTAGATGCACGCGTTGTGCCAGCAGGGTCCGAGGTGCCATCAGCAACTGACGCGCCACTGTTCAATTTCAACAGAAACAAATGGCGGGCTGGGAGGGAAAGTAAGCATGAGACCCACGAAAGAAGCGGGTAAAAATCACTGGCCTATCGCCCCTTGCGTCGGTAGGCACTCGATGGTACCGCCGAACTGGACGTGAACCGCTAGATGACCACCGCTGAGAATTATTGATAAATACTGTGAAGATTGTCGAAATAAAATGAACACGCACCGGGATGACCAATGGTCGTCCTCAGGGATACTCGATGGCGGTGCGGACGAAAATACTGAGCTTGAATATTCATCGCTGGCTCAGATCAGAATAGCAACTGGAGGGGATCGAGAAAAATTACCTGATGTTTGCCATGAGAAGATCGATGCTGGAATTCGACGTTTAGCCGAGTGAAAGTCGCGCGAGATTGTTAATCTCGTAGCTGTCATTAGGGAGATCCTGCACTCAGTCCAGTGGAAGGCATTCGAGCGCTGCTGGATGATGAAAGCTATAAAAGGTATTTGTGATTTTTATCAGTGGAAAGCACTCAGAGATGAGGAAAAGGTCGCACCTGGAAACGAGATCATCCCAGTCGGGCTGTATTGAGGGGTCGTCCCACTGCAGAGTCGCTGGTATATTTGGCTGCTGTACAGACGCCGGAAACCAAGCAGAGGATGAGCCGGCATCCCATGAGCCCGGTGCTGCCAACTCGGCCCGATGAAAGGGAAACAAGTCTATACAGAGGTCACCATCGCATGGGAAATTCTTAACAATTCTGTACACACCAGAGGGTAGAGAAGGTAGAGGCGGCGCTGGATGGAAAAAGAAGCCGGTGGGATCCATCGATGATGGTGACAAGTAGCCGTATTGGCTGGCGACAGAACAGCGTGAGTGCACGCGGGCCGTCGGCAGCGTCAACGTACCGGGGAATGTGAACGATGGCAATCCACCGGCAACTAGAGCCAAACTGACAGGGGGCGGTGGTCTACCGGATGTTGAGATCACTGAGGTCAAAAAAAGTGGGGCAGACCGCCGCTGTGTTTCGCTGCGCCGTCCCCGAAATACGGGGGAAATTGGGACTCATACATTGCCACCTGTAACAGTTGTGGTTATTGATCTGTTCAGCGACTGGGTACGCACCACAGAGTCTTCCAGAGCGCGGGGCGGGACGGGGTGACGGTGGGAGAGGACAAGATTCGACGGCGCATCACTGGGGCATCAATCCAATGGAATGGATCACTGACCGGTTTGGCCGATCGAGGACTTCTGACGAAGTTGCACGCATATCTGACGAACTTTCACGGATTTTGGAGCACGAGAACACTTCTGACGAGCTTTCTTCCGCTTAGCTCTGATCTGACGAACTTGCGCCATCAAACTACGACGATCCCCCATCAACTGACGAAGATCTTCCATCAACTGACGAACTTGAACTTCCTCAGTCCAGGGCTCTTCCCGGTCGCCCCGCCATACAGCTTGCCCTCAATTCTCTTAAAACCATTCTGGTCATCCAAATCCAACTTTTCAAGCAATTTTTATTGCCGCGATGTCCCGCTACACATCATTTCACCACCACGCCGCCCGTCCTTGTACTGGTCTGGTTTGGTCAAATATCACCACTATCTCTTGGAAACCTCACAAAGTACTGTTCTCCGACTTCTATGCATCCACTGGGGACCGTAACCATCGGAACATCGTCGTTACCACACGAAGTCGTGTAGAGCATCAAATATTACAGAGACTCGGGGAAGGGAGTACCAAAATTGCTGAATTGTGGCCTCAGGTGTGTCCACAAATCCCGGAATAAATTGTTCCATAACTTACATTGCATGTATGGCCCCCCATTTGCGTCTCGCTGCGCACACCCTCGTATGGCCACGCTGGTTGGCGGGGACATCTCCGACCACGCGCTCTCGGTGGGATCGGGTGAGGATGCAGGCGTTGCGCAGGGATGCGGGCGCGCACCCCCGTGCCACAGTACGGGTATGGCAGCGGGCTGAGCGCGCTGTTCGACCGCATCCTTTCCCTTTCCCCTCCCCTACACGGGTGCCGAGTGCAGGCGGGTTGGTTGCGGGCGCGTCCACCAGCGCGGACGTCGACAGCGTCTTCCCGCACGCTGCTCCAGCGCCGGGACCCGGTCCCATTTTTCCTGGCAGTGGCAGTACAGCGAGCGGGCTGCATGGAGGTAGCACCGGCGGGCAGGGCAAGGACGCGTCGGCTCCGAATCGCGCCATGCATCTTGTGGTGGTGGGTAGACCCGTCCCGTGGCGTGCCACACTTGCCACCGCCGCGGTGCAAGTCCGGAGCCCACGGATGTAGAATTTGTGGCAGGATGACTCGGCGCTGTGCCAGGCCACGCTCGCGCCGCAGAGCCGCTGGATGTGCGGTACCCGTGAGCGTGGAGGTGGCCTGGACGCACGGGAGGCGCGGATACGGGACTGGGATCGTGAGCGGGACGGACGAGGGAGGCTGCCCCGGGGGAGAAGGCGACTTTGGAGGTGGCGGAGGGGGTTTTGCGGTGTGGGTGCAGGGACGGGCGCGCGTGGGTTTCGAGGACGCGAGGGCGTCGCCGTCCTGTCGCCGTCGGCGTCTGACTTTGCGTCTGCATCTTGTAGAGCGAGGGCGCGGCGACGGGGAAGGCCTGTCCAGCGCGGGACAAGCATGCCCGAAGTGCGCACCCTGCACAGGGGTGATGGTGTGCTGCTGCACCTAATCGACCTTGTTGCTCGCCACGGCGACACAGAAGCGCGGCACGTCCTCCTTGTGCACGGATGCCTTGGCGGATGTCTTCCCACCAGCGGCGCAGAGTTTGAGGGGTGCCTAATCAACGCATCGAAAAGTGCACTGTGCATCTACCGAAAAAACCCCCAGTTTTACCAATTCGCTTATTTATCACATTTTTTTCGAAATTTGCGTGATTTTCGATGTAAATTGTCCTCGTCGTCAGCAACAACGTCAAGCCCTTTTGATCGCAGTTGATCGCGACGTCTAGCCTGTTTGATCCCGTTTGATGGCGACACCGAGTGCCTCGTGTCAATTGACGATGACCGACACTGGCTGGAAATGGGGGTAAAAACCTACCTGCATGATATATCAGTTTCGCCTCTGAACCAGCGGTTTTGATCCATCACGGTGCTCCGACCATCAGTGGGCCGCGATATATCATTCACCCGTACTAAGGTGGAGTCGTACCATGCCTGCCGGCGGTGGACACATTGAACGATTTCCCGGACGATGGGTTCCACGCTTGGCTCATTTTATTTGGAGTGTGTTCCCTGCACCATACGGATGGTCACGTTAAGCGTCGCTAACTTGGTTTGCCTTCGCCTCTGTAACCGCGCGGAGATCTGGAGTACTTGTGTACAGTGTCTCGCGGGCCGTCTGCCGCCCATAAAGGCCTCTAACGGCATCTTCGGCTCCGCGTGTTCCGTAACCCCCCTTTTGCAGTGTACTGCGCCGCCCCTTTCGTGGTCTCGTTCGGATCCTTCACGGTGTGTCTCGCTTCCCATTCGGTAATTTAAACCATGCCTACTCACGACTGACTTTTACATTCTCATAGTGCTGATTTACATCGGCAGCAGCGCGGTTGCGGCGGGAATTTCACGCAACTTTGCGTTCTACTGGGTCGCAATCATCAACGAGTTCGGGCGTTGGACGCGTCCTTTGCGGATTATTGGGTGATCGCCTTGGGGGTCTCACCATCAATCGACCTCACTGTGAATCAGAATTTCCACAGGTGCGATGAACGTCATCATCACGACAACCTGAGTTGTAGCGGCACTGACCATCGTCTAGCCACATTGCCACTCTGCCACACCACTCACCGTGCTCTCAGTCTTTTACGGGTGCGCAGTCTAGTATTCACCTCAGATTCCGATTAACTTACTCTGGGATTTTGCTTCTTTTTTCGACGGTTGACAGTCTTATCAACGCGTCGTACACCGCCCTGAACCAGGTGCCCGCCGCCGCGATGGGCCGCACCGAGTACCTCGGGCTCCGCATCGGCACCGTGACACGGTCATCGACCTCGGAATGTCATGCCACCAATAATAAATTCTAGAAGGTTATAAGTATTAGTAAAATGCGTAAGCTATATCGGACAGAATGTGCCAGAGCAGTTGGGCATCAGCGAGCGTCGACTTGATTACTGCTATTTGAGTAATAATCCAGCAGTCAACTGCGAAATTCAGCATCCGTTATCACTGACAGTAGAGCTCAGACGGAGTCATCCGATCTGAGAATCCTGTGTGGCTTTAGCCTTTCAGTGCTCTTCGATTAAATAGAAAAGAGAGCATAATACATACACCCATGACTTTCCAATTATCCGACTCGGCATTCGCGAGGACCTCCCGAGTGATTGTGACACCCGAAGGATTCTCACGGTCGATAGTCGCGCGCGTATCACGCGGGAACGGAGGGAGCGACACGGCCGCAATGATCTGGCTGGTGGTCGCAGGATGAGTCCCACGACTACCCACGATTTCGATGCGCGAATTCAGAACGACGAGCACGCTGTATCCATAAAACTTTGGCAGGATAGTACCCGCGGAGAGGTAGTAGATATCGTGGGGAAACGCGAGCCAGAGAGTTACAGCGACCAGAGCCACTACAGCTGTATAGAAGCTGATGGTGAGGAGAGTGTTTATACATAATGAAGACGAATCAATACCGGTCAACGAGTTTGTCTCGATGGTCAGTCGAGTGAGTTTGGATAGCCAGGCTCCAATGTGGCGCAATTCGGTGTTGATTTTGGTTAACTGGAATCCATGTCGGATTAAAAGTTACACCAAAGGAAAATCAGCTTACTCACGTAGTATGTCATGCATACAGCAATGAGGATGTCGCATAATGCGGAGCCTCCGCACCATACCTACGAGATGAATCAAAAAGTACACGACCGCTCACTGTATACTTACTCCTACGGCAAGGAAATGGGCCTGGGATGCTCCAGAATCACGACGAGTCAGCCCAGAAATGCGGAAGAAAGTGTAAAGTTTAACTCACCTTCCGTCGGTGAAGACGTGTCCATGAGGACTGAACCTACGCAGCTAGTCAGGGAGATCTGGATGAACAAATGAGTCTTTCTCAGCAGTAAATGGGATATAGCATCCTCACGATCACGATACAACAAGGGATCACTCGAGTCTTGGAGAGCACATGGATCCGGTATGCATAGAAGGATTGAGCAAGGAACGCAACTGCGCAACATTTCAGCATCAAATAGCAATGAGAAAAAGGTATATATATGCACCGAGGCCACCCAGTATCGGCAGAATGATCCATTCGACACGGACCGGTGTCAGGGCCGAAATATTGGAAAAACCGAATCCGAAAGTTGCAATCGCGAGGTCGAAGAACAACATTGTCATACCGAAGTTGAGGATGTATATAGTATAAGCCAGACTCTTGTTCGACAGCACATCGTTGGGAAAGGCCTGATAGTAGAGGACTGGCGTCCGTCTCCTCGTCAGGTGGCCAAAATACAGATGCAATGAAGATGGCTTACACAGCTGGACGGTCAGAGCTCCAAAGAGAACCGAATCCATGAGAAATATGATAATCTATGGTTCGACAAAGTTTATTGGGCATCGGTCTCCAGCAACGAATATTACCAGCGGCCCGGATCTGTGGATCGGAATGAACAAGGAATATTGAGAGGGAAAATTAAACCCACATATGTACAACTTCAAATCCGGGAGCGGGAGTTAGCACAGAGGCCATGACAGTGGAGCTATTGTGAGCATCTTCTGAGAGGCCTCCCATTTAAGCAGAATCTGAATGACAATTTGTGGGAATGAGACGTAACAGGCAGACGGCGCCACCCGCAAAATCAAATGCAGGGGCATACCAATCAATGTATTTTTGTCCAAAGAGGACGCGGCGATCACTAGTAATGAGGGCGGATCGTTGCCCACTTCCCATATGGGAACGAAGGTAGCTCCGGGAGAATCAAGGAACAACAAGACTGAGTCTAACCAAAAAAAAAACCGTCCGAAGAATTTTTAAACCGTACCCATCCAGCCAGATTTTACTCCAATTTAAAGAAGTTGAACGGCTCACTTGCTCGTTTGGCCCTCATCTTGCAGTTGTAAATTCCCTAATTTCTCGGGAAGCACTGCAACTACATCTAGATGCAGAGTTCACGAGTTACCCGCAGCCACAATGCTGTTATATTGGTGTGGCAGGATGTCACACCAAATAAAGCAAAATTTCTATGTGTATAGAAACTCAGATTGATTTCCTAGGAATCTATGTAAAATCATTGCTGTTAAGATTGGGGATATCAAGGTGCACGGAAACTCAAAGAGAAAGTATGAAAAACCAACACCAGAATCAGCCACAAAGAAACAAAGCACTTTCGGCTGTGCTGAAAGGGCCATTGAAAGCTCTAAAATCAGTGCGCATTTCAGCCGCGCTGAAATTCTGAGCCATTTTCGCCATTGGCCTGCTATTTATACCCTCCACTAGCAAAATTGCCTCAGGATTTCTGTGCGACTGAAATGCGCACTGAATTTGTAACTTTCAATAAGCCCTTTCAGCGCCATTGAAACTCCTTTGTTTCTCTCAAGCTGATTCTGGTATTGATTTTCACACTTTCTCTTTGAGTTTCCGTGCACCTTGATATCACCCAATCTTAACAGCACTGATTTTTACATAGATTCCCGGGAAATCAATCTGAGTTTTCGATACGCATTGAAATTTTGCTTATATTTGGTGTGGTGTGGCGTGTAGGCCAAATATAAGTTGGGTATATGCTGCCTTGATTGGGTGATGACAGAGCTACCAAACCGCTGGGCGTTTCGCTCTCACGTGGCATGTTTCGCTTATGCGTGTGCTACTGTCAAGGGCACCCCCGCCATTCCCAGGGTGATGGCAAATCGGTCGGAAGGGCCGATTAAAATCGAACGTGCCGAGCGCCAAAACCCTGGGCAATCAGGGGCCGTTTCCGGCAAAATCCGGCCCTTGGAATGACCGACTTTCCATCTGCCGCGGCTCCCACCGGCCATGCTTCGCGCTGCTGTGCCTCCCCTCTCCTCTGCTGCATCCCCCTGCGACCCCCGTTCCACGTCGTCGACATTGCGACGTCCTGGTCCTCTGCGCATCCTTCGCCGGCCCCAAGCCATTGCACCACCACGCCTCTACTTCATCCCTCGATCCCCAACCGCTCTGTCTCCACCGTTCCCTCCGCCGCGTCCTGCTTTCTCTCCATCCATACCTTATCCACCTATCTCTTTACGCTATGTTGCCGTCCCTGTACTTTCACTTGTCGCTCACTTAGTACACAACAATAGAACCAACTTTTGCCTCGCAATTGGCGTGAACTCTTATGATGACTCTGAGAGAATGCCGCAGGCTCATTTCTTTCTCCAAAAACCCACGCTTGACCTCTCAGCAATCTGAGGCGATTGTACTTGTAGTTTTTTTTCCATAATTCTCATAAGACGTCCTGCACTATGTCGCTTACAATGACAAGATCCCCCGAAGCAAAGTCACCATCTGGGAGGAGAGTATCATGTATTGAGTAATGGCTCAGCATCACAGCCATCTGCCACTCGAGGAAATTATGTACCTGCGATAGATGTTTCAGATAATTACCCCGCGACTGATCAGCGCGCTGTTGTTAATTCCACACCTGCTCCGCGTAGATTCCGAGCGCCTCAGAGGCAGGAACAGAGGTGTACTTCGCCACGTCCGCGGTCGTGTACACATTTTCCGACTGCAGCCCGCTGGGGATGCCAATCAGCTGTGTCTCAATAAAGTCGACAAAGACGAGGTCGATCAGTGCATCGTCTGCGAAATCCCGGTAGGTGCGGCAGATGCGATGAAGTCCGGGAAAGCGTGGAACTCGAGCGGCGCGTGCGGGTGTCGTCGCCGACGCCGCGCACGCATGGGGGTCACGTATCCTACGTTAGATTAGCTGCCGCGCGGCATATGCCTCTTCCGCCCAACCCCGCATCCAGTCGCGCGCCATATTTTCCATCCACTTCGGTACCCACGTCCCAACATACCCCCGCGCCCCACAGCTCCGCCTCAACCACCTCGTCGCGTTTCTTGTGTCCGCACCCGCACCGTTATGCGCAGGAAGAACCGCGGTAGCGACGGAGAACGGCACGTTGGAGATGTGGAAGAAGCTATCAACGAAGGGACTCACAGTGAGCTGGTCGTTTTTTGTGAAAGGTCCCGCGTAGATGTCGAAACCGCAAAGAGCCAGAGTTGGTGATAATGATGTTTGACACTGAGCACACGTGTGTTGTTGACAGTCAGCGCACAACAGGCATTACCTTACACCTCCGCCATGAGCGAAAAGCAACGAGTTGGTCGATAGGAAAGCGCGCCTGTAATTGCATATCATCAGAATCACACCAAGCTCATGAAAATGAAAACCACAACTGGTTTATTGTGAAATCGGCCGGGGGAAATTCCATACGTGAAGCTCAAATCAAACTTTTTTGCGAGCTGGTCCAGGGCTATGTGAATGCTGCGGCCCCCGCGTTGTATCGAATGAGAAGATTGCTGCGGCCAGTGTGGTACCCGAAGGTAATGCGGTTGGGATCAAGATCGCCGGCGACTGAAGGTGATGTTCTTGGTGGCGCTATGGTCCTCGCCGTTGTAGCGGCGATGACATGCTCCACCCATCGAGCTGCAGACAGTCACGGATATGGGTATGCCCTCCAAGGATCCAATGCGTGTAAGCGGGGTGCACGGCGCGGATGGCATTGAAGACAAGCGGCCCCGTCAATATCAGTCAAAGGAGAGCAACAGAGTCAAACAGATTCACAGTTATCCTGCGAACCGGGCATGTGGCCTGCAGCAGGAAGACATCTCGCTCGTCCTTGATAGCATCCGCAAACTAACACGAGAAATGAGATCAGGTGAGAAAGAGGGAGGAAAAGGTCCTACCCAAGCCTCCTTGACCATGTTTTCAACCGTCTGCACAGTCGTGTGTACGTCGTTGCCCGTAAAATCAAAGAGAACATCAAGTGCCGTCACTGCGCGGCCTCTAAGAGTAAAATGGGGTCAATATCGGCCGTAATATAGAATAAATGACCCATACTTGCGCATCTTGAATATGGCAAAACGGCTCCCAAGAGGCTTACTTACTCCATCTATTGTTATGTTGACATTAGACGACAAGTAACGGCCGTTGAAGTGCGGGGCAAAATTACCGTGCATATTGAGGGTGTTCTATAACACGATGTGATTAGGTAGATAGCATCGAAGCTAGGAGAAGATACTTACATTTCTGATATACAGCTCGTGGTTGCCTGGTTTTCGGTGTAAATGCGAAGCAGAAAAATACGAAACGGAAACCTACCAATGGCCAGAATGTCGTACGGGAGGTTCCGGAAGAACTCATTCGACTGCTGAGAAAAAGCTCGGAAATCCCAGGGTCGGTTCGAGTAATACTGTGCCATAGACGGCAGACTGTACTGGCGCGGATGATATCTTGGTAAGCCATCTTCGTTTGAATTTCCGACACCGCCGCCCGCGGATGCCGACAACACATGGCATCACCCCTTGTTCTTGAATTGCAAGACAGCGTGGAGGTACACCCTGAAGATAAGCACGAGCAAGCGTGGATGGAGGTGGTGGATTTTGGTAGAAAGCCCGCTGGGATGAGTGTGCCAGAGGTGGTGCTGGGTGCGAATGAAGCTGGATCAGTGCAGTTTAGCTATTAGATTCTCCATTTCAAGCAGAACTTGGCTGCTCATGGTCTAAGTAAGACACAAGGACGGAGGCAAAAGAGATGCGGATGAGTACCGCCGAGCACAGCTACGTGGGACAGCGTTCACTTTACGATCATTTTTTGATCGTAAAGCAATTTTGAGTCAATTAAATAGAGCTACTGAGACAGTACATTCCTAATTTAACTATACAAAAGACATTGTGGTATGTTTCTCAACCCTTCAATGGAGCCAAAAGTGCGAAAATAGACATTGGTGCAGAGAGCCCCTATTTCAGCCATAGGTGTTAGATTGCTAGCACATGATCCCATAAAGAATTTTGGAGGTGCAAAAGCCTATGATGTTATGCAATGGACACTCTGCAGTACTTGTAGTAATATATTTGCTGTGAGTGCAAGGACTACAGTGGATTTATCTCTGCACCTCAACCGATTATGGTACCACTCTGAGCGATTTTTTTCAAGCTTGGGTACTATGGTTTTGAGCATGCAATATGAATCTTTACAAGAGTGCGGGGGCCACTTCACGGCACCCCATTTCAGTCAGGGCAACTAATTGTGAGGTTTGTCGGCAAGTGATCATGATGCCGGAACTGATGGCAAAGATGGCGGAGTTTAAGATGGAATTCTATAAAGAGATTGAGATAATAATAAAAAGGAAAGAAAGTACAAGTCCTGCCGTGCGAAGTATCGGCCTCACACCAAGTATGTAACAAGCACTTACCCTGATCAAGCCCCGCGCTTAACAACAGACTAACCGACTTGGTGCCTTCGACCACCAGGACGGGATAGAGCTTCATCGCCCTCGGTTTCGGTTTTGGAGCGGAAGCCGATTTGCTTGTGTTCGGCAGGTGGCGGTTGCATTTCTCACCTTTACACTCGTATGGATTGAGGTCACCCTCGACCTGGCCATCAGGAAAAACATACTTTACAAACTTCCCCCTAATTTTCTCCAATTTGGTTCCCCAATTCCAAAGAGGGCCAAGATGGTCCAATTCTGCCAAATTCCGGAAATTTGAAGGCAATTCTCTTGCACCTATACATCCCAGCCCAGCCCAGTAGTTAGTTGGGGGACGGAAGGCCGATCCCCACACTAGTTATAGGGAAATACAGATTTCAGGCTCACTTCTATAATTATGGGAATAACTTTTGCATAATTCAATACCTTTGGAGTTGGGAGGGTAGGGGCAGTTCTAAGCATATTCAATAACTTTCAATAACTTGGGGTACTTGGTCGCTCCCCACCGTCAGTTGTGGCCAAAAAAGGAAATTATTGTACAGCTACTGTAAAAAACATGGAAAAATCACAGAAAAATCACAGAAAATCAGGAAAAAATGCCAAAAGAGAATCGGAGCTAATTAAGCCCGGGATTGATACCAGACATTCCCTCACGGTCCACTGCAAGCACCGACATCTGGTACATCAGCGCGCAATATTCTCCTCCCTCGCCTGTTCCCCCTCATCCTCAATCTCATCCTCCCAACCCTCATCCTCTCCTGCTCCCACCTATCTCTCCTCTACCACGATCTCATCCACCTCGCCTTCATCCACATCCATTGCCCTTCCCTCCGACATAGCATGCTGAGCCTGCCGTGCCTGACGTCGAACCTCCCTAGCCTCAATAGAGATGCCAGGCACAGAGCACTACCGTGAACCCTGGAACCTTCGCAAGGGCCCAGAACCGATGCATGTGATACAGGTCTGATCGGCCACGCTGTTGGCGATATCGAGTGACCTGAACAGCGAGAAGGGGGTCAGTCTCCTTCAATTCTTCCTCCTTCTTTCTCAGGAACCGGTCCTCGTTGTCGATCCAGGTAACAACACGCTTGATTTCAATGTTGAGGCGCTGTATTTCCTCTCGAGCACGGAGGATCTTGAAGTAGCTGTCCATCGCCAGCCGATAACTTCGACGAGTCCACGGTCTGGAGCTAATGCTGTCTGTGGTATCTCGCAGAAGATCGAAGTCCCCAAGAAATCCATAGTTCACTACCTGATCCCAGTCGAGGGTAGGCATCGGGGGCTCCATGGAGAGTGCGACCTTGTTGTAGCGCTCAATCGCATTTCTGATCGCCTTTGATCGGGCTTGCAGAGCTTTTGCGATGTGCGACCGCATTTTATAGCCTGCAATAGCCTTTAGTTTGGACATAGCCATCCTGAGAGTTGAGACACCTACCGGTCCCTGATTGATGGACTTTGGTCATCTCAAATAGCCGAGCAAGTATAATTTGCTCAATCTCGTCGAGGGCATCCAGGTACTTGTGTTTCTTGAGGGCAGCATCAGTAGCAGTCCATTGTGGACTTAGAAGTCCACCGAGTCTCGACACCAAGCTTCTGCTCAAGATCTTCCACTAGCTCTATGTCCCGATTTCGCTGCTCAATAGCATGCCGCCTGGCCACATTCGAGATGGGAGCAGGAGAGTAGTCTGCCCCATCCGCTTGGGCAGCACGTTCAGCAGCTCGAATGGCAGTAACACGTTTTCTACCATTGGGATCAGTCAATGAAATGTAGTCCAAAAGAACGAAACGTACTGACTGCCCTCCAGATTCACAAGCTTCTGAAGGTACTCCATCTCCAATGTCAGTTCCCGCTTCTTTGGCAGCCCTGCATCCAGCCCAAGTAGGTACTCCTTCTCCTCCTCCAGCCATACATGAAATGTATCATAGTCCTCGACCCCCTCCTCTTGCATCCAGCGCTTAAGTGCAGGCTCGGTTTGAAGGATCTTGAGTGCCTGCCGATAATTATCGCACAAAAATTTACCTAGATTGCCATCAGCGGTAGTGAAAGCTATAAAGAAACCCCTACTGAGATTTGCATACACCTCTAGGTCATCAATTTGCTTCATGAAGGTCGTGATCTCTTGCCTTCGGTGGAACTTGCTCGCGTAGCGAACTGACTTGGCGAGAGCATTGGATCTCGAGAAGTACCGCTCGCACCCTTCGAGATCCTCAAGCCCTAGGCCCTCAACATATGTAGCGAGGAACGACAGCTGGCAAAGTCGGTTGTGCGCATGTCCATGGAAAGATCCGACCAGGGACTTGAACCGGTTGGTTCGCGCCTTGTCCCCGAGCTCGCTATTCTTGAGGGTGGACTCAAAATGGCACCCAATGTCGTAGCCACCACCAAGTTTCAGCCCAAAGGTGTCAAGGAGGACCTCAACGACAGCAAGAGGATACTTTGATCTGAATAATCAAGATTAATGAATGTCAAGATTAATAGGCCACGACTTACAATTCCCCGCTCCGGACCATGTCGGCAACCACCAGAGCGAACCCATGCCGACAGAGGGCCAGAAAGATCCCCGTCTCATCGAAGATCCCCCACATCTTGGATGTTACATCGTTGATCATGTTCTTCCATCGACCAGAGGCAAGGGTTGCTTGGGTCGCCCTGTTGAAGACATATTAGCCGAGTTTCCAAAAAAGGAAAAAGAACGACTTGCATCGGTGGGTAGATCTCCTCCACACTCGACCTGACCCACCGATCTACTCGCTCCCATCTCAAAAATAATCTTCCCCCCCATCCCTCGAGTCGTCTCGCTCTATTGAAGGTCCAGCAGTCGGCTCCTCCTCCGACCATTGTTTTGAGACGCTTCAAGACCCGTTTGAGGGAATCATTTCCATCCATATTGAAGAGCATGAAGAAAATGAGCTCATCTCCCCCTCTAGCTTGTACATGCAGGCTGGGCATGTATGCCTTGAGCCGCCAGTTTGGTGTATTTACGGCCCAAGGCTGAATTGACAAGGCAGTTCAGTTTGTCGGCGGATCTCAAGATAGATATTGTAGGCGGTTGAGAACTGTTGGCGAAGATAAGGTCTATAAGGAACCTATTGAGATTGTTCGACTGTTTGAGACCGTATATTAATATAATGACTTACACCATGAAGATCACATAACGACTTGACAAAAGATTGGATAGCGAGCTGAGGTCACCGGATATGAGTGGTCCGATACAATTCCAAAACACGTGCAGCAATCACAACAGACGGCTTCCATGGTGCCACATGGCATGAGACCCTGCTTTATTAAAGCAGCAGCTACCCCTGCACCACCTGCATCAAGTTCTACGTCCATACGTTGGGTCTCTGAGATAGAAATGAATTAATTCATCCAGAACACAAGAGCTCGGTGCTCACCATATAAATCCACCACCGTTATTTCAATTTCTTCCACCATTCTTGGTGTACGCTCTCGAGAAGGCCCCATGTCCGCTTCAGCACACCAGATCATATACGCCTTGACTAGCCGTTCCATTTGCACACTCCATCCATTGACCAAGTTCTGTGTCCGGTCATCCGAACACGATACTCCGGAGCAGATTTTTCCTGAATTCTCAATCAGTAAAGGACAGGACCTAATCAGATGAAAAAAAAAATACTTTGTCGACATATTCGCCATTTCTCTCTCAATTCCATCCTGGAGTGTGGCCACAAACTCCCCCCCGGCATGGCTGATGTCAATACGAGTGCTCCCATCCATGATATTGTGGATGCTGATGTCTCCCGGTCCATAATCATCGCCCATCAGCACCAGCATCAACATCACGATCCTCAGGGAGCTGTCTCAGAGCGCGGAAGTTATCGAGATGCTCCTCAGTCATATCTGCTCTGTTTTAGAACATTTTTAATAAATTATATCTGCAGAAACTTACTTCGTAGCCTGCTCTTGAGTTCTTCAGAGCCCGATTGCCGATAACGTTCCTGGGCAGCACGACCCAATACTTGTTCTTTTGGGGCAGTTCGAGACTGAGTGACTGGGTCGTATGCAGAGCCCAGAATATTAACCTGCCTGGCATTTGAACTGGCCTTGATGCTGGCTCGGCCTTTCTTCATGATTGCAGAATCTGATAAGAATGAATATTTTAGGCACACAACACGACATGTCACGATGTGTGGACGAGCACGTGATGTGGCTGTGTCTGCCACCTCTGCCTTGTGCCCACTCACCACCTGGCATCATCTATCCAGTCGTTCCACGTGTTTCAACTGATCTGGAAGCTTTCTTTGTATCATCTGGGAGCTGTCTAGGCCTGGAAGGAACTCACCAAGGAACACTATGGCAGGTATGCACCAATTCTTTCATTTTGGCCTTTTTCTCTTCTCTGGCTGCAATGAGACCCAACCACGGGACTTCTGCGCATCAAGCCCTCTTTTTTATTCATTCTACTATGCTATAAGCCACCAGATTGCCAGAGACCCGACCCTGGGACTTGCTATACCGCACTTGCCTCATACTTCGCTTTTTTTGCCCTTTTTTGGTGTCTTATTTGAACTGACG
Organism: Mycena olivaceomarginata; assembly: GCA_029378375.1. Taxonomy (NCBI): domain Eukaryota; kingdom Fungi; phylum Basidiomycota; class Agaricomycetes; order Agaricales; family Mycenaceae; genus Mycena; species Mycena olivaceomarginata. The sequence goes on along the minus strand of JARKIC010000696.1, from coordinate 54,284 downwards.
TGTTTTCCTTTAGGACGGAGAATTTTGCGGTCGGGAAAGGAGTTCTCTGCCTATGACCTCGCTATTGGCGCTGCCATGTCGCCCCACAATATTTCAGCATTGCGATTTGCCTCAAACAACGCCTAGAGCTCAGCAATTTACTCAATCCTTGACGAGCCTGTGAATATCATTCCTACCCCCCCGACCTCCATCTCACCGACGTCTTCCCCCTCCCTGAGTCCTCCAGCCTGCCCCTCCCTCGCCACCGCCTTTTTGGGTGGCACATGATTCCCGGCAAAGCAAGCGCCTGCCACCAAGCTCAACTCCAAGAAACTTGGCTCGAAAAGACCGCAAACGTGAGCGGCGAGAGCTTGACGCATCCCAGGCTCAGGATTCTGGCCTCAAGGCCATCCACAGGGAACGGCGTGCAGCTGCTAAGAAGAATGCGCTCCAGATGGACTTTGACGTCATAGACCTCCCCCATTCCACACCTTCCCTGGATTGGCAAGTGTTCTTCAGAGGACGGTATGCAGGCCCCCAATGTCGGCACCTTGCCAACCTCTTCTGCTCGGGCAATCGGGATGGGGAGTCGTGTCTACACCCAAGAAGAGCTCAATTGTATGAGTGGGACCGACGGCTTTACCTACATCGAATGGCTGGGAGAGTACGTCTTTTTCCATTCGTTCTCTCGCTACTCTGATCACTTTACCAGATTGACCATTCCAATTATTGATTCCCACCGTCGCCTGATTGCGCTGCTCGGTGGGAAGCCAAAGGACCTTCTTGGCTGGAAGAAGGTGACCGATAGTGCGGCACACCTCCTGGAAATCCCTTCTCCCCCCGCGCCCATTTCCACCGTTGGAGACCTCTCTCCATCGACATGCACATCCTAAGGCGCCCTACCCTTCTGTTTCCCGTGGCTTATCTCATGGCGGTGGTCAAACCGTATGTCTGCTCCCTCCCTTTTTTGATTTATCTCACCCGCGTCTCAGGCACCCGGCAAACTCTGCAATCATCCCGATAACTCGAAGTCACGGACGAGATGCTCGAGCATGAGTGTTTTCAACGCATTGTCGGCTTCGCCAAGTGTACGTTCCTCTATTATATTATTTTATTGATGTAGACCCTCAATCGTCTCCCAGGCCTGTTCCGTATCTTCGCCCCGATCCTGTTCGCCTTCTACCAGGCCCAAATGGCTTTGCTTGCCGCGTGGAACTCTGCGCTCAAGTGGCCTTTTGTAGGCAGTGTCTTCGCTGCCTGCACCTTTAATTTCGGACCACAGGCTGTCACTTGCTCTCATCTCGACTTTGGTAATCTGGCGTGGGGATGGTGCTCCATCACATCCCTCGGCTGGTTCAATGCTGATTGAGGCGGGCATCTGATCCTCTGGGACCTGAAGCTATCATACGCTTCCCTCCAGGCGCAACCATCCTTATCCCCTCAGCGATCATCGGCATTCGAATATCCCGGTCCAGCCTCACGAGAAACGATTCTCATTCGTCCAATACACGGCTGGCGGACTCTTTCGGTGGATTCGTAATGGGTACATGACGGATGAGGATTTTTTGAAGAAGTCGACGATGGAGTCGAGGGAGGCTCGGGACGCGGAAGCAGAGACGCGCTGGGAAGAGGGTGTGAAGATGTTCAGTATCATAGACGATTTATAGAACAATTCAATTTCTTGTTGATCAATCTGTACGAACGTCGACTTGAGCCAATTTTGGTCATCGGACTTATCGCGAACACGCTTCGGATGTATCAGCCGCTGCGCCGAGCACCACCTTAAAATATTCACGCAAGGGCAACGTATCAACTTCTACATTATCTTATTTTTTTGGAGATGCTTTTTAATGCAATGAAGGGATATATATAAAAAAATCTGAACTTCACCTGAGGTCTGCAAAATAATATCTTTTATTGCTGTAAACGATCACGAACACGCTTTTGTTGCGTAAGGCTTGGCCATATTTACATGCCAAATGTGGGTCATCTTTGTCTTGCCACTTACCATGACCACCTCCAGTCCGAAACTCAAGCAATCTCAGAAAACCAAGAAAGCCTCAGAGCAGCGTCGTAAACGCCGCCAGGCCCTACAGCAATATGCCGAAAGGTTCGAGAAGGCGAGCAGATTTGAAAGGATTGCTCTGATTCGTATCTTTCCACAGAAATGCAGAGACTCTGCGAGAAAAGGCCAAGGAACGAATGAGGAGGTGAGCCATACCTATCCAACTACCTCAATAGTCATAAATGCTGCTCTACAGGCTCCGCGCTGCTCAAGCTGCTCAAAACAAATCTTCTGATCGCTCCTTGGCGGACTTCGACTACCGTGAACGGTGAGTCAGTCTTTGTCAAAAAATGAAAATATATTCATTTTCTCTAGTAAACGCCGCCAGTATGCTACCCTTGGGGCCTGCAACTAAGAAGCGCTAACCAATCACAGGAAATATATCGAAAACTATGGCGGTCGCTCATACCACCAATTCTACTATCCTCTCCTTGAATTCTTTGGGGAGGGGAACCTGGCTGGTGTTACTATCATTGACGAAACGAAGCACCGCCGCAGCAAAAAATTCAAGTTGGAGATTACAGAAGAGTATGAGGATGCAAAGCGGCGATTTCAGCTTGGGAAGAAGGTCAGGATTGTTATTACCGATGAGTCTCTTGGTTTTCTATAGTCCAGCTGAGCGTTGAGCAAGCCGAGCATCGAGCTACACCAATCTGCCAATATATTTCTCCTTGTCCCATTACATTCTCCTTCAACACGGATTTTGAGCTTGAAACACGGAAAATTGATTGAACGGTGCATAACCAGAGCCTGTGAATTTAATTCAGCGAATAGATGCTAATCAACCATATTGGTCAATTGAACGAAGTGGACCTACAAAATATACGGCACTTCGACGCTTCGACGTGCTTCCTCGATTGTGATTGTCACATGGTACGTCACGCGTTATTTTTGATCTCTCTTTGCCTCCTGCCTTCACGATCCACGGGCCGTTCCTCAATGTCCAATTCTGTGTGCCCAAGTTCTTTGCTTCTGAAACTTTGATTCCTATTCGTTCCACGACTCCAGCCCAAACGTTTCTTCTATCTGGTTCGGGAACCTCTGGCTGGAGAAAAGGCTGCAATTTATTCTCTCAAGTGCGTTCTCAGGGCCTGGATTTTCTGCTAGCGTGACTTACATCCCTGGAGATCCGCAGCAGAAAACGCGCTTCCCCGGACCGGAAGCTTCGAAATTGTGCGCTGCAAGACGATCGCACAAGCTGTTTACGAGTGGCGCAGGTGGTGCCAAGACGCCCACCTCACCTGCGACCTCACCTACCTCGCCAACATCCACCGGACACCGCAGCACCGCAGTGCCCCGCCCCCCACTCATCCGACTCATCCGACTCGGCGCTGGGTGCGCGAAGTCACCCCGGACTCGGGCGGCTATTGCGTGCTCCCTGACGCCGAGCGCCCGATCATTCTCCCCATCGACAACAAGGCTGCCAAAAAATTGGGATCGGCATGGATGGGATCAAGGCGGAGGTGGGCAGCGGTACCATGCGCATCAAGCGCGAGGGCGGCACTGCGCGTGTCAAGCACGAGGGGATCGGTGCGGATGGGTCAAAGTGGAGGCGGGCAGCGGTACGGTGCGCATCAAGCGCAAGGGCGGCACCATGCGCGTCAAGCGTGCAGGCGGGGCTGTGGGTGTTAATCGCGAGGTCGAGGGTGGGATGGATCACGAGGGGGACGGTACAAGGCTCGAGGCTGGTGCTACCCCCGCAATTCGGACTTCGGTGCTACTTTTGCTACGGTCTGGACTCCGGATACTCGGACATTTGCTCGCGGATTACAGTTTGTCCATATTCGCCGTCCTTTCAGCCTTGTCTGATGGTCAAGGCTCCAACGGAGCATCGTCCGCATCGGGGAACTCGTCCGTGCCCCGGGAATAATATTAACTGGACTATTTTTGAACACTGAACTTCTGCACAACAGCTTTGACACGCGCGCGCCAAATCTCTCTTTCCCTCTTCTCTTACATCCATGGACGACTACTATCCCTCCCCGCCGCGCCGGACAAACCTACTACTCGGACAAACAAACATTTTCTCGTCCAATACTGGACCGTTTCATGAGATTTGTGACTTCCAATAAGCGGTAGCAGGTGCTCTAAAGATATAAGGTCCAAAATCTCTACAACCTTGCATCTTTCGAATATATATCACCGCCGAACGAAGTTGACAACTTGGCCATTTTCGCAAATTTAGCCTATCTTAAGGCCTAGGGTCCTCACCCGAGGGTCATATTATCCTCTGAATGCGTCCCAAATATACCTTGACATCGTAAGAGTTCCCATATAAAATTTCAGAGGCATAGCTGTCTTCTAGCCGTCACACTAAGCCGAAAGATGAAGACATGCCTGCCAAATTGATATCTCAACTGGTAACAATGATGGCAAGAAAATTCATGCTGCCTGTTGACCATCCGGGACATACCTCAGCTTCTGCTTCTTGGATATCATACTTCTTATCAAGTAGCCTCCACCCTATAAGATTTGGAGGCGCCTCGACCGCAAGAGGGTCAGATATGAAGCCGGCAATCCAAATTTGATGTGTTACCTAGTACTCGGACACGTGGCAACCTCGGAAAAAACGAGGCCGTTTGAGCAATTCTTACCCATTTCTCATGAAGTAAAATTTGAATCTGGGGTAGAAGACAGATTTCTGTCGATCTACCTACTCAACTTGGCCCAAAAACTATTGGATAAATTGCTATATTGCAATTTTCCTTAAGTGTCCGAGATCTAGGGGGGGGATAGTACATCCATCCGGATGGTGAATCTGGCTCTGTGCCGCTCATCGAAACCCCGTCGTGGGTCGTCTCGCAAATTGAGTCGTATTTGCGCAGCGGGGACTGACACCGTCGATTCCAGATACACCGGCCCTTTTTTCCCCAACTCGCGGCACCTCGTCGTCGTGGGTGGGGCATTCACCAGTTACAATAGCATTGTCACTGTTCCTCCAGGTACATTCACCGTTCTCTGGGTATATTTCGAGGTGCTGAGCAACAACAGATTACCCGCGGTTGCCCCTCGGAAGTATTGATATCCGCATCGAGATACGACTGGATACGACCAATATCTCTGTTCCAGGTATGTACACGAAATCTGCGGTTCAAGCTGCGTGCCGCGCGCGCCCAGAAATCGCTTCCAAGCAAAACACCACCAGGGGCGAGGCACCGTTCAGTGGATGTACTCGGCGCGAGTCGAATGTCCCAGCACGCCGATGACTGTTGCTTTGTACCGGGGTGATGGTGCGGGAGAGGTGTGAGTTTGTCATGAATTGTGTGATTACACATATTTTCATTCCCGCCCAGGAATGGAGGGAGAGCGTTGCAGTCCATTCAAGTCTTCGGTTCGGAAGGAACACTCTCAATGGCTCATGATTGATTCTTGCGGCCTATGTATATAATCCAAGAAACTCGCGCGAGTTTCCCTGGGGAAAGTGGCTTAAAGAAATGGAAACTGGCGTAAAGTGGCTTAAAGAAGTAGGAAACCGGTGTAAAATGGCTTAAAAGAAATGGAACTGGTGTAAAGAAAATGGAAACTGGTGTAAAGAAGGAAACTGGTGTTGGAAAGTGTGTGTAAAGAAGGAAACTGGCGGTGGAAACTGGTGTAAGAAAGGAAACTGGTGTTGGAAAGTCGTGTAAAGAAGGAAACTGGTTGTAAAGAGGGAAACTGTGTGGAAAGTGGTGTAAAGACATTGGAAACTAGTGTAAAAGGGGGAAACTGGTGTAGAAAGTGGTGTAAAGAGGGAAACTGGAGTGGAAAGTGGTGTAAATAAATTGGAAACTGGTGTAAAGAGGGAAACTGGTGTGAAACTGGTGTAAAGAAATTGGAAACTGGTGTAAAGAGGGAAACTGGAGTGGAAGGTGGTGCAAAGAAATTGGACACTGGTATAAGAAGGAAAGTGGTGTGGAAAGTGGTGTAAAGAAATTGGACACTGGTGTAAAGAGGGAAACTGGTGTGGAAAGTGGTGTAAAGAAATTGGACACTGGTGTAAAAAAGGAAAGTGGTGTGGAAAAGTGGTGTAAAGAAGGAAACTGGTGTGGAAAGTGGTGTAAAGAAATTGGAAACTGGTGTAAAGAGGGAAACTGGTGTGGAAGTGGTGTGAAGAATTGGACACTGGTGTAAAAAAGGAAAGTGGTGTGGAAAGTGGTGTAAAGAAGGAAACTGGTGTGGAAAGTGGTGTAAAGAAATTGGAAACTGGTGTTGGAAACTGGTGTGGAAAGTGGTGTCAAGTGGCTTAAAGAAGTGGGAAACTGGTGTCGAGTGGCTTAAAGAAGTGGGAAAACTGGTGTCAAGTGGCTTAAAGAAATTGGAAAGTGGTGTAAAGAAATTGGAAACTGGTGCAAAGAAGGAAAGTGATGTGTTGGAAAGTGGGGTTGCACTGGAAAATGGTGTTGGACTGGGTCAGACTGGAAAGACCACTTCTTTAAGAGTGTATTGTGTTTAAAGAAGAGACATGTATTGTACTCGTACTGGATGACCTGTATAGAACCTGGATCCAGTTCTTTAAGCTGGAAAAATGAATCACAAACCTAGGTGGCATCCGATTCCTTTAAGGTCGAAAAAGGGTTAAAGGAATGAATCACAAACCTAGGTGGCATCCAATTCCTATATATCTTGGGCTGGATTCTGCTGGCAGAACTGTGGCTGAAGGTGTATAGCCACCCGACGGTCCCCGAAGTGTTCAGCCACGGTTCTGCCAGCAGAATCCAGCCCAAGATATATAGGGAAGCTGACACTGGGGGCAACCAATGACACATGTGAACACCGCATGCGTTACATGCATGTGGTTCCCATATGGAAGAAAGGCCACAAAGCCGCCTTTACCAGACTAAGGGCGGCTTTGTTGCATGCTTTGTTCTCCGGTGCAGGGGAACAAAGCATGCAACAAAGCCCCCCTTTTCTTGTTAAAGGCACCTTTGTGGGCTTTGTTCTGACTGTGAGCCACATGCGTGTAACGTACTTGGTGTTCGCATGCCTCGCTGGTTGCCCCCAGCACTCGTGCAGTGTTGGTTGATATTGAAGTAGCATCTGTCTGTTGATAGTCTGCCCTACCTTCTGCTTCTTTGCTAGTTGCCAGTAGTGTTAGGTTCTGCCGCTCACAAAGAAACTGAAGACTTGAACAGTCTAAGGTTTAACTTGAGTCTTGATATCCTGTTGGCGTCAAGCCCCTGCTATCCCAGCATAACCGTGCTTAAACTGCATAGTTGCTATTGAAACAAAGCCTTATTCCAACCTTGCACACCCTCTTGACGGGTGATACGTACCCTACTTCCCCGAACACACACACACGAGTATTAGGATTAGGATTTGTGATTTGTTTTGGTTTTGGTTGGTTTGAGTAGAGTGACTACTTCGCTTTTCTCACTAGTCAATCCATTAGATTTCATGGCCGCACCCTAGTGCACCATTTCGGCGTGCTTGCGGGAGTGTAGCTAATTCCCTATGCAGTACATGTTTGTATTTACACCGATTGAATATGATTTATTTGCACCCACCATGCGCTCTGCGGAGGGGTTGAAATCCCAGCCCTTTCTCCAAATCTCCTCACCCTTCGCGATATTGAGTTTTTCACTGTGACATTGTAACTGCAAGTTGAGGATGACCCCAAATTCTGCTTCGCTAACCACTCGCCGATGTTTATATCAAGATAGCTGTTGGAATAACCAATAGGTTTTCGTGTGATCCCTTGAATAGCTGTTGAGCAGACAGAATAGGTTTTCAGAATAGATAATAGGGATTCAAGGCATCAATAGGTGTTCACCAACACCTAATGCTACTAATTTTGTTGTGCCTCTTTCTTTACCGAAAACGACGAGGTTCGTATGCGGATGTTTGTCTATCTCCGTATACTGTACTATTTCGATCAATTCACATCTAAATTCGGAATTTTTGATACAATTAAAATCCAAAAGAAATCCGACAAATTGAGAAAAAAATTTGCCGCAATAAAAAAGTGAGTGTGATGCGTGACAACCAATTGAATGAAATAGTACAGTAGTGTATCTCCATTTCGACTCTTCTCCTCCACTAGCTTTGCTCTCCTGCCATCCGCGTGCGCAATGCACAGACTTCTGCTTTTCCCTATCTAAACCCATATAGTATCCTTTGCGGTGTCAGCTCCAGCCTCTTGTTGGGCTGTGCGCGGTACCGAAGCCGTCCACTCCCCTCCGCCGTGACAATGTGCTGGATGGCCGTACTTGGATAAATCAAACCAGCGTCAAGGTATGACAAACATCGCACCCTCTCGCCGTCCTCTCTCCCGCAATTAGGTGGTCAGTAGCCATTGTCGGTTGAAGCATGCCCACAACAAGATACCAGAAGCCGTAGCTCGAAACTCGCTGTGCCCTTTCACTCATCCCTCACCATTGCTCCCGCTTGCTCTCCTTTGTCCCTCGATCGGGTCCTCAACGGCCATCTTCACACAAATCAAGCCATCCGCAACATCGGCAGTTACAGAGCCAATTCAATGTTGGAATATAGAGTGGCTGTGCGAGCTGTTGCAAGCTCGCCATCAATTGAGTCAGTGTGACTCATTTATTGGACCGAGTCATTTCGACTTTATGTTCTGACTCAGTGTGACTCATGTTGAGTCATAGTTAAACTGTACATATGACTAGGTTACTGAGTCATATTGCATCAGGTAGTAGTATATAAGTAGTGTACTTTCAGGCATGTACTCTACCGGATTACAACGAGATCCCCCAGTACTGTCTCTTCCCTTCTGAGTGATGTCCTAGTCTGGGGCTCATTTCAACATTCAAGACTCATGCAATGCTTGGGCGCAACTTTTACTTCAAGCAATCAACACTCAGGAGCGACAATCAATTATTTCTTTTGCAAGCCTGTGTTCCGTTCCCTAGCAAGTCGTCGACCATTCCACATTCTTTCAGCCTCACTTCCTCGGGAACGAGCACATTAAACCAATCAAGTGTTCTCCATGGATGCAGTGCGTATTATCGCTTGCTTTTTGGGATATTTGAACTTCCGTGGTACAGACGTCCCGGGATATGTTTTCAAAAGAACTGTTCATGCGTGGCACCAATAACCTCTTCATGCGCTCGGGATGTCTAATTAACATTCTAGAATCTTTGGATGCCACGGCGATTGATTGCAGCTGCGATACCTTTGCAAAGGTGCGTATTAGGCTTCTGTTCATGCGATATGTACGATTCGCCAGTCATTGGCCTTCATCGTGTTGCAGGTGCAGTTCCCTCGGTGCCATTCCGCTTTCTGAATCCGGTCTGTAACCGTCAGATTTTTACGAGTTTCATCAACTCCAGGCTTATTTATGTCGATTCGATTTTACCATTCCCGCGAAGGTGCTGATGTGTGCCTGGTCGGCTCTTCCGCATCCATTCCACCTCGCTCTTCCGTTGTTCCCTCACAGCCATGCCATTGCTCTTCAGTATTACTACGCACTACGACTGTCCAAATCGCGTGGGGCTCTCGAGCCCACAAACTTCACGGTACGTTGTTCTCTGCCGTCATCCTGCGTGGCGCATTGCTTGATTGTTGGCATAGCGGTCAGCCTTTTATTTAGTGTCCTCTGTTCAACGACGACCTTTTCCATGGGTACCCACACGAATCGTCCTTCTTCGCGAAAATTCCTCGGACTTTTGATCCAGCGAAACGTTAGACCTGTAGGCTAGTAGGAGCTCACGCCTCTACGTCACTGTTTGTTCTCCTATACTCACGTTTCCTTCCAGTCCTTCTGGTCTCTTTCCTTTGCGCACCGTTGATGAATATCTTTCTTATTCGTAAATAGCTGTAGGTTTATGTGTATCCACACAACTATAATGATGAATCCATTTCCACCCATCTCCAAGCCGGAGCGAAGCGAAGGCACGACTTGTAACTAAGATTAAGTGTACCTAAACAGCGCGGAGGCGCAATAACTACAGATACATTCAGTAAATATAATATCTCATAGGATGTGGACATACCCCTCGGTTGTTGCAAGAGACAATAACTGAGGGGAGATGAAGCGGGAATCAATCCGTACTTAAAGAGTTCCCTATGATAAGTATCATGGAGTTGATAAATAACATGTAGATAAGTATCACGGAGTTTGGATAGGGGTGACGGAGTTTGATGGAGGCCGAGGGTGTATGATCATTAACCGTTCTTTAACGACAAGATCTGCCGCCGCTTCGCTCCGGCAACTCGCACAATCAAAGGGAATTGCTATCAATTGAGTTGCATACTATATATTATAATACCACTGGCGAGGCGTATGGTTCGCCGCCACAGAGAGGGGATTGAGGGTGATATAGAACAAATATTTTTGACAGATTGACTGCGGAAGAGATCCAGAGAGTTAAATTCGACGAGGGTAAGGAACTCAAAATGAGAGGGAACGAATTTCGAGCGGTAAACACAGAAACCTCTTCGAGAGCACATGCGGGCGGATCAGATGTCGCCCTTGAGAAGTAGGCAGTTGAGCAATGAAAAACTTTTCAATGATCCAGAGAAGATACATGCAAGTGTATTGCTTTGGCGATGAGTACAAACCAGAGTAGAGCTGAGGGTTCTGTAGATGGATTGGAGTAGTCTCGAGTTGGCAGTCCAGCGATACAGAGAAGAAATAGGATCGGCCAGATGGGATTTGCTCTGGAAACAATGTTGATAGGACATTGAAACAACGCAAACCACAATTTACGGTCAACCAAACCCATAGATAGTTGAAGCCAGGTAGAAAAGAGCAACTTGAAGATGCTTAATTGACAGAAGATTCAACAGTCCAGAAGGCCTGAAGCTTGCGACTGAGGCGAGCGTAGAATCAAAGTGGGAGCAGATAAAAGTAGTAATGGGAAAGGGGCGAGGAGGCCCGTCTTTATCAACGCAGCGGTGATGCGGCCGCAGTGAGAAACATTGAATAATTTTGGGCCGCAGTGAGAAATGCGCAGTGAGAACTCTGCTGCGAGTGTGCCGGATTGTGATCATATATACCAAATGAGATCGTACGTGGCCGCAACACAACAGCCTCTGAAGATGTGGGACCCATCTCCTCGATAAAGTGTTCATCCGATGCATGTCGCTCACGAGACGAGTTTTACAGCCCTTGAGCCCCAAAATGAACCTTTCAGCGATTGCGCGTCTGACCGGCAGCGGAAATGTCGGACTATGTGGGAAAATTGGGCTGCGCGTCGAGGTCGAGGGGCTGTGTCCGTCAGATGCACTCCAGAGACTGCGCAAGAGAGGGCAATGAGAGAGACGTTCCGAAGGAGATGAGCTGAAAGGAGATGGCCAAACAACCCCCAACGAAATCTCGCCATTTCGTTAAAGAAACGGTAGATTACCTCGGTGTGTCATTGTACATGTTTGCGCACAGCTCCATTTGCCGTATCCCCTTCCTTCACCCTCTCTCGTCGTCTTCATATCTCGGCGCCAAAATACATCTGCGCAGTTTACTTAATGTTCCACTTAAAAACCCCATGAAGCGCAACAGCTGACCATTGCGCAGCCACTTTTGACAGAATGCTGTTTATCGCAGCTGCTGTTAACAGCGGCGCAGCTCAATGATTGTTATCCAGCCGGGAGGTCACGCAATCTCTCCTCTCAAGATATAAGCAGGGAGCGTCGTCCTTCATTCGGGCTACCAATCTTTCGCCCACTTCTCTCTTGCACCTCAATTCAGTCGCACTGTCTATCCTCGACTGAAGATATTTTCAACTCATCTCATTCTCTTACCTTTACCGTTCGCTCTTCCGCCCTCCTATAGAGATATCCTTCGATTGCGTGGTCAATTTGCTTCGTTAATGCCCACCTCCCTCAAGCGCATCCTCTACTTTGAAAACCAGATCAATTTCGGCTCAAGTGCTGCCTGCGGTTGGACGCTTCGACGGTCAACTTTTCTTTCAACATCAATCCACCTAGGTTCTGTGCTAGTTCAATTTGCGCAACACATTATTCTTTGCTGGTTCGGTAGCGTCCGTTAATTCCAAATTCCCATCGATGTCGCTCAATCTCAATTCTTCGGTCTCACTCGTCTGTTGATGCTCTTCAGGTTGCCCCATTGTTCTACTCCTACTGCACCGTCTATCTCGTTGACAGATCCTCGCAAATCCGGAGCCCTGGACTGCTGGGTATTCTTCTGTTCTCAGACCTTTCGCTGCGGCCTTTTCATTTCAAAGCTGTCTTCAGGATCATTGCACCGCGAGAGCGAATCACCAAGTTTTCGGCGTGATTTCTAACATTGAGCACCATTCTTCAGAGGTTTACTTATGCTTGAACAGTATAAATGCAGGACTTCACCGTAATCACCGATCGAAAGTTGCGAATTCAGATGACCTTGTGGAAGTGCTCCGCTTCCGGTTGTACTGTTTGCCAACGAGTTCAAACTCATTTGTCAAGACGGAGAGTTGGTTGTGAGGACTGTATTAATTTTGTCTTCTTTCCTCGATACAGTTCAATAAGTTATTTTTGGCTTCCGGAGCGAAGCGGATGCCTGTCTTGTTTTTTGACATCAGTACACGAGGCTTCCACGCACTACAAACACCTCTCCTTGGACTTCAGCTTAACTTGCTCATGGCGCAGGTCAATATCACCTACGCATCCTTTGCGGACATCCTCGAAACGATCAAGCTCATTCCAAACACCATCGAATTGATTGGGAAAGGCAGAAAACCCGGGTCTCCGACCGAGTGGGCGGACACCGAGAAAGACCTCAAGTCCCTACGCAGCGAACTCATACAGCTCTCCAATCTCTGGCAACAAGCACCGGTCGCCTATTTCTCTTACCTGAAAGATCAGGGCGCACGTTGTCGTTCGACGGTGTTTGATTTTCACTCCATGATCACCGAGTCCGAGTCTCGAGGTTCTCCAGAAGCCTTGGAGAAAGTAGCGGCTTTCCGGGAACAATTTAAGGTGCTTCGCTTGGAAATCACAGATCTGTACGTGTAGCGCGTTTTCCTTCACTGTGAATAAGGCTCAATCTCGAGGGTAGATTCCGGGCGGCGCGAAATGGTCAACTGCTACAGTCTACACATGGTGGGTGTGGCGATTAATTGTTTATTTTCCTGTATTAATTCAATCGTTGAGATCCAGATACCGTTGAGGCCATGATAGAGCGGCTGGACACGCTTTTCCATGACGAAAAACAGTCATATACTAAATTTTTGGCGTGCCGCGATGCTGCTGCCCAATGGCTTCTAGATCTCTTGCAAGAAGTGAGTAGTAATTTTTTTTTTCGCAAACTGCTTAGAATAATCGGTGGCCGACAGTTGTTGGATTATGACTCGGACTTAGTCAAGAGGAATCGGCGCAGACTCTTCAAAGCTCTGATACGGCTTTCTGGCCACTCGAAGCTCTACCCCAAATGCTTTGCCCTTACGGGTCTGGAGCAAGAGAGACATGTGCGGGAGGATCTTTCGGCGATGTCTATACAGGCCTTCTCCGCGGTGAAAGGGTTGCTATCAAAATGATGAGGGTATTCGAGACATCAGACATCGATGCGGTACTAAAGGTCTGAACCAAATTTTCACCGCGTAGAATCTCGCATAGATGTTTTTGCCTAGGTGTTCGGCCATGAAGCACTTATCTGGCGGCAACTATCTCACCCCAATCTCCTTCCATTTATTGGTCTGTATTACTTCCAACAAAGACTCTGCTTGGTGTCGCCGTGGATGGAAAACGGGCATATCCGGGGGTTCTTGAAGCAAAGGACATATGACGTCGATTACCTTCTCTCTCTTGTAAGTCTTTGGATTTTGACTGACGGCGGCCTGAAATTCTACCCTTGCACTTTCAGATTCTCGATGTAGCGCTCGGCCTCGAGCATCTTCACGCGATGGGTGTCGTCCACGGCGATTTGAAGGGCGTACGTGGTCTGTTGCAAAATTCCCTTCTCCGTCAATCATCCTCCGCTAGGATAACATCTTTGTAACTCCCACTTACCGGGCCTGTATTGCAGATTTCGGTCTTTCTTCCATCGTTACTTCCATGTCCTCGATCCGATTTACCAATACCTCGGAGCGTAGAGAAGGAGGTACCGCACGCTACCAGGCCCCCGAACTGCACGTCGGCGGACACAATAATTATAAGTCGGATATTTATGCCTTTGCATGCCTTGTGTATGAGGTGTGTTCCGAGTCCATCCAAGACCGCCTAGGGAATTGATTTATTGCTTCTACAGCTGCTGACGGGAACGGCTCCATTCCCTGAACTGCCCACTGACGTCGCGGTGGCCATGGCGGTCCTTCAGGGTCATCGGCCTTCACGCCCACCTTCGTGTTCGGGAACAACCTCAATGGACGGACTTTGGAATCTACTTCAGCACTGCTGGGAAAAAAAGCCCGAACTTCGCCCAACAACTGCACAAATCGTTGAACGCCTCACGGGCGCCGACATTCAGGCAAAGCAAACATTATCCACCCCAGACTGGGACGATACATATACATCCAAGTTTCGTCGCAAGTTTCTGGGCCAACAGCCCTTACCCTCGATCATCAAATTCGAAGAGGTAATTTTTGGTCATGCCCAGCAGACATGGTCAGGCTCGCCATTTCCGTCCCGGTCAAGCTCCCTGCTACCCCTTGCTCCCCTGAAGGTGTGTAATCCTGCCAGCTATGTTTTTACACCTCTTCTAACCGACTCTACTACAGCTCAACATCTTTGACGAGGAGGACCAGGCCAACTTTTCCATCTACCGCACCGAAATCGGCAACTTTGCTACCAGCGACGCCCTTTCAGATGACAATCTCTTTGATCCCTGCCGCGAGTTTGGCGATGACAAGAGTTCGCGCAAACTGTTGGTATCTCACTCGTCTGCCCGCGTCCATGAGCCCCCGCTCTTAGCCCCGAGCGCCATCTCTCCGACCAGCACCTTTGTCCCCCCATTCATCCCCTTCGCCCATGCACCCCTGCAACCCCGACGCGGATCACGCTCCCGCACCGACTCCCTCTCTTCAGCCGCCAGCGAGAACCTCCCGCACGATGCACACCAGGAGTGTGACCGCGACCGCGCAACCGGTTACACCAAAGGGCTTGTAGTTCCGAATGGCCGCGGGCAGCAGAAATGGTCAGGATCGCCCCTTCCGTCTCGGTCAAGTTCCCCGCTACCCCATGCGCCCTTGCTGTATGACAGAAAGGGCAACGTTGTACCTATGCCCCCACCACCATGCCCACTGTCTCCGAACCGCGCTACCTTCGTCAGCAACGACAGCAACGACAACGACGCCACCCCGCCAGGCACCCAGATCCCCATCTCCGAGGCGGACCGAGAAGAGGAGGCACGGCACTGGTACAACCGTTGGCAGCCGCGGACAAGGGTCGACATACCTTCCTCCTCCTCCGCCCGCCGGTCCCATAACAAGTCCCCACCCCAACGCGCTGATGGGGACAGTCCCGCCGGCCAGTCCGAGACGTGGGTGGTCGTGAACAAGAGCTCCCACCAAGATAGGGAGCCGTATGACAACGACAGCAGTATGCACTCAGACTCACTGCCGACTAAAGCTTCATCGAGACCGCGCAAGGTGCACCTGTTCGTGGCCAACCCGAACGACAGCGATGAGGGCCCAAGAAACCAGTACCACTACCGACCCCCGCCGCTGCCTCCAGTCCCGATTCCACAGTCGCTATCCACGCATATTCCCCGCTACCCTCCATCCCATCCCTCCTCGCCCCCACCGCCCTACAGCACCAGCGACCTCGCCCACGACGAGTCCACCCAGTCTACCCCGCCCGAGAGCCGCCCCCCACCGCGCCCTGCCGCAGGCCAGCCTGTGCCGAACAGATACGTCGCGACTTACAAGGGCCCCGACCGCGGTGATGTCAAGACCATGCCAACCTCGTCCTCAACCTGGAGTCGCCTCACAAAGGGCATCAAGAGCAAAAATTTGCAACCCGGCGGCGGACGCAATACGCGCCAGCCACCGCTTCCTATGTGAGTTGGAGGGGTAGCGTGTAGACCTCTGACGTGGAGGGCACGCGACGAGACGCATAGCCCGCGTTACCACGGAGTTGGACTCCTGGAAACGCGTCGTGACACGTAGCAACGCGTCTGCACACTGTTTCTGAAGTCAGGGAGGAGAAGAGGAGGAGGAGGAGGAGTATTTTAACCGCAGCGGTCCCATTCAGGAACATAGCGGGGCCCGTGACTACATACACAACATATACTACGGACACGAGTTTTAACTCCGCATCCTTCCTACTCAGATTGTTCACATTATTTATTGTTCTCTCAATTCACAGGCGTCACGAGTCTACGTAGTTTAATTTTTTGACTTTCGTGGATTTATTGTAATTTATTGAGTGGGTGACTTCCCGTAAGATTTAAATAATCCCCCGGAATTTCTTCGACCGTAGCCGTTGTCAATCACTGGGACCCCATCAACTGCATCACCCCAAAATGGTCCACATTTATTCTCTCATCAACGCAATAATTCTGAATCTATTCGGGGGGTCCCTACCCCCCGAATAGACTTTCTTATCCTGGAATATCCCGTTTGGGACACAAACCATTGATCTGCGCCTCCATCACGAACCCTCCGGCCCTCTCTTGCGCTCTAACAACTTGCTGTACCCATATCTTTAGAAGCTGCCACCTTTCCCCGGGTACCATGGGCAAAACCCATCCAAATTATTGTTTTCAAGACATTTTCAGTCAAATCTGAAGTCTCGAGACCAACTCGAGACATCCTTTGATACTGGATCTAACAGAATCATGTCACGAAATTATTGCATTCCGTCCCAATTCCGTCCTAGCCAGATATGCTGCACGAATTGCTGATGGCGCCCAGAGACAAGTTGGTCTACATATGGCTGTATTTTATCCTACATGCAGGCATAAATATAATATCTTGCTTGAGGGAAACACAGACGGCGGGAATATCTCTCAGACTGATCGCATCACTGGCACCCTCAGAAATTGCGCTGGAATATTTTAATCTTACGGGAAGTCACCCAGTGTGAAGTGTCGAAAAAAATCCAAAATTCGCGAGAACATCACCCTCTTTATAAAATTAAGCGTCTCTGTCCGTCCGAAGCCATATCTCCATATGTACTTTCCAATCACCATTCAAATCACCACCATCATGGCGAACCGCATTTCTGGACATGTGCTAATCTCAGGGTCAAATCGTTGCGCCAATCTCGCAACTAAGCCTCGCCGCGGACAACGTTATTTTCGGGTGCACAGCTCCCGTATGCTCGCTATGCTCTTGGCGTCAAATTGGCACCCACATTTCTGCACATTTGCTGTCTAGCCTGGTAAGGCCGAAGGATAAGGGAACTGGACAATGTTGCGGAAAGAATCACGAGGCGAAATGTAAGTCAGGCTGGTGGAAGAACGGAATCTGGCAAATGACATGTTGATGACTCGGATGATAATCCGCTGAGAAAAGGCAAGGAGGGAATAAGAGATAAAGCGCAAACGAGCCAGCTCAAAACCCCCAAGAATGGAGGTAAACAGATGCTAGAGAAATCACCTTGGTACGGGGGTATGATATATCACGACCCAGTGATTGTCAGAGACCCATGATGTACCAAAACCGCCAGTTCAGAGGTGAATCTGATATATCATGGCAGGTACGGTTTCTGCTTTATTTGCCAGCCAGTTCCCGTCACCGTCAATTGACACGAGGCTCTCGGCGTCGCCATCAAACGGGATCAAACAGGCTAGACATCGCGATCAACTGCGATCAAAATGCCTCGACGTCGTTGCTAACAATGACAAATTTATATCGAAAATCACGCCAAAATTTCGAAAAAAATTGTGATAAATGAATGAGATATGGAGAGTACATATGAGAGTATCTGTAAGCAAATCGGTAACAACTGGGGGGAACAAATCGCTGTTTTCGTTAGGTGCCGCACCTCATGTAAACAGTAATACTGAGACGGGCACGATAGCGTGAACGGCTTGTATTGCATAACTGTAAACAGTAATACTACAATATAAATAAGTAACGGAAATGATGAGAAGCAAGGCAGAGACAAACCTCAGACGGGCACGATAGCGTGAACGGCTGAGGGTTTGTCTCTGAAGGTACGGTGTTAAATACGTAGACAGAGCTGTAAAAAGCTGTAAGTAAATGTAGCTAAGTCGGGGAGAAGAGCTGTAGACAATGCGGAGTTGGAATATAGCTGTGGAAAGACGGAACAGACCGGAAACCAAAAAAGGGGATGGACCAAGCGGTGCGTCGAGCCATTTCAACACTCCCCCTGGCGAGAACGAGCCGTAAAGTATGAGTAGAATATAAGAGATAGAAAGATGAAGTAACCGCAAACGGGGAACGGGAAACTCCCCCTCAAGTTTGGACATATCCGCTCCTTCTCCCACCCGCTCCCCTTATATATCTTGGGGTGGAATCAGAGCTCAGACTCCCGGATGTGGCTGTGCTCTAGCATCATCCGAACCAGTGGCTGCACTTTGAACCCTTCTGAGACTTGGGGGGAGGCCGATGCTGCGCACGGCATAACTCGTACTTTCTTTTTTTTTTCCCTGCCCTCAACCAAAGCACTGACCTTGTTCAGAGCCCTTACCTGCGAAGGACTTTGGAACCCCGCGGCCGATCTGATTGCCGGCCGTATTTCTTAAGTAATTTGTTTTACATTGCACGTCTGTTGTCGAAAGTGCATCTGGCAAATTCTCAAGGTAGAGGTGGAGGTAGGGGTATGTTCTGGTGCAGTCCCGTTAAGAAGCAGCCACTACGTAGAGGCGTCAAATGTATGCTACAGATACTCGATTTCTTAGGCCATATAATCGCTAGCACTCGCTGAGCAGTCGTATCGATCCTCGGGCTTGTAACACACAATGCCCTCCTACATTGTTACCGGTGTTTCAAGGAACCGGTCGCGACGCTATGAAGGCCGAGGGGATTCTCAGTCTGCTGTAATGCTTCTAAATCCGAAGCGGAGGGTGAGAAGAACATGACGCCTCTGTTGCGAAAGTGGATACCTTCGAACGGTGAGGCCGGTTTGTGAGGGAAATTTTGAGACGCACAGCGAGTCGTTCTGAATGGATAAATTCGGAGGTAGTCGTGACTTCTCAGGTCGACTCGTGGATTGGAATCAGCTAGGAGAAACAAAGATTCTGAGACGCACGGCGAGTTTGGAGCAATACTGATGGAGCTGCTAGAACATGAGTGTCATTGAGTTGACCGAACTAGGGCGGTAGATGCGGATGGGGAGGGCTCTGTATAGAGGTCGAAACTATGGTGAGGTCTGCCAAAGTTCGAGACATATTGTAAAGACTCACCCCATTCCGGATATTCCTCGAGTCAATGGGCGATGAGTAAGGATAGCCAGCAACGAAAACATAGTAGCAGTGTTTGTGGAAAGATCGTTAGCCAACTTTGAACCGCAAACGAAGTGCATTGAACCACAATTCCCAGCTGACTATCGTAGTCCGGGGTGGGTGTGTAATGCACAGGTTTTACCCAGAAACAGCCTTGTATCAGGCTCGCCATGGTTTGGAGTTTATGGAAAGATGACGCGAGCGCTGATGTGGCTGGGGAGCAAAAACTGGGAGTGATACGACTGGTGAGACAGTAACGCACATGGTACCCTCCCAGAACTGGGCAGGTGCCTGGGAAGATCCAAGACCTCGTCAGAATACTCTAGCGGGTGTATGATACTGCACTGGATGATTTTTACCTCAGTAATACCACTATAAACACCAAGATGAATGTAATGCAGGTGGATCACAGTAACATTTGAGAGCAAAACTGTTGACTCTAGTCAAAGAGGATGGGGCACACCCAAGGGCTAGTCTTTTTCACTGAACAATCTTTTGTACCTTTATTACTGCACTGTAGACTTATTTTTCTCAGAACTGCTTTCGGTGCATTGGAACGAGACACGGAAAATCACACGACAAGGGGCAGTCCTCCTGATCTCAGATTTCCTTTCTCTCTAGCACTCTCAATTCGTGTCCAATCGTGTTGATACATGGCTCATTCGATTTAGGATGATGGAATACAGTGCATTGGCTACTGGATGATCATTTTCTGGCACATTCTTCCTCCGAAGGCCACATGATGCCATTTTCAACTGTTTACCCTTTAGCATCAGAATGACAGCTCGGATGCTTCTGAAAATTTGTCAAAGCAGTGTTATGGATAGTAGTTATTGCACTGTATACTTCTCAGCATGCACATAGTAAGAAACTCACCAAACAAGCAAGGTACAGTCCAAATTCAATCCAAATTTGCCGCCCCTCATTCAAGCTGATAGCTTGTAGAACTATGCCGATTTATTTCATTTGAACCTCTTCCCGGTATTCATTACTATCAACTTCTGGAGGCAAGATCTACTTTGAAAGCTTCGAAATAGAGGCCCAAAACTCAGAACCAAAGAGGTTGATGCAGGATTGATGCTGTGATCCACAAATTGATCTGACTTCGCAAGGCTCGCTCCGAAGTCCCTGTGTATTTCTCCCAAAAACAAGTGTGCAGTGCAGTATTATAGATCAAAACAATTCCCAAATAAAATAATTGGCCCCGTCCTGGCACCCACTTTATTGGGGGAGGGTCTACAGTTTATCCCCCAAATTCTGGTATGATCAGACTTTATTTTGCTCATTTGTGCACTTCCCATTGTATTTCCAAAATAAAAGTCTTTCTTGCAACTTCTAGTACTGCCAAAACCTCCTAGACAAAATCTTAGAGGTATCTGAGCACCCACAGTGTTGTCAGAGGGTCAACAGCTGAAAGGTGCATAATTTTGCAAACAATATTAAATATAGATACCAAAAATCTTTCTAATAGCCTATACACTGTATTCAAGCTGTGAAAATCGAACGCGCAATGTTTCGGGATGATCCGATAATAATTGAGGCTGCTAGAGGGAAAAGAAGTCTGAGATCACAAAAGCCGGGAATATCCGAAGTCGTGCGTAGAGACGGTCATCACAGCCACAGAACCCTGACTCAAAATGTGAGTACGGAAAACACGTGACAGTACTCTCTTTGACTGAAATAAAAAATATCATTGCTAAAAGTACTGTAACTGTTTCTTGTATGCTGTAAATATAGAGAGTATGAACATCAAGCCTATTCAAAAGTCGAAGCCAACTAATATGTGGAATCGGGGATTGAAAAAATGGTGGCCTGAACAGATTCGAACCGGCCCCATCTCGGTGAATTAGATAATCGCTAAATACATTAGATCGAGCTCTTAAAACGACTTCAAAAAGCTAATGAACACAGCCACTATTTTATTACATCGTTGAAACGCACTGATAAAGTTTCGCCAACTCAAAAACTGGATCCGATTGATGAAAAGAACAAGTACATAAAGTACTCGTAATGAAAAAAGTCCACAATAAATGGTGCAAAATTCTAGAGGGTGGACATGATGTTATGATGTTCGAGGGCACAAAGCACAGCCACTGGTTCAAAAGACGCTAGAGCACAGCCACATCCAGGAGTCTGAGCTCTGATTCCACCCCAAGATATATAGGTACCAGACCTCAGATCGTTCCTCGACGGTCTGACCCTGCGGCTCGCCCACGAACCGTGCTGCCGCCCAGACGCCGCCGCGCAGCCCAAAGCCAACGACCTGCCCCGCATTGACGTCAAACTCTGCAACATTGGATTCTAGCCCTGCGTCGTACGGCCAGAACGGTGCCGATTGATCTCCTGTGGGCTGTGGACCATCTAAGCAACAGTGACTCTTCAGGGAAATTGGCGACGCACCATCGAAACCCACGACGCCGAGACGTTGAACAGCGCGCCGTCGAAGTGCTTGAGTGTGACGTAGTCAGCCAGAAGCCTGTCCCACGAAAACACGAGGTCTGAATTTCCGGGGGCTATCTGGGCGGGGAAAGTTCTGTTCAGGCGTGCGACGAGCGCGGTGCAGGTCGAGGACTGCTTCAATCCTGGTGTGGTCCCGCAAAGCTCGATATCCACGCCGTACCCAAAATTGCGGTAAGTCCCGAGCACGACGGAGAGCGCGAAAGGAAACGACGCGTTCGCCGGTGCGGGTGTGGTCGGGGAACCGGCGAGGTCAAATTCCTGTAGGGCTTCCTCGTACCTTGATGATGAGGTTATTAGCCTGCAGTTCAATAGTGCGTGACTTCAGAGCAGCAGACCCACCTTGAGGTCAGATCCAATGCCTCGAGCCCGAAAATCGCATCCGCGAGGCGGTATTTGATGATTTCCTGCATAATGGAACCGAAGGTCTCATCGTTTGTGAGGATGGCAACACCGGCATTGTCGAAAGGGAAACGCGTTATTCTGCTCTGGTATCCTGATGGAGCAGTTAAATTGCTGTGGAAGAGATCATAATAATAGCGAACCTGGGACGTCTCCATCGTGCTGCAGAGAATAAGAATATATCATCGGATTTCGACAGGGCGAAATTCAAAATATGCCTTGTACCTCATGCATCACTATGGAACGTTTCAATACACATTCGGAGGAACGAGACGAAGACGTACGATGGCCGCGATACGACATTTGAGACTGTCCCCCACTATGAGTTGCGGGCGAGAGTTCCGGAGCCCCTGGGAGCTGACCCACATCCCTGAACTCTGCGTGAAAAAAAAAGGGATGAGGATAGAGGACTGCCTACCCCAGCCAGACTGAGACCCCCGTGGCAAGCTTATCAAGAACCGTCTCCGGAATGATTGTGGCGTTGGTTTCAGGATGCCGACCGTTGGAAATGAGCATCTGAAGCCATCGTACCTGCGAAGCTACGTGGTAAAGTTTATAAGTGCTACCTTTACAGACGCACCATGTCAGCAGCATTGCTAAGGAGGCCCCCGGGCCCCGAGATAGCTGCGAGCAAAGCAGGCCCATTAGAGTTGGAGTGAGCGGCATGGGGTCGAAATGGCATTGCGGACTGATGGCGGTGGCCCACAATCAGAGTGAGTAGAGTGAGTGGGCTTGAAGAGAGGATGCGGATTAGCAGCAGTCAGAGGCAGATATGCACCAGTCAGAGGCAGATATGCACCATGTACCACCGGACCGTACGCCACCGGGCGAACGTCCCCGAATCACGCACGAGGCGAACGAAACATTCCACATCACCCGCATTACGGCGAGTGGGAACGTGGAGTCGGCGCACGCAAGTCAGGGACGGGGAGTCTGGACCAATCAAGTCAGGAAGGCAGAGACACAAGTCCAAGCCGAAGATGCACTGTTCCTGCCGCAGTCAGATAGGACGTCAAGAGATATCTTCATGATCCAGACCACAAGAGAATCCCTTGGATGGCGATGATATTCCCGACGCTGAATAGCTTCCGAAAAAATAACACGCGGCTTGGTTTTGGTTCCAGTGCAGATTCGGGACATGGACATCGGGAATCTACAGATATGACGATGGAGCACTGTGCAGATACATGGAAAGAATTATACAGTGCTAGTGGAAGGCGGAGCGAAGGGGAAGATAAATAAAGGGAGCGCAACGGAGGAGGGGCGTGAGGAGGGAGGGCAGAGAAGGAACGAGTACGAGGTAAGCATGTAGTAGTTCCCCAAGTAGCGTGGTATCAATGTGAAACGCACTAAGATCGATGACGATAAGACCATTCAGTGGGAAAGATACTGGGGAGCACGAGCGGAGGTGCGGGGAAGGGAAGGTGTAGGCACCAGCAGAATCGCAGTCGTTCCCACTGAACGACATCGTTCAGTGGCACGAACAGCGCCAGGGTCGCCGGGGTCGGTGCACCAGCAATCCACCCAAGTTGCCGCGATTTAGCTGTCGAGTTGACCAGCAGCAGGACCAGAACCCATCATACTCAAGCCGAGATTCCGAAATCGCAAAACCCAATGCCAGACGAGAAATATCAAGTTATAGGTGGGAGGGCAGAGGAGGTGACGTCAGAGGGTTACCGAAAAAGGAAATCGTCGAAGACGAAGGTCGAGTCGAGTCGAAAGAAAGAGATTCCGAGGAGGGAAGAAAGCGAGTGGAATGGTTTCGAATGGAATCGGCGCACCAGCGAAAGGCGAGCGAAGAAAATGAATATAAGGAACAGAAATAGTTAGTGACGTCGAAACTCGAGAGTGATACAGATGGATAAATAAAGGAAGATTGAGGTACAATGGAGGAGTGTACCAAGGGGGAGAAAGGGAATGAATAGAGAGAATGGGAGATGACTCGAAGAAGGGAAAGGGTTGGAAGAGGAAACGAAACAACCACGCACTACTCCTCGTCCGTACTCTCCCCGCTCTGAGAATCCCATTCGCATGAAGCACCGTACGCGTAAAGCGGCCGTAGAGGCATCCGGCCCGGCGCGGGTGCGTCGTGGACCAAGGCGCTGCTGGATGTCGAGTGCGGTGTGATGGAGTATGGTGTCGAAGTCGGGCTGTAAGCATTTGACGAGGAGGAAGACGAAGTGTATGTGGGCAGATGGGGTACTGGGGTAGTTTATCGAGCTCGCACTGGAATTCCACTGAGACGCGCTCGGCCCTCCGTGATTGGAAACCGCAGACGGCCCGCGCCGCTCGACAGCGTACCGAACTGGCGCAGGCACGGCGGACCGTTAGCAATGCTCCACCTTACGCATTACTCTCCACCACGCGAGTGATATCGCAGGCACGCTATGCCGCACCGTGCACACCGTCGCGGGGACGCCATGCCCCCGCGCCGCCCGACAGCGCAACCTACTGCCGCAAAGGGTGAAACCACTGGCAATCCCCCGCCACAGGCCGCTCGTACACCGCGCTCTCCACCGCCGAGCGGTATCGCGAGCATGACCAGCGTCCCATGAGACATTGGGAACAAGTCCCAACGCCGCTCGACAGCGCACCCGACCGACGCGGGCACAGCGCCGGCGATCCCCCGCCACAGCCCCTCGCACGCCTCGCTGTCCACTGCGCGCGCTATCACGAGCGACATCGCAAGCCCGAGCGACCCCCACCGCAAGTGATACCACTGCAAGTGCCAGGCGCGCGACGCCCGTACCGTGACTGCCACTTCTATCCCCCACCGGACCACTTCGACCTGGCCGTTCACCACCACCCCGCGGAACGGCTGCATCTATCCTGCGCATGATCTCCTCGCGCATGCTTCCCTTCCATCCATCCATCCATCCCGTTCGCGCCCCTATGTCCCCGAGTAAGGGTCGAGGGACTCCACACGCCGCCGCCGGGGAGCACGCCACGTCATCATCCCCGTATCACGTCGCGCCGCCATCGCACTGCCCGCGCCACTCGCTTCCGGTACACGCATGGGTGACGAGCAAGACATCCGCGCGAACACCCACTGCCGGCGCATGGCGCAAGGACGGCTCGAGGGAGAGCGCCGAGTCAGAGCGGCGTGGTATTTTGTCTGCGAGCCAGGGAGCCGGTCAGTAAGAACGAGGAGCATTGGAGAAAGGGGGGAGCGGGAGCGTGTGACGTACATGTAAATGTCTTGTCATCCTTAAGCAGTAGAGAGCAGGGCGTCGGATGTCGTATCTATCGAGGGGACGAGTGGCTGGTGCAATGTCGGTGACGAGGAAGAAAGGTGAAGCATGGCGGGCGGACGGGACGTACCCTGCGCAACGAGTAGCAGACAGGTAATATTCGCAAAGGTGCAGAGACAGCTTACGATCGAAATTAAGAGATGCCATCGGATGAGGGAAGGCGGGAAGGCGAGCGTACCTCGCACGAGCAGTTCGTTGTAGGCGAAGAGCACGCGGACGCCGTGGGCCGGTCGACAACGTATGAGCTGTGGCTCCGGTCATCGCTGACGACGTGTGCGTAGCATATGGGCGCGACGATAACGAGGCATACATAGCTGCCGGCGGAGAGCGCGGAAGGGCTCCAGGAGCGACAGCAGTCGAGCGTACTTAGATGTGGTGGATCCAGACGCTGGAAAGGGAGATCAGCGTGAAGAGCATATCGTGAGGGATCAGACACACCTGAATGGTGAATATAACCCCAATGCAGACCGACGTTCCACCCGTTCCACCTATGGTATACGAATGTGGGGGGCGCAGCTCTGCAAATGTCACGTCAGAATGGACGAAAACTCGCAAGGCGCGAAGCGCACGCACCTCCGTAAGTGATCAAGCCTAGATGTACATCACATTTGAGATTAGGGCGATACATCGCTTCGGCCAGCGTACTTAGACGCAAAGAGCATTCGGAATGATTTGAAGATTTGCTACGCCACGCGGTATCGGATGACGATTCTTGTGGGCTACAGAGGCCCGCTAGTCCCGGTGTCGATTCTGGATACCAGCCGCAATAGTTCAATTGCCATGTTCATTCGCCAGGAGTTCGTTCGTCGAGCAACCCAAAATTGAGGACTGCCTCAATTAGTCTTTGCCTTTTCGCCCTTGGGTTCGTGACTAAGCATTCCCTTATTTAGAAGGAGCATTCACGTGAGTTTCGGCAGGGTTATCGGCCTGTGATATGTTTTCATTCTCCGCCTGATCATTGCGTTCTACACACTTGCTCCTCTACCACCATGCCACCACGCCGCCGCCGCCGCCCTTCGCCTACCCTATCCATCCTTGGCCACTGCTCTGCACTAGCAGACACCCGCCCGCCTCACCCCTCGTCCATGGCGGCCCATCAACATTCCCGATGTATGAACGCCGCCACCACCGTTTGACGTGTCGCAGTTCGATGGGAGCCCTGAAGGATATTCTGTGCGCGCCAAATACTATTTCCGTCGTGTATCTGCTGACCCCGCTTCTCTCGACCCGTCTCGGTGTTGAGTCTCCCACCTCTATCATTCTGACTCCTTTCGACATCCCTTTCTCTTCCCCTTCCAGGTCACCGGTTGCAGTACCCTCTGCTTCTTGCTTTGTTACCTCATTCTCACTACTGTATTGCCCATCCTGTTGCAATGCATTACCCGTGCCACCCGTACATATATGTAGTGCAAATACCTTGCTGTATGTATTGACTTGAAATCTCAAATGGGTGTTGTTATCATTTATCTGCGGGAATAATTGCACATCTTTAAGGATTCCTCTTTAAATAACTTGTCTTATATCTTTATAACCTCTACAACGAAGGAAATTGACCAAGAAGACGCTGCCGTTCGCTGCCGCATTGCCGTCCTGTGCCGTTCCCAAAGAGGCATTTCCCTAAAAGGAAACCCAAGGGTGAAAAGTACGCAACTGCCTCAATTGTGTTCCGTTGTTATTCTTGGATCATGACATCGTGTCTCTGATTACAGTGATAACACACGTAATCGATCAGTTCCTTCGCCACTTCGCCAGTGCCACATAACGAGTCAACGATGCTAGTGCACGGTGGTGGAGGCAGCTACCGTTCGACCAGCCCAAGCATTTCCTTTCAACCCTCATCCCTCGCTGCCAACCCGAGCCCAAAGGCCAAAGACCACGCTGCCGCTGCCTCCGCCCCAAAACCCCAGATCAGCAGGACGGTACAGAACACCGTAGATGCCACAGTGGTGGATCACTCCATTCCAGAAGATATCCAGTCTGTTGTGGCAAAAGTATCGTTAACTCCAACCCTTCGATGTCCCGTTGTTAATCATTCTAGCAGGCCGACAGTATCATGGCTGCCGTCCTCGAATTCCGCGGAACCAACCCTTACGAGCCCACCCTGGTATAAATTTCTCGTCTTTTGGTCCGGGCCATGCTTACCTTGAATCCATCGCGTCAGACTTTGAAGGTTCCGCCCGACGTGTGGGACGCGCTGAAAAACAAGTATGAGGACCAGGTCGGCTTCAAGTGAGTGAATTCTGGTATAAATATCGTCGGCCCTGACCATTTTAAGAATGGAGTATTATGCCGCATCCGACACCTTCATTGTCACTTGGCCTAGCTGGGTTCACGAGAATCTCGATGTGCTGTTCAGTCCTTTCACCAAGATCAGTATCGCGGACCCACTTCGCTTCAGGTGTCTATACAACAAGGACATGCGAATCATGACAGAGAAGAAGGCCTCGGATCTTACCCCTGATCTCCAGTTCGCTCGGCTCAACAGCAACGGCGAACCGGAAGACTCGATCATCGTGGAATGCGCAGTGGCCCAAACGGCTGACGCGTTGTGGAAGAAGGCGGAGAATTGGGTGCGGGCTCCGCATATCCAGCTCGTGATTGCCATCAACGTAGCTATAGAGGACCCCCCCACCCCGTCTGGGCCCAAAGTAAAGACCGCGCTCACGATGCAGGACCTTGATGAATCGGAACTCCCAACTTATGGTCCCATCACGATCAACGGCCGTATCTGGGGTGGAAAACTGCGTCAAATCCTTGTACGCCTCTATTTTCTTCCAGATGAAGCACACCATGCTCTGGGGGCGAAGTTCGAGACAGTCGATTTCGTATGTATTTTTGGCTATTCATCGCTCTTTCTTTTTTGATTCAAAACCCGTAGGACATTACTCCAGGCGATGATGCAGAGAATACCGACGCTCTCGACAAAGCTCTTGACGACATCAGTGACTATCTGAGCTCTGTCACGTTGGATCTGATCACGCAGCCTGTTTTCGAGACATGCTTCCCCACCAACGCGCCTTTCGATCTCAAATGGGATGATTTTTATAAGTCATTTGCTCGTGGCCTCCGACTCGATGCTCTTCACCGCCACAATAGGTACAATAACACACGCGTCCCTGAACCACAGATCCCCAAAGTCGATGTCTCGAAGCGCCGGCAGACGAACCAACCGTACCTCCAGAATCGTGTGAAGAAGAGGCGAACTTGATGAGAGGATGCGAGGGCAGCTAGTAGTCAAATGTCGAATGTTTCCCTTATACACGACTATCCTCTTTTTCTCCTCGTCTCCCGCGTCCGAGCCCGTTGCCACCCGTCCAGGATACGTGGGTTTGGATGCTTGGAACGAGTCTGTATCCGCCCCACTAGCAAGTCTTCTTTGCTTTCTGAGTTTTCAAACGAAGTCTTGAGAATTTACGCGGCCGTTTGAACACGTGTGCTATCCCGCACACATGGGGTCCTTGAACAGCGAGCCACCGTTAACTTCTTGGGAGAGTACCTTGGAGGTGTGTGATAGGATACGGGAATGGGAAATCGAAAGAAAATGACAAAGGGATTCCGAAGCCATCGCGTCTGCTTTAGGATGAGAAACTTGGTGCAGAAAATTGATTTTTACAAACAATACATCCATCGGCTTTCAACTGCGGAAAAAAAAGGAGCTGAGGTTAAATTATAAAACAAGGCCCTATGTGAATCAACGTGCGTACTTCATCACCGAAAAAATGAGACATGTGGCCGTCATAAAAGGAAAAGGGGAGGGAAATATATCAAGACCGTCCGAGTAAACAATTTGGGATGGATCGTCGGTGAGAATTTCCACGGCATCCTTCACCGTTTTTGTCAGAGTCCCGCGCTTGCGACGGGGAAGCACGTCCAGAGATACGCGCCTGCGTCGTCGAGTGCGGTCACGACAAGCGCAACAGGGAGGTGCAGAGGTGGGTGAGGGCGATGGGGAGCGGAGGCGGCGGACAAGGCGCACGCGGGTGGTCGGGGGATATACCGAGGTGCGTGCCTGCTGTCGTGTCGAGTGTTGGGGCAGGGGCAGGGGTAGGACTGGAGATTGTCGAAAACGCAAGAATGTACATAGGTGTCGTTTTGGGGATTTGAACGCGCGTAGGCTTGGCTGAAGTGGGACCAGAGTCAGTAAATCAGTGAACAGCTACACGGGAAACGGATACACGAAGGTAGGACCTGAATGGTTCAAATCAGGGATGAAGGAAAACTAGGTAGAATGAAAATTTGTCAGCGAAGAGAGGGACGGCAGGAAGGTGAAAGATTTCACACACTCGCCCGATTGCGGGCTCGAAGGTCTAACATCGAAAAAAGCCCGCTTTCTTCAAGTAATGTCGTAGCAACAAGTACTGTAGCGTGGAGAGTCATACTAGGAAGCGGTCATTTCAACTAAGTAGACGGCGAGAGTCCAAGGAAAAATAGACTGAGGAAAGAGTTCACACTAGTACTGATCTGTTTGAGCAGAGAAACACTCGCATTCTTCAACTAATGACTTGGAAGCAAGTGTGGAGGGTGGATTATCATCCCACTAGAACATGAGTTCAGCCAAGGAACGTGCGGAAGTCGAAGGAAACATACATAGAAAAAGAAATCATACTGATGCCATCAATGCGTGCTCGAAGCTCGAAGTTCCGGTAACGCCTGCGTTCTCGAGGTAATGACCTGGACCAAAACAGGGTGGGGAAGGAACCTATGCAGACGTCATGTAAGCCAAGGAGGTTATCCAAGCAAAGTGCGGCATCGCAAGGAACAATAGAAAAACAATACTTTCTTACTGCCCCAATTGGCGGGTAGAAGGTTGAACTTCCAGTAACCTCGCGTTCTTCAGGTAATGACCTAGGAAAGAAGTGTGGTGAATTGGAGAAATGTCACAGGAAGACGTCGTGTTAGACAACGCAAGTGCGAGAGTCCAAAGAAAAAAGGTAGAAAAGAAATTCACACTTCACGGATAAAGGGGTCGAAGCTCGGATGTCGAGTAACGCCCGAGTTCTTCCGGTAATGACCCAGGAAAAGGTGTGGTAAGGTGTAGAAAGGTCACAGGAAGACGTCATAGTAGACAATCTAAGTGCAAGAGTCCAAGGAAAAATAGGTAGAAAAGAAATTGACACTGAACGGATTGAGGGCTCGAAGCACGGATGTCGAGTGACGCCCGAGTTCTTCAGGTAATTACCTAGGAAGATGTGTGGTGTGATGGTCGATCGTCCCAAGAAGACGTCAAGTCAGACAAGGAAAGAGCGCCAGTCCAAGGAAAAAATAGGTAGCAAAGAAATTCACACTGACCCAATTGGCGGTTTGAAGCTCGGAGGTCGAGAAGCACGCGCGTTCTTCAGATAATAACCTGAAGAAAAAGTTAGGTAGAGTGTAAAAGGATTTCAGGAAGACGTCATGCTAGGCAAGCAAAATACGAGAGTAGGGAAAAAGAAAAAACACCGACCCGATTGAGGGGTCGAAGCTCGGATGCCGATTAACCCCCAGCTTCTTCAATTAATGAGCTAAGAACAAGAGTTTTGGGGTGGATAATCATCCTAGGAATCGGTCGTGTCAGCCAAGAAAAAGCCGACAATCCCAGGGAAAATGGGTAGAAAAAGAATTCATAATGACCCGATTGGGTGGTCGAAGCTCGGATGTCAAGAAGCGCACGCGTTCTTGAGGTAATGACCTAAAGAAAAGTGTTGCAAGGTGGAAAATCGTAGGAAGAGGTCATGTCAGCCAACGAAAGGGCGGCAGGCAATCAGGGAATATACTTTAGAAACAAGTGTAGTGTGGTCGGTCATCCCAGCCAAAGAAACTGCGGCAGTCCAAGCAAAAATAGGGAAGAAACAAAGGAACAAAATCACACTCACCCGATTTCAGGTTGTGCTTATTCTTATCCCACAACCTATTACGCAGACAAAAATCGCATTGGTGATTATACCATATTACTCGTGACTGAATGACAATTAAAAATCAAGTTAGTAAAGTGTACGAACGTATGAAAACATTGGAAACCAATGCCTATGGTGGGCAATGGTGCTAGGTACCGAACTCGTCAGCGGACGGCAGCTGGGCGGGCAAAGGAACATACCTGAAAAAGAATTTCGGCTTTGGCAGGGTGAATTTGGTGCGGCGGCGTCCAGCGCGAACGTCGATCTGGAAAGCCTGAGAAAAAGGGGGATTGAGGTGGGCGAAGGTTCTGTATACACTTATCGTCAGAGAAAAGAGCGCGCACGGACCCAGGTACATACCTTTAGCGAAAGAAATCTCCTTCGCTGCGCAACGGTGAAATCGGTGGGGCGGCTGCCCGCACTCGAACGTCCGTCCGGAAACGGTGGGAGAATGTGGGGTGGGTGGGTGAAGGTCTTGGCTGGAGGTTCCGTCAGTAAAAGGACGGCGCGCGGACATAAGACTATACCTCAAAAAACAAAATCGCCGTGACTCTATCCGGGTCAATTTGGAGGGCCGGCGGCCGGCGCCTGAACGTCTATCCAGGAACGCTGGAGAAAGGTGAGGTGGGGTGGACAAGGTTACCCGGTAGACATTTTATCAGCCAAAAGAGAGCGTACGGCAGAGGAAACGTCCCTTAAAAAACGAATTCCGGCTTAGGTGCATAAGCGGAAACGCCCGTCTCCTCGCCCACGGGGCGGATCCACTCGGGCGGGATAGCGAAGCCGTACTGTTTCCAATGTATTTAGTCAGTATGTCAGTAGTCGAAAGTAGCAAACCACAAGAAAAGACGGGGAATAAGGAGGAAGGTGGAGCGAGCGAGGAGCA
Source organism: Mycena olivaceomarginata (assembly GCA_029378375.1). Lineage (NCBI taxonomy): Eukaryota > Fungi > Basidiomycota > Agaricomycetes > Agaricales > Mycenaceae > Mycena > Mycena olivaceomarginata. Next base: position 22,147 of record JARKIC010000696.1, on the reverse strand, counting down.
AGGATGAGAGGATGGGATATACTCTATATGGGTCGAATTGAAGGCTTGATGCCCGCGGTACTGTACATGTGGTCCAAAATATTTCCCGACGCGCTGCAAATTAGCGCTAGCCGTCCTCCTGTCGAGAATGTCAAGAGAAGGGAGAGCAGCGCACCGATAAAGCAGCTCGCAAAGACTGCCAGTCTGCGCGTCGTCGTCGTTTCAGTTTCAGCTGAAATTTTCGAAAGACCCAGATATGATTCAGAAGAAAGGAATGCTTGAAAGCACGCATATTGAACGGCGTCCCATACACCGACCGCCCCGCCGGCGCCGCGCCTAGCAGCGCCTCCATTTGGTCCTCCGCGTCCTTCGGCAGCCGGTCGCACTTGTACGAGTACGGCCGTCGCCACTACAGTGCGCCCAAATAATTCAGCTGCCGCATCGGATTCATGAAACAAGCGACGATAGTGCGTACCTCGCGCGCATGCTGCGGCCCCAAAACCACGAAACCCAGTTTCGGAGCGGCACTCTTCATCCCTGGCACCAAGGCGGATGTAGAGATCTTCGTCCCCAGCATCTCGCGGCCCTCTGCGGTATGCCCCAGCTGCACGATCGTCACCGACTCAGAGTACAGGCGGGCCAGTTCTTGTATGAACTCGTCAGTCTCCGACTGTCGGCGGAAGGTAGAGTGGAATGTGCTGTTTCGAGCGAGCTGAGGTTCCAGTCTGCGGGCTTCACCTCTCTCGGACCTAAATGTGGAATTGCAACACTGATATTGCTAGCAGAGTGCGGGGTCGACAGAAGGGCACTCGAGAGGCTAAGCGCGGACGGGGCGAATATATATCGACATGCTGAGTTCCCTGCGTCGCAATCTGCCAGATATCGAGGTCGTGTGTCTAGAGAAAGATGGTCGCGCGAGCAAAATTCGGCAACGAAAGGCGGGTGAAAGGTGACCTGAGCGAGCCTGAGCACCTCCGCTAGGTGATTCGAGTCCTTCTGGGTAAATCGTCGTAGGATTCCGTGCGGCTGGGGTGTGGGAGTGGGGAATACTTGCTGGTCGTGTGCAGCACGGTCACTGGTGCCAGCACCCGCAGCGACGTAAGGCAGCGAGATGACTGCGCTCCAGAAGATAAATCGCAGAATTGAGTGAGACATGGCTTCCAATGGGTTTGCGGCCATGCAAGGTAGGATAAGCCAGAGATCCTACCCGCGAGAACGAGTTCTAAGCCTGTGGCAGTGTGTGTGTGCGGTGGGACTCAAGGGAGACAGGTCAGGTGACAATCAGGGATCGCCGGTAGCAGCCGAACAACGCCGATGTTTATGAACAGTTGACCTTGAGTTGACCACATTTCATTGCGATATGAGAAGAAAGCGAAGTCCAGGGCACAGAGCAACGGGAAAAATTTTACTTTGGCTCACATCTCTCTAATTGAACGAAATTCTACAGTGACGCTGGTGGGAACCTCGGGAGGTTAGGACCCTGATGCGAGCTCCTCTTCCTCCTCATCCTCCTCCTCCGTTGTTGGGCTATCATCCTCGTCAAGCCACTTCTGAAGACTTCTTAGGTCGTGGTAATCATTCCCACCGTCTGAGGTCCAATGTCCTGAGCCCTCGTCCCCTCTAGTGAGTCTCCGATATTATAGCACGTCTCGAAGTCGGTAAGGAACGGGACACCTTCTTCGTTAAGGACAACTTTGTATGGCCTCAAATAGTTCTGCGGAATACACAGATAAGATCAGATCAGATCCAGATCAAGACAGACAAAGGTCGAACGTTGTTAACGGACGACCACACTCACATGGCAGTGTGCGACGCAGTGAAGATGGAAGAGAGCAGAATCGCAGCCTCAACGACAGCGCAGGCGTCGAAAGAGAAACCTTCATCCCTTGCGCGTACCAGATCGATGTGAAGGCGCTCAAAGCAGAGACCCGCGACGTACTCCCCGTCCGGCGTCGGCACATACTCCAGATAGCGGCAGATATTCGGGTACGGCCGTTCCCGCAGCATCTCGCACAGGCGCATCTCATTCGCCTGGAAGTCCGCCGGGCTGAACGGGGCGGGCTCCACGGGATCATAATGGAATGGCTTGGTGCGCTTGATATAGACGTTCGGACCGGACAGGGCAGTCGACGGTGGGCGAAGCGCGCAAGATTCTGGGAGAGGAGGTTTCGCAAGATGGTACATACTCGCGCGGGACGAGCACCGCCTTCTGGAACAGCGCACGCTCCACCTTGGGGTCAGAGCCCACGAGCATGCCGTCACGATGTCGATAGTGATAGAAGGTATGAAAGAAAATATTACTTACGAGAACCTCAAATATTGGTAACGACAAATGAGATACAACCTGTGATACCGACAGCATGATATGTAACTGTAAAGAGGAGTTAGTAAGTGAAGCTATGCCAAGATACGAAAGGTATCGCACCTATATTTTGATTATCAGGCCATAGATGAGCTCAAGTCGACTCTGATACAAGTGAGTCGATGTTCATTCAAATTGATGCACTGAACGAACCTCGAGTCATACGTCATACGGACACAGCCTGAGACTCGTGCCGTTCAAGACATATGATAGTAAGAGAACGGATTGAGCATGTGAGTGAGACGGAAAAAAAAATGTACTCGCTTGATAACGGCGTCGCAGCATTCAGGGTTCAAGGCCAGAATACAAGTAAACAAAATCAGTCAATAAATGTTGAATGAAATGGGCATAGACGTACTTTCAAGTGTACATTCATGGTTGCGGCCTTCGAATCCGGGCTGAAGGAGTTTATAACGGATCTAGTGGGTCAGAGGTCAGTCCTAACCTAACCCGAGTCATTCGGACTGCTGGAGATCCTGGGCCGAATTAAGTTTGAATTTGACTGAGTGATCATACCGTGAAGAGAAGAAATAAAAATAAAATAAAATCAGCTTTCGACAGCTGTTAAGAAGAATCCTCCGACTCCTCTTCGCTTTCTCTGTCTTCTGAATCCCCTCCTGAACTGATCCCATCCTGTGATCCATACCGATCATCCTCCGCATCTTCGTCAACAGACTTATTGCAATGGAAACTCTGCGTCACCTGATGCTTTACAGCGTCCGCTAGGATCGCCCTACCAAGTACAGTCTGCCACCGCGCGTCGCTGAGCGCCGCCATGACGCACTCCTCGGGATTCTCCGTCATAGCATGGGGTACACCCAACTCGTCCATCATGGCAAGAATACTGCCGAGCGGGTAGTCGTCCCGTATGTCCCCGCCACGGAGTTGAACGGAGAGTGAGAAGCGAAAATGCAGACGGAGGAATTCATCCATGGCAGGATCATATGCTTGGAGAGGAAGGTGAGTGGGGAGATCCTATCTCCTTGCAGAATTTATGACATTGACTGTGCCCCCCGAGCTCAGTACATTCCTTGCGTCCACGAATTTCCAAAGACCCACTTTCAGAATGGTCAGAGACTTTTGCCTATGCATACATTTCTTTCGTGTTACAACAATCCGACCACCAGGATAGGTATGTCGTTAGCATTTTCAGGATGTGTATATTTATGTTCACAGCTTATCGAAAAGGTTCTGTGAACTTTGGGATTTCAAAGCATCACTAGCACGCGGCAGATTCCTAGAATCTCTCACGCGTTATTGCTTTGATCTGGATTCTCTATTCGCCTTGCTCAAGGACTGCCAGCGGTCCGTGAAGGTGCTTACAAAGGTCACCCACCTTTGATTGCTGTGACTTTTATGCTTCCAGAATCGGTCTACGACAGCCACACACATATTCAACGGATGTACACAAGCAACTTGAACCTGAGCATCTCCGTCGGTGTTACAGGACTAGTTCTCCCTCTGCAAGACACAGCGTCCTACACAGAGTTTTTGGAATATTGCGGCACGGATGCACAAGCGCTCCTGGATCTCTTACAAGATGTAAGCCCTCCCTTGCTGTCCAAATTCATTTCACTCAGACGAAATCCCCAGTTTCTAGACCTCGACTCTTTTTCGGTGGCCAAACCGTTCATATGCAAGCTCTATGTCGTCTTTCCCGTGTATCGGGCCTCCATCCTCATTTTTTTGCCCTTACTAGGTTGCAAAAAATTGGTCAGCAAGTGGGGTGCGGAGGGTTTGGAGACATCTTGGTCAAGGGACAAAGTGTCTGTGTTAAAATCATGCGGATCTTCCAACACGATGACATTCAGGCTGTGCTCAAGGTTCGTTCTCCACGCTGCCTTACCAAGACACTTGCCGTTTGACGGAATTTGGTCGAGAAGCGAGAGTGACGTTTTTGGCTTGCAAAAATGGCTTGCGCCCGCGCGGAATGGCTTGTTTCGGGCGTGGGCGTGGATTTTGGTGCCATCACCCGCCCACGCCCGGCTTTTCGGCTTGCAAGCCATTTTGTTGGCTTGGCAAGCCATTCCGCCGAAAATGGCTTGCGCCGATTCCGAGCGTCGTACTTCCTCTGGTCTCAATCTATGTTGCCAAGATGCATCCTCTGACATCCCCCTTGCCTGGCATGCGCGTTTGCTCCGCAGTTTTCCATTTTAATGCAACGTCGCTGAGTCAGTCGGCCATTACCCGACGACCCGTTGGGGTGTTCCGTGCTCACCTGAAGTCAAATTCGTGTCCAACGCCCTCGCAATTCGAAGATATTGAGGCAAATAAACCCAAATTCCACTAATATCCTGTCTACTTGATCCGCTCGCAAATTGAACGGAAGTTCAGCGATCTTCTGCGAAAATTTACCACTGAAACTCAACAAATTTGTATGTGGGCCATAGGAATGAATTTGGGCCGCTATAAGTTGTGAGTTCACGTTGTCGACTCTGGTTGAGCTTCCACAGGTTCACCAAAAGTCGAAGAATATTGAAACTGCGTCATACTATGGGAAGATTTACCTAAAATCAATGTGAGCCATAGCCACGAAGGCACGTAGGAGCTCGCAACTCGTTAGGAAATGCTTTTGATGGTCGTGAACAAAGTGGCTTGCACAAGCCATTCTGCCTGATGCGATCAAAATGGGCGTGGGCGTGGCTTGCAACCGATGATTCGTGCATCAAGACCAAGAGAAGTCTCTAACCACTCCATATACGCTACTTCGAAGTTCTAATATATCTTAACACCAAATCTAAAAAAGGCTAGATGCGAGCAGACCAAGGTTGAATGGATCTGCTCATGTCCACTTTGATCCTATCAGGCAGAATGGCTTGCGCAAGCCATTCTGCTTGATGGCATCAATTGGGCGTGGCTTGCGATGCAAAACATGGCGGCAACGGTTCACAATTCTCACGCCGAATTAGAACGCAGATGATTTTCGTTTCATGTACGGGTGTTGCCGCAAAGGAGATCCGCTCGCTGAAATGTGGGACCTTGTTGACTTATTCTCACCGTTATTCTGACATTTTTCAAGCCTTGAAGTTTCCTGATCCAAAATCGGAGGACCGGAAAGCTACAGATGCACTTTGGTGCCCAGCCTAGTTCATAGAAGGCCAGCAGACCGCCCCGCTGCAGCAGGAGTACGAGTTCCAACGGTTCAAAAGATCCCAGCCTCCTGCTCTTATTTGCGCGGAGGTACTATCATGGATGCTGATTTATCGAAGAGGTCGACCACGTTTATTGAACAACCACTCAGGTTCGCTTCTTTCAGATAATCAAGAGTGCTCTGAATTGAAAATTGAATGAACGTCATTCATAGCTCGGGACAGTTCATATTTCATTCTACATGTTCCCCGACCAACCGGACGAATAAAACCCAGAGCTCACCAACCTATTTGGGGCAGCGATTCTCCATGTCGCAAAGTGGTAGAGACCTGCGCTCACGGCGTGGCATATGATGGAGGAAGCATATGTGTTCAATGTAACTGTGATTATCCAGCGCAAATTACACTCACTTGCAACAACTGGACAGTCTGGAGATGTGGCTATCACAGATCACGGGCCTCTCAGATTTTGCCGAGATTGGGACCCCAAATATGCAAGCTCAAGATCGATGGTTGAATGTCGTTGATGCCATCAATGTTGGCAGCGGCGAGGTTGATGGGCTTGTTGCTTGCACAACGGTGATGAAGGGAAGATTGAATAATTCGTGGATGTTGAGAAATGCACGACATACCCACAGTGTGAATGTACAGTGCAACTATGCCCAAATCAAGTCAAGCCGCAAGCCACGCCACGCCCGCCCGCGACACCCAATTCAAACTTCGCTAAGGGGCGCAAGCCGTTCTGCCAAGCCAGTTGGCTAACTCTGGTGAGGATATGCTTGCTTCTATACCACAGAACGAATCCTCTGACATATTTCAAGTTCAGACCTTTACAACACAACCAGTGATATGTAAAACAAGTATGTTTGAGGTCGAATGTTGAACATCGGCCGGCACCATCAATGTTGACGACGGCGTTGATGGAAAGGTTTTCACTACATTGAACAAGAAGCGAGGCGGCGGCGGGTAATGAAAGTAGAGAAATCACCGAAATACTTACAGTGAGAAGGTCTAGTGTAGGCGAGCACAAGCCACGCCACGCCACAAGCCACGCCACGCCCGCCCGCCACAGCCATTTCAAACTCCGCTAAGCGGCGCAAGCCATTCGGCCAAGCCACTCGGCTAAGTCTGGTGTCCGGTCTCGCCATGGATGCAGAACGGCAACATTATGGAATTTCTAAGAAGAAAACCAATGAACACAGTTCGTCTCTCACTTATCAGCACAGCTATTCCTTGTCTGTGAATCTTGAGCCACGGAAAGAGTAACGTACAAGTTAGAAAGGGAAGTAGAAAAATAGATGTGAGAAGAAAACACACGAGGCAACCGAAGCAACGGAATTGGGTTACCGGCCGGTGACAGGGCTGGAGCCCTCGGTCTTGAGCGGCTGATCGGCGAGGTCAAAAATGAACCACAGTGAATTTCAGCCCGGCTCATGCCAAGCTGCTGTAAAATATCTGTCTGTCAACCTGAACTGAATATGTCAACTCAAAATAGTAGTACAGCGTCTAAAACGGTTCCAACTCACCTGTTACGCCCACAAACTGATGTAAGTTAACGTGCACTAAAGATGGCAGGTGCACGATAAGATACGCAAATTTCGGTGATCTGCTGTGCACACCTTAAATACAGTGAAAACCCTCCCATATCTAATCTCTTATCTACAAGATCTCCCGCACATAGCTTTGATCTGCTCATCACGGCCGACACCTGCCATCAATAACGGCGCGCCCTCGAGTGCGATCAAGACCGCGCCAGTGACAGCCATCAATTGTCTTGACAGCGCTGTTGCGCCCGTCGTTAGCCCGCATCCACACTGACAGCAAAGATGGCTACGCCGGGCGCTGGTCTCTTCCACCACCAGGCTCGCATCCCGCGACGGCTGGCCCCGGGCCCGTAGTCTCCTCGTTACTAGCACACGATCGCTCTCGCGACGAACACTGTCACAGGCAAGCCTCCACCACCTTCAGACTCGTGCGACAGTCAGCCATCAGTCCCATCGATGGGCGTAGCTCCGCAAGCGAAGGCTGCACAAGTACACTACACTAAGAGAAATTCCCGGCGAGAATTCGACGTGAAACACCGAAATGAATAAGATGAGATGTGAGGTAAGTGTGTGCGCAATGCAACATATAGAGTTGGTGCTACACCATGTAAGTATTATCGCTGTCAGGAGGGAGGGTGTAGGTCTTGTCGCATCCGAGGTTGTTGGTGTGGAGCCGGAGCAACGAGGGAACGAGCCAGGGAAAGTGGGGAAGTGATAGGGTAGTAGAGGTTGAGTAAAGGGAGCGCAGAACAAAATGAGAATAAGGAAGGGAGGGGACGGTGCTTGCACAATTCATGCGATTTCTGTGCCATGCTCCTCAGTTCCGCCGCCATGCTCAGGTAGTTCTTCATTAACTCCAGCTGCATCGCCGATGCCCGTCGCGTGTCGTGTATGATCAGCTCTCCGTTCAAGACGGAGGTTCAAGGTTCAAGGCGGAAGAGGGTGTGGAAAGGAAAGCGCACTGACATACTGATATGTCAACGCGCTCGCCAGTCTCAGGCTCGCTCCACGCGAGTTCCGCATGAGTACGGTCTTATTTGTCTTCCAGGTGAAACAGTGAGTACTTATTGTGATTCTGAAGCACTGAAGCAATCGCGAACTGATATCAAGTTGCGAACTGATTACGGTGCTTCATTCAACTACTTCCTCTCAACCGCCTGGTCTGAAATTTTGGGATATGCAACCTGACCTTGTTTCACGCAGTTTTGGTTTTTTGACCCAGAAAAAATAAAATGATAATATGTGTGCGTTGGCTGGAACACCGTCAATTTAATATGGCCTTACAGAAGCGTCCAGTAGTCTACATAAAAATTTTGAAGACAGTAGAAGACCTGTAGCAAACACTATGATTTATTTTGTGTTGGAATGAGAGTCGCGAACTGATATCTCAGCTCCAATCCATCGCAAACTTTGATTGTGATCTGTGGTCTCCCTCTTTTCCTACCACCACATCCCTACTTCTCTGTCCGGCAATATCAGTCAGTGGTGCCGCGATCTTTGGACACCGAGACCAAACACCTCAACAGGTACAATCCGTGGTGCTACACCGGGAAGTAAATCCTTTCCACTTCATCAGCATTGAAACTTTCGTTGCAGGAATGCAGAACTTAAGCGGTGTTAATCTGCATGACCGCGTATGCAACAGTAAGTTTTCTTTTAGATGCAGATACCATTTGAGCCTCCAGTGTTTAAAAGTATTGCGAGAAGGCGGCAGAGGCATCCGAGCGACCGGTGTGTTGGCTATTTTCACTTCATTTGCATTCTCTAATACAAGCTGATTTGTTTACAAAAAGGATGTGAGGGAGTGCACTGCGGCCAGTCTTAAACGGCAAGAAAGGTGCACCATCTTTCATTTCATATGCATTTTCTCTGTCTCATTATTGTGAATGCTGACTGACTTTCTCTCACAAGAACCTCGTCACGCAGCGCAAACCGCTAAAAACAGCGCCCCTATTGCCGCCGCATCACTTTACGAGGTGAGGAGCAGCAAGACAAGGATAAAACTTCCTCCTTCTCGGAGACAGGTACAACAACACATCCCGCCGTCTGTTATTCCATTATGCAAGGTCTGCCTGCCGCCCCTATGCCCACTGCAGCGCAGGAAGTGCGGCCTCGACGATTGTATGCACATGCATGTGGGACGAGCTTGTTGATTGGTTCTCGTTGATTGGTTCAACCATCCGACTTTTTTGTGAGTGCCCCACTGCAGCGGCGACAACTACCCTAGGTGCGTGTGTCTGCTCCCGCTGTGATGTTGAAATGTCGGATGCCGTCGATACTCATGCACCTTAGACCAAAGATGAGAAGGACAATGAGGGGGAAATGGACACATTTCCGGAGGCACTTGAGAACATTGTACGCGTCGACGTCACACATGATGCAGAGGCAGTGTTCTTGGATGCATGGGCGGTATATTTCGTGTTTTTGTTCAATTCAAGTGGACTCTGGAGTAAATTGCTCTGAATATACAGCGGAAGGTCCCTTAATTTTTCTATGAAGTTCTGTACAATTTTTAGTGGCGAAGGCGGCGGCGCTGGCAAGATCATTGATGGATCTCGATGGCGTGGTCTTGGCATTTGATGGCGCAGAGCCAAGACAATTGATGGCTGTCGCTGGCGCGGTCTTGATCGCACTCGACGGCGCGCCGTTACTGATGGCAGGTGTCGGCCGTGATGAGCAGATCAAAGGTATGTGCAGGAGATCTTGTAGATAAGAGAGTAGATATGGGAGGGTTTTCACTGTATTTAAGGTGTGCACGGCAGATCACCGAAATTTGCGTATCTTACCGTGCACCTGCCATCTTTAGTGCACGTTAATTTACATCAGTTCGTGGGCGTAACAGGTGTTCCAACTACTATTTCCTACCGGGCAACCGGCCAGACGAGCCAACCGGCCACTTGCTCGATATAAGAGCCTTGACAGTAATTTCTGGAAAGTACGGTCGGTGGGATGGTACTGGACCTAAGACAATGCTCTGTATTGAATTCGGATGGAATTGGGCGCGGCGATCAAAAGCTACGGCAGATCTCCGATTACGAGTACTTTATGTACTCGTTCTTTTCATCAATCGGGAACCGGATTTCCGATTTGGCAGAACCTTTATCAGTGCGTTTGAATAGTGTAATGAAAATAGTGGCTATGTTCATTAGGTTTTTGAAGTCTTTTTAGCAGGCTAATCTAATGAAATTAGTGATTATAATGCATAAAGATGGGGCCAGTTCGAATCCGCTGTCGATTCCATTCTACATTTTTCTTCAAACACGTATATAGCTTATTTGGTGGCGACTCTGGGGCATCCTTGATGTGTAACCTCTTTATATGTATTTTTGGTAATGTAAACTATTGCTTGTTGTTTAGGAAATACAATTTTCATATATCCGTGATGTTCATTGTCAAAAGTGTCGGGAGATCAAACTTCGGCAATGTCCGAAGTGAGTTGTACGTGTCATGTGCACAGCCACCACTCTGAACAAAAAAATATAAGTGTTGGCTGAGCCTTTGGTTGTAAATTTCAAGCCTGCAACCTGATATTTTTTTTTCTGGATACTCTAGATGTACACAACCAGGATGGATGATCTCCTGTAATTTTCCAGGGTCTCTGGGCCCAATGGTAGGCCAAATAAATCACGGTATGTTGATTGCTGGCATGTTCCTGGGCTGCATCACCTAAACGGTTAGAGCCACATGTCCTTTCCAATTCCTGGTCCATGGGACAGGCAGTTTCAGGGCAATATAATCCACTGTTCCGGCACACTTCATTTCCCTTCCAACATATCTGTGATTTCATTCCTGTACTGGCTTCATTGGTTCTTCCGTGCTGTAGAAATATTCTGACATGGATTTGAAGTCCCAAAATGCGATTTACAGGTCCCTGTAATATTTGTACCGCTGCCATCAAGACACTTGTAACAAACATGTCAAAAAATGTTGATGTTGTGTGCACACAGGCACATCCTGTGAAGGCTCCAGTTTAACATGCCTCCAGGGTTTTATTACCCCAGGAACACAATGGCAATGTTCCCGAGTCCCGTCGCAATGTGCATCCGCCACTCTGAGGATGTCAATTCAGAAATTCCTTTCTGCTATTTTATTGGTGTCCTGTATGGGCTTGACTGCAGTGCCAGATTAAATCTGGAATTTTTTCACCTCTGATGAGTGCCCACTCACTTTCCCCTGGGGCTTTGTGGTCGGTTTCCATCGTCGTTCAAGCGCCAACAAAGGCTGTGCATTTTTGTTTGGGTGTCCTTTGGTCCCTGTCAACTTGTCAACGGTGATCAGGCTGCACCTAAAACATCTCTCAAATCAATTGCAAGCATAGGATGGAGCGTATCACAATGAACGGAGAATACTCAGCTTTCTTTTGATGATTTGAGGAAGTAAAACTTGACTCCGCCAAAAGAATGCGGTAGAAAAGAACTGATTCTTGATAACTTGGCAGATCGTTGTTTGGTTCCAGACACTCCGTGGGAACAATCTGTTCTAACATGCCGTCTCGCAATGGAACAGACTCGGAACTTGGCTTGAATAGCTGTGGTACAGAATAATCAACCTAACTTGCGCAAGGGAACAAAGGCTGATGCTTGGGTGCTCGGCGATATTGATGGGCTCAGCAGAAATCAAAGGCTTGCACTTATCATGTTGAAAATCTTGTAGGCAGCTTTGAATAAATCCGAAACTGCAGCATTCAGTGGATTGTCAAGTTCTGTGGCTTTTACCTGTGGGGACGGTGATGAACACCGAGTATCCGTGCGATCAAGCAGGCGATCGAAGTCGTCGGAACTACCTGAAGTCACTCGTGCAAGGAACCTCGGGTATATCCGAAAGAAATGATCGCTGATCAAATTTAAGGAGGGTCAAGGTTCTAAGGCATGAATTCCACCCTACAATGTGATATTGTGGGCGCAAAGCAGTCAAATAAAAAAAGTAGAGTTTCCGGTGGAGCGATCAACTGGTGGCTAATTTTTTTCAAGAACTCCCCATCCTTGGGGGCTAATGTAGCCACCATTTATAGCCCCAATAGAGAGGATGAAATAGTGGCTAGCACATGCCGGACGGTCCTGAAAATAATCTAAAACATGAGCCACCAGTTGATCTGGTGGCTCCACCGCAAACTCATGTGGTTCAAATTTTATTGGGGGTTGGTTTCAGGCCCATAAAAGTTTGGACCACCCTTCCCTTTGCTGCACACGATGAGGAAGAGTGTCGCTAGCGACGCTCAATCTTCCTCCTACTCTCTACCAGCGCGCGCTTCAGCAACTCTCAAAACTGTCAAAAATGCGACCAAGAAAGTGACTGCCGGTCTCAAAAACCATGCAGCAAGTCGTCAGTGTTGCTCGCCCTAACCGCAAGCAGCGCAGGCCTTCCAAGGCTGATGCTGCACTTGAAGCCGGCGAGGACAAGATAGGCTTCCTTGCTGATTTTCCTCCTTTAATCCCTGGTGTGTTTTTAGATCTCAATCTCTTCTTGTTTCTAAATTTTGTAGAAGGAGAAAACGATGCTTCGGATGACGGTGCGTAGCATTCCGCCACTACAGCTTGCTTTCCCATCCTTTTTTGATTGATGTGCTATGATTCAGGTTCCCCTGCCAATTCTTCTGACGATGCCTCCATCCATGAGGTGGGCGGCACGCTGGAACTCACCGAGTCAGATCAACTCGGGTTTTTTTCTTTTCTTTTTTTTTGTTTGCTTCATTTCGTTTTCCGCATGGTATAATAACACCTCATTCCAGCCGAGCCGAAGAAGAAATGGACTTCACCTATCTACTCGTTCTTTTCGAACGTCACCATTGTTCATAAGGACGACGGCAGCCAGTACCACCTTTTCAAGTGTGCTTCCATTCGTTGCAGAAGTAGGTGTTCAAGTTCTCCAGTATTTTCGTCAGAATTCATGTAATTCCAGATAATGGACCAAAGGGTGTGAAACGCGCCTTCTAGAATGCAAACGGCTCCCGCTCTTCTGATTCTGGCTTCACCAGGAACATGAAGGTCACGCTATCCGCTGCTTCGGAGCAGGCATTAAGTACGAGTTATGCTGTGCGCAGCATCGGCCTCCCCCAAGTCAAGATGATGGGGAATCAATGCCGTTCCTTATCTCCGAACCGCTTTCACGCTCATGTCTCCCCGGTTTCTCCACGAAATCTTCACCGATTTACAAATTTTGGGGCCCGTTTTCTTCGCTTTTGTCGAGAAAATGACCTGGTATTATTTTCTTTGCCAAAATCCATCCATCTGGCCCCCTGGAAGCCGTAAGAAGACCTCACCCGTGATTTGGAGTAGCTCGATCCCGCCCCCTCAATGGACGACTCGCATCGGCAGCAGATCTAGAATTTGGGCAGCGTGTTCAAGATACGCCATTATGTATGCCCCCGGGTTTGTAGATTTTTTGGTGATTCTTATCTCGCTCACGGCGACCTACTACTTAGATTCAACAAATTCCACTGGCAGAGGGAGATGCATTTTGCCGGAAGGCCTTTGGACATCTGGCGCCGGATTTTGTACTTGGGTATGTTCAAATGCTTCTTATATATACGCCAACAGCTGAATTTGCGACATATCTGCGGTCTGCGCCTTGGAGGCCACCCTATTCTTTTGACACCCCCAATGCCTAAGCAATTTCCTTTTTGGGAGGGGGGGGGGCTCCCTGGGTGCCGAAAAAAAAAATTGTATGGATTTTGGTTTTCGTTCTGAGGGACACAGATGCTGTAATATGGCCAGAAAAGCTTCCCCAGCTTCTATCCCGGACTCCCAGACTGCTCAATACTCTCAGAGTTCTGGGAGCACAATAGAATAAGGTACTTATGTTGTGCGCGCTGACCTGCGCCGCAACTCTGCCATCAAAAAGTACAGTATGTAAGCAGATTGACAGCTGTCGAACTTTTTCTTCTCCTCTTCCTCGGACCAACCCGCAGATGTCAGAAGAACCTCCCACGTCTGCTGCCAATCCGGTGCAGCAAGCTCTGCTGCCGGTGGGTGGGTAAGTGGATTTCCTGATCCGCCATCAGCTGTTCTTACGATATTCATCCAGTCCACCATCCGAAAGTGGCACAGAAAATTCTGTTTCCAGTTCCCTCCCCCTGTCTCCCATGCTGTAAGTGTCCACTCAATTGTTGCATCAGTGTCCTCAATTATTTACATTAGTGCTACCCTCCGTTGCCGATGAGTCTGGGTCAGATCGGGTTATCATGTTAGACGAGATTGTGGTCAAACAGCGTGCACGGTGGGATTATAAGACCAATATGACCTTGGGGGCCCGCCGGGAGCATACTGGCAGGAAGACTTCTATTGATGAGGGAGATCCGGTGTTTGTTCAGGACTAGGACAGTTGTGGTGGAGGGAAACGGCGGTAGTCGTAGTTCACGTGTGTTCGGATTTGTTTCCCGAAATGGAAATTGATGGAATCAATTCCCACGGGGGGAGGGGGGGGGGTCCCCGAAGGCTCTGAAAAAAAAATGGAAGGTATGTGCCGATTTTCGCGAAAGTGAAGCCCCTTGTTCCAACTCTTACCAACAGGCGTATGCGGCACTTTGATATATCAGAAGTCCTCTGATTATCGGAGCGCCGTGATATATCAGGGCCTCTAATCAGCGGTAAGTCTGATATATCAATTTCCCCTCAACTCTCCCCGGCACAACAACACGCGCTCCGCGTGATTTGGGCGCCACCGCTGGCCCCGCCGCCCGCCGCGATTGATGGCGCTCCACAGCCACTCCAAACGGGGTGATCAATTTGTTCCCATCACCCACCATCGTGCCTTGTTTCCGTCCTCCACCACAACGGCTCTCTCTCGCCTCTGGCCCTCCTGCTTGCTCTGTGGCTTTGCCAGAATGTTCTCCTTTCTCGCTCCTATCAGCACCTCAAGTTTCCAGTCTCCATTGGCTCTCAACGCTGCAGCACCGCCGTTGCGCCGGCACCCTTCCTCCGTACCTTATCGCAAATAAAAATGGATTCTTTGGCTTGGGCTGCCCTGATTCTCCACCTCAGTCATTCGCCGTATTCTTCCTTAAGCCTCCACGCGTTTCAGCCCTTCAATTTGCCTGGGAACCCTCGTGATTGGCTATTGTAGCTCCCACCCGGCTGATTGTGTGCCGGCCCTCCTTGGCTTCCATACTCGATCCCCGCGCCCTCGCGCTCGTTGCCTGCGCCCTCGCACCCGGTCCCCGTTCGCTACCTGCGCCCTCGCGTCCGTCCCCGTCCCCGTTCGCTACCCGCGTCCCCCACCCGCACCCTCGCGCTCGCCAACCACAACCTCGTGCTCGTTGCCCGCCGCCCTCGCGCTCGCTCCCTGCCGCCCTGATCCTCGCGCCCTCGCGCTCGTTGCCTGCGACCTCGGACCCCGCTTGGTACTTGCGCCCTCGCGCCCGTCCCCGTCCCCGCTCGCTACCCGCGTCCCCACCCGCACCCTCGCGCTCACTGACCGTACCCTCGCGCTCGTTGCCCGCGCCCTCGCACCTGGTCCCCACTCTCTATCTGCGCCCTCGCGCCCGTCCCCGTCCCCGTTCGCTACCCGTGCCCTCGCGCTCGCTGACCTTACCCTCGCGCTTGTGGCCCGCCCCCCTCGCGCTCGCTCCCCGCCGCCCTGATCCCCACGCCCTCGCGCTCGTTGCCCGCGCCCTTGCACCCGATCCCCGCTCGCTATCCGCGCCCTCGCGCCCTCGCGCCCGGTCCCGTTCACTACCCGCGCCCCCGCCCACACCTCGCGCTCGCTGACCATACCCTCGCACTCGTTGCCTGCGTCCTTGGCACCCGCAGCCCTTGTGCTTGATATATGCCCTGTGCGTGCTTGGTGCCCGCTGCTCCCTTACTCGATCACTGCCCTGTGCGCGCTCATTGCCCACCACTCTTCGATTGGTCTTGTGCCCAACCGTCTCTCCCCCACACTCGTTGCCTGCCGTCCACGCACTCCAGTATACATATTTGAAATTGTAGATGCTCCAAACCTCAGTGGAACCATACTGTGCTGTAGTTTTATTCAAAGAACTATAATACATTACCTCTATCACTCTGTATGCCTCAAAAGGCCTCGGAACCGAGGTTTTCGGGGCATTTTGGCTCTTCGGAATTACGGCCCCGGCAAGCGCTTCCTGGGCATCTATTGGATGTTGAACACAAAAACCACTCTGTGAGTGCTTACCTGGCCATGGATTTGTGATATAAAACCATAAATGCTATGTAGGATATAGAAATATTGAGAAAAGAAAGTTGTTTGAAAGAGATTGAGGTATTCAAGGAGTTGCATAAAGTTGATGGAGAAGCAACCAACATCTTTCATGCCATCTCAACCCGTCCCATGTATGACTTATATTTTATATTTCATTTCCAACCGCCGACAGTTTCTGAATCGGTTAGGTTACTGGACCTCGTATATGCCCTCATATGTTGAGTATCCCGAAGGTTTGGTCATTTTCAACACTTTCTTCGTGTGCGCGTGCCATTTTGGCCCTATGTTCAATGTTTTTGTGGTTATTGTCATGTAAATCGAATAAAGGTCAAGTCGAATAGCCTCCGCAGATATGGTTAATGTTTTTGAAAAACTTTGTCTCCTCAGAACTGCTCGCGAGCGCGGGGCGCAGATTTCCGAGGTCGAATCTTCTGTTATCGCGCACGTCAAGCGCCCATCAAGCGCCCGTCCGGACACTTCGGCAGCGTTACCCCCCCCCGTGTTACAACTGTTACATCTCCAAGCTTCCCCCACGACTTCCGTCGACCCACAACTCTTTCTGGGTCTCCTCGTCGTATTGCTCCACCTTCAATCTCTTTTAAAGCATTGCAGGCATCCAGGGCTCTCGCTTTAAGCATTTCGATCCCACCAATGTCTCGCTACACCCCATTTTACTCACCACCCGATCTCTTGCGGCCGTCTTCTGGTACTTCCTCTGGCTTGATCAAATCCTGTCAGGATCTCTTATATAGTCTCAAAGGAACTCAGATAAAATCTCTGTGAACTTAATGGGACCGTACCCCCCGGAAAACGGCCATTTGCACACCGATTTTTCTATCCATCTCGGGCGTTAAAGATCAGGCCTATACGGCAGTTCGATACATCACGGTCTTCTCGCTGAGAGATCAGCCGTGATGTATCTCGACCTCTCGCCACAAATGCGCCATGATGCATCAAACCAAAGACCCTCCCGTTTGGGGCAGTTTCCCGCTCCCGCGTGCCCGCTCGCCGTTCCCCACCATCCGCTGGCGCGTGGCAGTGCTATCGCGCCCCTCCCGCACCTGCCCCAAAAGGTAGCTAATTTTTGTATTTCTCCCGCCCGTCCGAAGCGACCATTGCGTAGCCCAGATGGATACGATACCTACCCTGTGATTGCCGTGGCTTGCGACCGCGCCGCGCCTTTCTGTCAGCGGTTTTGAAACCAGCGGGTTTGCAGGACGAGCTTTGTTTACAGATGTTGATTCCTAACCCTTTTGCCCTTCTTTCCGCATCATTCCGCCTTTCCCCAGCTTCCGCCTGCCCTCCACCCCAGCGCCTTCCACGTATTCCTTCGCATCCTTTATTGCATCAATTGGGATCCCTCGCCGTCGCCCGCCCATCACCCGTCCGCCCATCGCGCGCCCACCTGCTGCCTGCCGCCCGCCGCCCGCCGCCTGCCGCCCGCCGCCCGCCGCCTGCCGCCCGCCGCCTGTTGCCCGCCCGCCGCCAGCTCCCCCGCTCCCTTGCTCGGGAGCTCCATACCAGGGGGCCCTACTCTTTCGCTATACTGCCTCCTCTCCAGGAATCGCAGCAAATGGGATCCCTCGCCCCACCTGCCCCCCGCCCGCTCCCCGCTCCCCGCTCCCCGCTCCCCTCGCTCGGCAGCCCAGGGGGGCCTACTCTTTTATACTGTTCCTCTCTCGGGTTCCAGAATGCTTCAGTGTCACTCCATCTCACCGAAATCCCGCCGGCCGCCCGCCAGCCAGCCTCTGCCCCCCTCCGCCTGCAACCCCGTCATTGGAGGTGTGTATTCTTCCATCCCTCACTCTGTTTCTAATGTATATTGGGACTTTACTTACATATCATACTCGCTCGCAATATATATCCATCAATCCAAATACTCACTTGCCTTTGTCCGAAGCCCCTCCGGCCCTAAACACATAAGCACCGGTTAGACGCTGACTCTGCCCGCAGGCTTTTCCCACTCCAACTTACCTGTTTCTTCATCTCGTTGAGTCTGTTAGCTTGCCAAGCGTTCATTTGAACTCACTAAACAAAACCGGCTCCCCATCCCACTCGAAAAATGTGTTATGTCGACAAGGTATTGGAGGCTGTGCAGTACCCACCCGATTAGGATTGTAGCTTGCCAGCACTAATCTAATATCCATGCCGAACTCGTGCCCCAAAACGACTTTATTTTAGTTACAAGTAACAGAGAAATAGTAACTAATAGACAGGGCGGCACAGGTAAAGACAATGCTGCCCTTGACGGCGGCGCAACGAACACCAAAAGAAGGATCGCGCCCGTTGAGGGTGGAAGATGAAGTAAAAAAAGGCCGTTGAAGGCGACGCCGTTCGGCGCAACGAACACCAAAAGAAGGATCGCGCCCGTTGAGGGTGGAAGATGAAGTAAAAAAAAGGCCGTTGAAGGCGACGCCGTTCGGCGCAACGAACACCAAAAGAAGGATCGCGCCCGTTGAGGGTGGAAGATGAAGTAAAAAAAAGGCCGTTGAAGGCGACGCCGTTGAAGACATCAAAGAAACCACCTCTGTGCCGTTGAAGGCCACGATATCATATCCGGTGACTCTACATCTACGTCCGAGCTCTCCTGTGGACACGACTCAGTCTGAATCTGAATCCCAAAGCAGAAAAAAAAAACGTACTTGGTCGGCCGCGTCTTGGGGGCCGGTGCTTCCTCGGCCTTGCGCTTCCCTTCCCCTTCCCCTTCCATTTAACCGCTTCAGTAGCTCCGCGTCCGCCTTCGCCTGCTGGACGTTGGGATCAACCACCCCGATTGCGACCCGGCTTCCCGCCAGCTCTGCCCGAGTCCTCTGCACAGGTCTGATCACGGGCGTCCCATCCAGATTCAGCGCCGCCTTCACCGCACACTTTGGACGCTGCACGACCCCCAGATCTGCGCCGCCAGAGGGATTGCGAAGGCGCTTCGCTGCAGCTGTCGACGCTACCTCCTTCTCTTCCATCGCCTTCTCCCGCTCGCGCAACTCCGCCCTATCTTTCCGCTGCGCAGCCTCCTCGCGATGGATCCTGGCTGACTCTTCCTGCGCCGCAGCGGACATCGGGGCGGAGTTCTCATCCACTGGCGGGGCAGACTCCGGCGCGCCCACATCGCTGCGAGAGACTCCCTGTTTGTGTCCTCCTCTCCCTCTTTCCCTCCCCGGCGGCCTTCCTCGGGGACGAGATCCGGCTGGAGCTGGGGCCTTGGGCGGGTTAGCCATTGGCCGCGACACGATGTAGTGTGGCCCAGGAGGCGCAGCAGCTTCCCCCTCCGGAGATGACTGTGAAGGAGTAGAAGCTGTCGGAGGTGAAGGAGGCATCGGAGGCGTCGGAGGAGCAGCAGATGATGGGCGCGGCCGGGAATGCCTTTCCAAGCTGGCAGAGAAGAACGCCAGTGCCCTGCTGGGCACTGGAGGCCGGGTGGAGGTGGACGGCGGCGTTGGGAGGGGAACAACTGTAGCATTAAGCGGCGATGACGGGGGGCGGGCAGTCGTCGACACTGCAGCGGGCTGCGGGACAGCGCTGACAGGCGACTTGGTGGACTGTGCATTCCCGAACGGCGAGGAACTGGGTGCTGTGGCGGGCAGCCAGGAGCTGAGAGGGGGGGTATGCGCGAGGGAAGCAGCTGCGCTCGGCAAAGCAGGAGGCGTTGCGTTGGGAACACCGATCACTGATGATGCGACAGAGGTCGATGTTGAGCCCCAAGGAGTCGCCCGCATGGGCACCGGTGTCTTGGTGAACACCTGCAGCAGGACGCTGGGTCTGAACAACGGCGACGACACCGGGCTACCCCACCTATCCGACGCAGGCAGAGAAGCACGAGATCCCCCAGTCACAGGAGAGGGCGAAGACGAGGGCGGGAGAGGCGACGCAATGAGATCCTCTCCTGCCGCATCGAAGGTAGCATGCTGGACTGTGACCCCTCCCAAATCCAAGCCGGCCCCATCCCAGCCGAAAGGGATATCAGCCGACGCACCATATTCTGAGGCGATGGCGTCCATCATCTCATCAAAACCCGCGGGGATCGGCAGTGGTGAGTCGGCAATGGCGTCAGGCTCCGACAAGTCGGCAGCGTTGGTGGGCACGGGGACAGCATTGCTGGTGGGGAACAAAACAGCAGGTGGAACAGCGGGACCAGGGGCTGGGGCAGCAGTAGAACGCTTGGGGTGGCGGATGCGTTTGGGAGGCTTGGGCTTGCTCGCCTCCCCCGCTGCTGCGGTCTCGTCATCGCCCTCATCGTCGATCGCGATGGCTCGGGCAATTCCTTGTGAGTTGTCGACAATCCCTCTCGCATCGCGGACCTCGTCAGCTAATTGACGTGTGAGTTCATTGTCATGCGTGCAGAGAATGAATAGACTTACGGAAAGCCCGCTTCAGGAACTTATTGAAATGCGCCTTTACGGAATCGTCGAAGGTGGGGTGCGAGGCCTGGAAGTCGCTGCCGAGTGCCGTGGTTCCGTAGCAGATGCTGTCAGGAGAAGAGGTAATTGAGTCAACAAGCGCCCACAACACCCACAATATCACATCACTTACGTTTTCGTGGAGATTGCTCCAGCACAATTCGGCATGGGCCCGCCCACAAGCAAGCAGAGATGCCAGCCGGTCGCCTCCCCAATTGACTTGAGAACTTGTTCCGCCACGTCTCGAAGTTGGTCAATCGCGCTGTGATAAATTAATCAGCGATGTTTGAAGCCCGACGTTTCAGAAACACTTACTGCTGGTAATCCTCTGGCGTGCTCTCATCCGTGTCTCCCCCAGCACGAGCGGCACGCTCCGCGTTCATCGCTTCCATTTCAGCCTTGATCTCTGCCTTCACCTCGTCGTCCTCGGCATCATATAACTCGATCGCCGCCCTCCGCCGCATACTCATCCGCAACTGGCGATTCTTGTGGATGCGCGCCTCAATCGCCTCCGTCTCCTTCTCTGCGGCCGCCCTGATCTCCTCATCAGTCAGAGTCACGACGTCCGCCGACGACGAGGCGGACATGTCCGCCGCTGCTGCTGCGCTCTCCGTCTCCTCGTTGAGCAAGCCATACCCCCGCGCCATGACCTCCTGCGAGATCTTGAGGTTGTACACCTTCTGATACACCTCGATGGGGCGGTAAGGGCGGATCTCCTTCGTCCTTTCAGGACGCTGAAGAGGGAGTGCGTCTTGGAGGCTCGGCCACCCCCGCTGCCGCTGCCTGCTGCCGGCCAGCGCTGCACCGATGCTGCTCCCCGCCGCCATCACCACCGCCAGAAGAGGGGCCGGTGCCCGCAGCACGGCGGCGACGTGCGCTCGGTAGCGCATCCAAGTTTTCAATCGCTGTGAAACGCTCGTAAGTTATATTTTCCAAAGTGAACACTGCCACACACCGACTTACCTCCTTCGTGTTCTTGATCTCGTCGCCGATTGCGACCAGGTCGGGGGTGGTCCGCACAGGAAAGAGCTCGAACCATCCCTCGTTGAGCGTGACCCAGAAACGGTGGAGAGATTTGTGGTTGGTGATATCGGTGGCCGCCATATAGGCAGTGAGCTTGCTCATAAGAATTTTTTTTGGGCCGGCGTGGCCCATTCTTTGGCGGGCATAGCTGGGAAAGTCGAAGTGTGCGATGGATCGGAAGGAGGGCGTTCGGAAGAGTTCGACGGGTGATGTATCAGAGGATAGGTGGCTTATAACTTTCTTTCTGTCTTGGCGTTTTACCCGACTAATATGCGCCTTTTAGCCCACAAATTTCGGCCCTCATCGAGGATAAGTTTCCTTTCGCGTTCAATCTCATGTCCCAATTTTTTGCAATTTCCTTTTATTCCGCTTGTATCCAAATGCTCATGCGTTTCTCAGGCATTTCTCATCCAATTCTCATCAGAAGCTTATATGGTGTTTAGGAAGCGATATCGCGACCCCATTGAGCTAGACCGAGACAAAGGATCCACGTGCTCTCTTTCGTCTGCTTCCCCCATCGATTTAGGTCTGCTGTCTCTTGCACCGCGTGTTCCTGGGATTATAAACGCGTCGTAGCTCCGTGAAGACATCTCCACCCGC